>JAVJIF010005309.1:0-197496 GCA_038442645.1 Agave tequilana
TTTTGAAGAAAAATAAGACTTTAACTTCAAAACTTGATTTTATTTTAAAAGAAAATGATTCTTTGAAAAACAAAATTATTTCTATTTCAAAAGAATTACTAAGAAAAATGTTTCTTTGAAAAATGATTTAGATTCTCATGTTTGCCATGCTAGTATAGCTTCACATTCTAGCTCACCTATTGCATGCTCCACTTTATCTTCAAGTATTAAAAATGATATAAATATTTTGAAGGAAAGTGTTGATTGTTTGGGCTCCACTTTGAGCTATTGTGCCATGAACCATGCACGTTTGGAATCTATGTTTCGAAAGAAACAAGTTCCTTCTATGCATGCACACAAAACCACGGCATACACATGCTCCTCACGTTCACACCCATAACACTTTGTATGCTCATGTGTACACTTGTACACATTGTGGACGTAAGGGCCACCTTACTAAATTTTGTTATGTCAGGATACATGATTCTAATTTAGCAAATAAGTTTGTTTGGGTTAAGAAAGGAGCTAACCCCCATGGATCCAAAAGGTATGGGTACCAAAGACCACTCCTATTTTATTTGATGTAGGTGTGGGCTCTCACTTGACGTGAGAGTGATGGTACCTTGAGGTGGATGCGTTCCGAGCTTAAAGAGGACTATTTGGATGCATCACTTTCAAGGGGAGTTTGGTGGGAGGACCACCCTGGTTTGGAGACGTAGAGATGTACCCTCATAGTTTTTGGTAACAATCTCTAACTCCCATTTATGTTTATATACTTTTCATATTGTTGATTTTTAGCATGTCTTGTTTCATGATTAGTATGTTAAATGTCATGATTATTAGACTTGTGATATGCATGATTAGTATTTGAGACACCTATATTTATATGGATTTATATTTAGTGTTCCTCACTTTAGTTTAGCTATTGTGTATTCATAAATCTAATGGATGTGCATTTACATAATGATCATAAAGTTTTGTTTTGATTTCTATGCTTCTTGTTTTGATTACATGTATAGATGTTAGTTCTCATTAAAACTTAGATATATACTTGTACAACTAGTGAGCCACAATAGATTATTATATGTTTGTGCTTAAATGCTCATTTGTACCCATTATGTACTAGTATTTTTGACTTGTATTCCATATTTTTGACATATTTTTCATGTTTATGTTAAACTTCATGTATATGTCTATTTGTCTAAACTATTTATACATTACATCCTTGAGCCACTTACCTTCATGCATATACTTTTGTGAACTCATTTAAGTTTGGATATGTATGTATACTTTAGTTTGTACAAGACATACATATGCCTTGAAGATTAAATTATTTTGATGAAAATTAGATTTTCTATTTTTCATGTTTAAGGAATTTCATATTGAGCCAAATTGTCTATTTCAATGACTATGTCTTTCACAAAACTTGTACACTTATATTACTTGATATTTTCTCATAATTTTGTTTTCATGAGTATTATATGTGCTATATAGATTTTGAGTGACATTGATTTAGTAAGTTCATGTTTTATGGAATATATTCTTGTTTTATTCCTTACTTGAAGGATTTCGTACTAGTTTACAAATTTATCATATAACTAGTTGCGGTATTCTTCATTTGGTAGAATTTTCAAACGTGTTATATTATTTTCAAACTTATTTTTGAAAACCCCTACCCTTCCAAGGGCGGTTGGTTGAGCGACCATGCCTTGTATACTCATTATTGAAAATCTATTTAAAACATGTGCATGAAATGGGTGGTAGGAAGTATGAGTTATACACTTGATTCTCATTATAGTTTCAATTGGTATCATTGTATCTTTTCAATTGGAATCACTATTGACATTCATTTTGTATACTCATATATTTTTTTTTATATGTATGATTAAACTTAAATAGTATCAATTTTGATTGGTATTCAATCTTCCATACATACATACATATATACATATATATATATATGTTTTATTTGTGCTTACTATATCTCTATATTTTGAGCACAAATTTTGGTTATGCTAAGCTTGATTCCTTAAATGACAATTATATTTCAATTGATTATTTTTCAATTGGTATCTTATACAAGCTTATGCATCATTTGTTTGGTATTTCATAAAGGGGGAGAAATTCATATTTCACCTTTCAATTGGTTTTGTTTACATTTGGTATCTTACCCACACTTTATGTTGAAAAACGATTGAAAAATGATATTGATTTTTTAATTTGGTATCATACGCTCCTAATGAAAATTATTTTCAAATGGTTTATGTTTTCATTGGTATCAAAAGTATAAAAATTTTCAATTGGTACTAATTTTTACAATTGGTATCAAGATTACCTTTATGTTTATATCTTTCAATTGATATCAAAATTTTTGTTGGTTTCTTCAAAATGTTTTGTTTATTTTCAATTGGTATCATCATTTGGTATCATGATGTTTCTATGTATACCTTTGCACTAAATTGATATATTTTTTTTCAATTGGTATCATAATGTTTTGATTTGATTTCACCCCTTGTTGATTTTATTTCGGACAAAAAGGGGAGAATATTGTTTTATTGTTTACTGTAACCCCTTTGTTGATGATTGACAAAAGGGGGAGAATTATTTTAGTATATATGCATGTTTATTTTAGTTTATATCAAAGTTTATATTAAAAATATTTGTTTTATATTTTGTTGATATTGGTATCAAGAGCATGGATATTAGTATCAAGAACATATTTTGTTGTTTTGTTTGTCGGTATCAAGAGCTTTTATTGAAATTTTATTGGTATCAAGAGCAATTATTTAAGAACACGTTTATTTTAATTTTATATTTTCAATTAGTTTTTAAGAACATGTTTATGTTAAAATTTGGTATCAAAAGCATGTTTATCTTTATAGCATTCATGACATATCACTACTTGTTTATTGCTATGCATAAGTTAAGGGGGAGCTTCTTTGAAGCTTAACTTTAACCCATGCATATATAACTCCATGAGTTTTGTCATCATCAAAAAGGGGGAATTGTTGGCCCAAAGGCCTTCCACTCTAGTTTTGATGATGATTAACTCATGTAGTTATAATTTACTAATAATCTTGTGATATTTAATTTCAGATATTTAACCAAGATATTAGTAGGTGATTAGCTTCAACAAAGGTGTTTTAGAGCTTTCACTAGGTGATTCAAGAGCTCGAGCGTTAAGTTCATATCTAGCACTTGGTTGGAGTCAAGCTCGGGAATCGCGTTTGGATCGAGTCAACTTGGAGGCGGCGTTCTACAAGAAAGCTTTGGTTTGTTTAGTTTAAGATTTAGTTTAGATCCATTGTGAAGATTAAATAGTGTGATATGCTCAAGTTCACAACACACACGTTTCATGTTTATTGTTTTGGATTTCGGTTTAACCGATCTTGGTTTTCGTGAATAGATAGAATCAAAATAAGTTTACATGGTTTAATGTATATTAGATTTGATCTATATACATCTATACTTCATATACTTAGAAAAACTTATTTTGATATACTATTCATGTGTTTGGAGTTTTGTATTTAGACAAAACTTATTTTGGATTTAATCTCAAAAACATAGATATAATACCCTTCATGTATATTGGATTCTATCCATATACTATATGCTTCAAAGTTGTTTAAATATCATGTTTTTGTATTTACAAGTATTTTGGAAAAATCGGATTTCCATTTCAAAAATAAAATGTTGGAAAATACCGTTTTTGATTTAAGGCAAATTTTTCAAGTCACAAAAATGGTTCAAAATGTTTGTAATATGATTTGATTTTTACTCAAGCATGTTTATATTTCAAAGATATAACATGAACTAATTTTTGTGAAATTTATGTGATTTTATGAGATTTAATTAAAGATAAAAACTCAAGTTTTTAAGGCCGGTCGACCGGAACGATCGACTGCCAGAGAGCCTCTGCTCTCTGGAAATGGCCCCGGTCGACCGGCAGAGAGCTTTGCTCTCTATATCAGCTCGGTCGACCGGCCAGAGAGTCGTTGCTCTCTGGATCCAATCTCGGTCGATCGGGCGGTCGACCGGTAGGCGCAACGGTTAAAAATTTGACCGTTGGCTGGTCGACCGGCCAGTCTACCGGAAGGGCAATCTGGCCCTTTTCAGCTGCCAACGGGCAGATTTCTAAATGGGTTATAAATACCCCATTTGGAGTTGATTTTTAACAAGATTTCAAGAGCTAAATTTCTCTCATTTACAAGTGTTTTAATATAAGTTTTCAAAAGAGTTTTTAAGCCAAAAGGATTCTTATTTATTTGTTTTTTAAGGGTTGAAAAAATCAAAAAAAAAATAGAGATTTGGGATATTTTTCTTGTTCTTCATTTCTATCAAATTCAAGTTATTTTCTCAAGTATTTTTTCTTTATTATTTGATTTCCAAACACCTTGATTTTCTCACACTTGAGCTTATCTAATATCCTATCTATAGGATCTTTGTTTAGTGAGAAATGAATTGGTTTGGGTTTGAGATAGACCACCAAGTTGTAAACCTTCCATCTTTGTGATATCCCTCTAGTGAGAGGTGATTGAGTTGATATCTCTCAAGTGTGAGGTGATAGTAGAAGTGGTATTTGGCTCCATCTAGTGAAAGGTGGAGATTGTGTTGAATCCCTCAAGTGTGAGGTGATTGATTTGTTATTGGCTAAGTGCCTATCCCTCTAAGTGTAGAGGAGATTTGTTTGTGCCTTGCCTCTAAGTGTAGAGGTTGTACTAGTTGAGAGAGGAGTTGTGTACTCTCAATTGTATTTGCCCCAAATCCTCAGTGGAGGTTCCCTGTGTGGGAAGTTCTACGTGGACGAGTTAGTGAAAATCCTTCTGTGTGAAGGCGGGGACGTAGAGCTGTGTGCTCGAACCTCGAAACATATCTCGGTGTTTGCATTTGATCCACTTTCTCTTACTCTCTCTCTCTCTCTCTTACATTGTGCATTGATTCATATTGCCATATCATATACATGCTTGTGTTGATTGTGTGTGCCCATACTTGTGTTTAACCAAGAGAGCTTTACATTGCACCTCAACTCTTATTTAGAGGAATTCAGAGGAGTTAGTCCAGAGCCCTTCATCGGGAATTCGACTACACTAGTTAGTTGCACTAAATGTGTTGCATTAAGTTTTAATTCCGTATTATTGATGATTTAGATTAGCCATACACCTATTCACCTCCCTCTAGGTGTATTTTCAAGAGAGATCTAGGAGAAAGAATTCTAGAGAGAAAGGGAGAGAGCTAGAAGAGAAAGGATTCTAGAAAGAAAGAGAGAGCTAGAGAGAGAAAGATTCTAGAGAGGAGAGAGCTAGAGAGAAAGGACTCTAGAGAGAGAAAGAGAGAGCTAGAAAGAAAGGATTCTAGAGAGAAAGAGAGAGCTAGAGAGAAAGAATTCTAGAGAGAAAAGAGAGAGAGCTAGAGAGAAAGAGAAAGAATAGAGAATAGGAGGGAGAGAAACGGGTAGGGAAAGAAAGGACAAGAGAGAGAGCAACCCCCTCCTCTGCTCAAGGCCAGGGCTTCTAGCCCTGGCCGGTCGTACTCTGGCCGCGGCCATGTGGCCAGGTGGCGCAGGGAAGGCGACGCTGGTCGGGGGTGGTCGAGGAGGAGGGGAAGAGGTGGTTGTGGTGGTGGATTTGAGAAAGAAGAAGGATATGATGAAGATGGTGGGTGGAGGTAAAGGAGGAGGAAGAAGATAGAAGTGGAGGAGGAGATGGAGGAGAGGAGAGAGGTGATGGCCGGCAGGGGGCTCGCCGGAGTTAGGGCTCGGCCTAGGTGATGGTCGGTCTTGGTGAGGCTTGGAGTGGAGAGAGAAGGGGAGAGTTGAATTGGGATATGGAGAGGAGAGAGAAAAGAAAGAAAGAGAAATGAAAGAAAAGGAAAAAGATTAAGGGAGAGAGGGGAATTTGAGAGGAGAAAGGGAGGAGGAGGAGAAGGGTTGCATCGACTATGGGTGGGGAAGAAGAAAGAAAGGAAGGAGAAAAGGAAAGGAAAATGGGAGAAGAAAATATAAAGGAAAAAAGAGGAGATATTTTGGGGTGGTGAGTGGAGGAGAAAATTAGGGAAATAAAAATAGCAAAAGAGAAAAAGGCGAGAAAAAAAGAGTGGATGAGAAAAATGGGGAAGGAAAGAAAAAAGAAAAAAGGAAATATATAGATAAAACTCCAGATCTGAGAAAATTCCAAAACACCGAAAATGCCAGAAAATTGAACTAATCCAAAGGTCTCGAAAATTCACAAAAATAAAAAATATTATTGATCGTGAAATGAAAGTGATAAGAATTACCATGTAGCTTTGGGCTAACTAGTCGTGTCCACTGATTGGAGTTCATTTTTGCATCATTTTCCACTTCCATATCATGCTTTATGTAAATAAAAATAAGGTTTTTATTGCTTTTCTCTCTCATTTTTCAGGTCCACCATTAATGGAGATTAAGGCCCATAATCAAGGAATATTCAAAGAATTAATGGGATTAATTAAGGAGCCCAAAAGAAGAAGCCCAGGTCTGGAGTCGTCCACGAATATCCCCAACTTTCTAGAAGATCCAGCGTGGCATACGGAGCGTAACAGAATGGCAACAGAAATCGTTGGCGCAACGGTCAAGATTCTACCGCGAAAACGCGGCTCTGGCCGCAGATCCGCGGCAAGATCTGGCCGTTGAGCCAGCGTTTAATCCCACGGCTGAGATTTAAGGGCCTCATCCTCTGGAGCTTATAAATAGACCCCGAGGGTCTCTGCGAAGAGAGAGGAGAGAATAGGAGAGAAGTGCTTGTATTTTTGAGAGAATTGTAGGGTTTTCTCTAGCTTTCTTTAGTGCTCTTGAAATCTTCTTTCTCCTTCTAGAATTCTGCAGAGAGAGAGAGAGAGAGAGAGAGTGTGTGTGAGATCTTGTAATTGAAGTGGTGACAACTTGAATGCAAGGATTGATCCATCTATCTTCTCATCTTTACTAATTCTAGTGCTTTACTTTCTTGTGCTTTACTTTCTTCTAGCTTTTATTACCAATGCATCTTCTTCTACAATGATTTGTTGTGTGCTTTTCATTTCAATGTCTAGCTAACTCTCTAACATGACTAGCTAACCACTAATTTTATTAATTTCTAACTCTTGGGTGATTGCTAATTCATGTGATTCATTGGATGCTTTATTGTAGTCTTGTAATTTCAAGTCTCTATTATCCCCAATGAAGATGAGTTACTTTAATTCTTGGCAAATGCTTGCTTTCATTCCATATGATTCATGTGAGCCTCATTTAGAGCCTTGTCTTTAGAAAAAGTACCTTGATGGAACATGGAGATGGAGCACCTATTTATGCTATTTGTTGTACAATTTTCTTACTTCAATGCTAGCTCGAGTATGGCTTTGAATGACTAATGAATCTTGTATCTTCTTCCTTAGCATTACCTTGAGTGACACTCCTTGATTCCACCATTGAAAATCTATCTCGGGAGCCGATGAATCAATGAGGCTACAAGTCAAGCCGAGAAGACCACTCATCCTCTACATGGGAGAATAATTTGACCAAACAAGCAAGACGAACCTTTGCCGATGAATCAACATGAGGCATGCATCACCCTATGAGATTAATAAGTTAGTAAATTAGAAGGGTTAGCTAGTCATGGTTTCTTCTCTCTAAAGTCTTTTCAAGGATTTCCTTCTTAAGTTTTCTTTCCAAGCTAGTAAAGTTTTCCAAGTTCATTACACTTTCCTTTTCATCCTTTTCTTTTCATGCAACAAAATCCACAAAGAATTTTTCCTCTCTTTTCCATGTCATTTTGTTTTTGTTGAACATAGAAGAACTTTCGTTTTCCTTCTTCAAACTCAATTTCGAAACCGTAAAGCTTCCATCGCAAGTTCTCCCTGAGGATCAACCCGTAATAGCTCATACTACTACGGTGATTCGGAAGGAGTAAAGAAAAATTGTGAATACATTTTGGAGTTTTTGAGCATCACATAAGAGCATCGAAGGTTGATTCTAAACCCTCTCTCTCTGAATATTAGTACACTCCTAACTTCCGAACAAAATTTTTGGCGCCGTTGCCGGGGAAGAACAACGTTTTTATTTGAATGAAGAACTAAACAAATTTTCTCTCTGTTGCAGGTTACAGGTTAGAGAAACAAGAAACAAAGCACTGCAGTAACATATAAGTGGTCTTGGGCCTCTGCTCAAGAAAGCAGAGACCAAGTACCCTCTGATTTGCCGCGTTTTCTCGGCCAAAGCCGCGGATCCGTGGCAAAGAGGAGTTGACTACTAACTGGTTTTGTGCAGGGTTGCTTGCTCTGCAAAAATACAGCTGCTGCAAATCTAATTTCTTGTATGCTCTCACCAGGATCCTGCTAATAATCAACAGTAAAATATTTGTTGAAAAGTTTAAAAATTGATTAGACGTTTGCATTTTAGGCACGTGTCTTTTCAATTCATTTACTTTACTGTTGAAGAGTGCTGGAGCAAGGTACGTTCGCATTGCATTTAGAATAGGACTCACTTCTTGGTTGATTTACATCGCTTTGAGTGAACCTTGTTTGCATATATTGTACACTTGCACGAAATTGATCTTAAGGACATCACCCAATAAACAAGATAAGGTGGGGATTTTATCACCCTTTCTTTGGCCCAAAAATCATCATCCAAGCACTCACAATCCCAAGCTTTTTAATAAAATCTGATAGATGTTGGCCCTAGGGACATCCGGACTCAGTAGGAGATCAGCTGAAGTTGGAAATTGTTTTTGATTCATACTCCAGTCAAATCAGTGTCTAAGGTTGGGGATTAATAGGTTACGCCTCGAAGATACCGTGGTTTGGCGTAATTAAGGCCCGTTGCTTATGCACGGATACCTCCCACCGTATTTTGCTCCTACCTGGCTGATTAGCTATGGTCTGACTCGAGCAATAACCTTCTTTGGTTCATCGAACAGTTAGGAGTCGTCTAGGTCCAGGTATCCTAGATAGCTTGTGATTGATTTTTCTTTTCTTGTTTGTTATTTTCATTTTCTTTCGCTTGTATGATCGGTGAACGTTGTCTGTGATTGTGTATGCAAGAGTGGTACCGGGATCCAAATTCTGCAAGACTTGTTAGGATTTCTATACTTGCACAAACACCACACCTGACACAATCCCAATTATGGCAAACAACACTTCGCTTCAAGACAAGTTCTATCCCATCCGCACTTCACTTCCATCATGCATTCTTCTCCCAGTGACCAATGGAAATAATTTTGAGCTGAAGTCACAATTCATAAATACACTCCCGCGATTTCATGGCCTAGAGTTCGAGCATGCGTATTTCTTCATTCGTGAGTTTGAAGAAGTATGTGTGATGATGAAAATTTCCCAATTAACTGAGGACGCTGTTAGACTAAGGTTTATACCCTCCGCGCTGAAAGATATAGCTAAGAAATGGCTCTACAATCTTCCCGCCAGTTCAATTTCTTCAGGGATAATTTTGTAAAAGTCTTTCTTAAGAAGTTTATCCCATTCACAAGACAGCCCTCATGAGAAAGAACATTATGCAGTTCAAGCAGGAATCAAATGAACCATTCTGGAAATATTTCGAACGATTCAAAGACTTACTAGCCCTATGTCCTCATCACGGCATAGAGAAATGGCGGCAGTGCCAAATTCTCTATGACGAACTTGATTACCAAACAAAGACACTCCTTGAAACCATGTGCCAAGGGAATTTTTTAAAGAAAGATGAAAATCAGGGTTGGGATCTCTTTGAAGCCTTAGCCGAAAAAACAATTCAGTGGGAGTCATGCCCAGAAAAACCCACTCCCACCACTTCCAGAACCGGTATGCATTCGATAGAATCCTCCATAGCTGTCGAGGCTAAAATAACACAATTGAAGAAGAGGATAGAACTGCTTGAATCTAGGGACCCACTGCTGTGAACCAGGTCAACCCATCACCTGTGGCAACCCGGGTTGTACCTCTTGCCATGATCTCAACCATCTGTTCGAAGAGTGTCCTGTTTACCAGTCTCAAATATATCAGGAAAATACGAATGCAGCATACACCAGACCCAACTACAATCCATACTCCAAAACATACAATCTGGGATGGCGAAACCATCCAAATTTTTCCTGGAGTCAGTCTGGTCCTGAGCAACCAAGGCAACCATTTTCACATCAATATCCTGCTCAGTCTCATCAACCCAGTTTTCACCAGAATCCACCAAATTTTCACTCATACCAGAGTCCACCACAATTCCAATCATATCAGAATCCACCACATTTCCAAACAAACTTCCAGCCCACATATCAGCAACATCAACCACAAAATCATCCAGACAAAAGAATGACAGATTTAGAAAAAATGATAGAAACCCTATCCAAAACCCAGGCTTCAATGATGACCAATCACCACCAGGATATGAACAAATTACAGGTCCAGATAGGTCAATTGGCTAATTCTTTAAATGAGAGACAAAGAGGAATACTACCAAGTCAGCCATTGCCCAATCCAAAAAATCACTTCCCTCTATATGAAGTTGAAGACATGGACCCCAGTCAATGCAACACTATTCATATTCTGAGGTCCGGGAAGCGGGTAGGTAATAAGGTTTCAAATCAACCCACCAAATCAGTGTCAAAATCAACACCTCTTGTTCCAGTGCAACCAACTCAAGACAATCCATCTTCAAATTCACAACCATCAACTTCCAAATCCAATGAAAAGAAAAGGCAGATGAGCAACCATACAAACCTATTGTACCATTTTCAAATAGGCTAGCAAACCAAAAGCTGAATGCTCATATGGAGAAGATCAGAGAAATGTTCAATCAAGTCCAAATTAATGTACCTCTTCTTGATGCCATACAATAAGTTCCATCATATGCCAAATTTTAAAGGAAATGTACCCCAAGAAGAGGAAAGCAAATGTCCCTATGAAAGTCTTCCTAGCTTCAAACATTAGCGAGTTGCTCACTGGGCCAATTCCTGTGAAGTATAAGGACCCAGGGAGCCCAACCATCTCTTGTATCATAGGACAGACTACTATCAATAGGGCATTACTTGATTTGGGAGCTAGTATCAATCTTCTTCCCTTTTCTGTGTATCAGCAACTAGGGTTAGGCGACCTCCGTCCGACCAAAGTTACGATACAACTGGCTGATTGCTCTGTAAAGATTCCCAAGGGGGAGATTACAGATGTTTTAATACGGGTCGGGGAATTCATTTACCCGTAGACTTCATTGTTCTTGAGACGCAACCCGTACATAATCACAGAGCACAGACACCTGTCATTCTCGGATGCCCTTTCCTAGCCACCGCAAATGCGATCATCAACTGTAAGAATGGCTCGATGCGTCTAACCTTCGGAGATATGACAAAAGAGGTGAATGTTTTCCACCTGGGAAAACAACCTCGGGATTTGGATAATGAGTCTTTTGAAGTGAACTTAATTGAAGGTTTAACAAGTGAACATGATGTGGAGGTTGAATATGAGTCCGAAGAAGAATTTGAGTTGGAGTCTGATGACTTCAACCTTGATCAGATTGTTGAGTCCACTGTGGAATGGGCCACTAATACCACCCCTATTCTTTCCTTGTACCAAGAACAACCATTGATAGATCCTGTCCCTTCTTCTGAGCTTAAGGTTCTTACCATCATCTCAAGTACCAGTACTTGGATGAGAAGGAAGCTTTTCCTGTGATCATTGCATCCCATCTCACGAAGCAACAAGAAGAGGATCTTCTTACTGTGTTAAGAGAGAATCAGAAGCCATTGGTTGGACCATGGCTGACATAAAGGGGATTAGTCCTTCCATTGTTCAACACCGGATTCATTTAACGGAGGATGCTAAGCCAAAACGCGACCCACAGCGTAGACTGAACCCAATCATGTAGGAGGCTGTTAGAGCTGAGATCTTGAAGCTGTTAGACAATGGGATTATCTATCCCATATCCGATAGCCAATGGGTAAGTCCAGTCCACGCTGTGCCAAAGAAAGCAGGATTTACTGTGGTAGAAAATGAGAAGAAAGAATTGGTACAAACACGTCTTCCAACAAAGATTCGAGTTTGTATTGATTACCGAAAGTTGAACACTGCCACACGTAAAGACTATTTTCCCCTTCCGTTCATTGACCAAATGCTTGAGAGATTAGCGGGACATGAGTACTACTGTTTCTTGGATGGATATTCAGGATATAATCAAATCCCCATCGCCCCCGAGGATCAAGACAAAACCACCTTCACCTGTCCCTTTGGAACATTTGCATACCGAAGAATGCCCTTCGGTCTATGCAATGCTCCCGCAACGTTTCAACGTTGCATGCTGAGCCTTTTTTCAGACATGGTGGAGAAATTCTTGGATATTTTCATGGATGATTTTTCGATTTATGGCGATTCCTTTGAACAATGCTTGTACCATCTTAAGCTGGTTCTACAACGCTGCATGGAGAAAAACTTGACACTCAACTAGGAGAAGTGTCACTTTATGGTCAAGCAAGGAATCGTTCTTGGGCACGAAGTTTCACATAAAGGAATTGAGGTTGACAAGTCTAAAGTTAAAGTTATCACAAAACTCCCTGAGCCAACATGCTTAAAAGATATTAGATCATTTTTAGGGCACGCCGGCTTCTATAAACGATTCATTCAAGGGTTTAGCAAAATTGCTAGGCCTTTGACAAATCTCTTAGGAAAAGATGTGCCCTTTAAATTCGATGAAGAATGTCAACAAGCCTGGGAGGAGCTTTCGTGTAGACTTGTCTCAACACCTATCATTTCTGCACCTGATTGGACCAAGCCTTTCGAGATTATGTGTGATGCCTCGGATTTTCTATCGGCGTTGTTCTAGGGCAGCGTATTGATACTAGGCAACACGTAATCTACTATGCTGGAAGAACACTGAATGAAGCCCAACTCAATTATACAACTACTAAAAGGAATTTTTAGCTGTTGTATTTGCGTTGGAAAAATTTCGCCAATACCTGCTAGGGTCCAGGATGACTATTTTCGCCGATCACTCCGCCCTAACTACTTAATGCAAAAGAAGGATGCAAAGGCAAGACTTATTCGATGGATACTTCTTTTGCAAGAGTTTGATTTAGAAATCAAGGATAAAAAGGGCGTTGAGAATGTGGTAGCTGATCACTTGTCAAGAATCCCCAATGCACCAAAGGAGAAAATACCCACAAATGATGATTTCCCTAACGAACACATTTTTATAATGTGTGGAGAGTCCTGGTATCCTGACATAGCGAATTACCTTGCAACCGAGCGAACACCTTCTAATTGGTCAGGCTAGGACAAACACCGTTTCATGAGTCAAATGCGGTTTTTCTTTTGGGATGAATCGTATTTATTCAAATATTGTCCTGACCAGATAATACGAAGGTGTCTTCCTGAGGAGGAATATCAGAGTGTCTTGACATTCTGTCACAAGCTAGCTTGCGGTGGATATTTTGGTCCACAAAAAACTGCTGAGAAAGTACTTCAGAGTGGATTTTACTGGCCCACTCTCTTTAAGGATGCATATACTTTCTGCAAGCTATGTAACAGGTGTCAAATGACGGGTCGAATTATGCGTAAAGACATGATGCCCCTTACACCCATCTTGGAGGTCGAAATTTTGATCTGTGGGGCATCGACTTTATGGGACCCTTTCCTCTGTCCTATGGCAACCAATACATTTTGATAGCTGTAGATTATGTTTCAAAATGGGCTGAAGCAATTCCAACAAGGACGAATGACAACCAAGTTGTCATTAAGTTTTTACGAGAAAATATCATCTCTCGCTTCGGAGCCCCCCGTGTGATAATCAGTGACAATGGGAGTCATTTCTGCAATCGAGCTTTTGAAGCCCTAATGCGCAAATACTCTATTTCTCACAAATTATCCACGGCATACCATCCTCAGACTAACGGGCAAGTGGAGGTCACTAATAGACAAATCAAACTCATATTGGAGAAAATCGTTGGACAGAACCGTAAAGATTGGTCCATTAAACTCACTGATGCCTTATGGGCATACAGGACCGCTTACAAGACTGTCCTCGGTATGTCTCCATATCGAGTTGTATTTAGAAAACCTTGCCACTTGCCTGTGGAGTTGGAACACCGGGCTATGTGGGCTATAAAGCAGCTGAACTTGAATTTGGATAAAGCCGGTGCCTTGAAGAAATTGTAAATATCCGAGCTAGAAGAGCTGAGAAATGAGGCATATGACAACGCTCGGATAATAAAACACAGAACCAAGCTCTTTCATGATAAATCCATTCACCGGAAAATTTTTGTCTCAGGACAAAAGGTTCTGTTATACAACTCAAGACTCCACCTCTTCCCTGATAAATTGAAAACCAGGTGGTCAGAACCATACATTGTGCAAAAAGTCTTCTCACATGGTGCCATTGAAATTCTTGATCCAAAAAATGGCAATAAATTCAGTGTGAACGGTCAACGCTTGAAGCCATTTTTTACTACTGAGTTTGTGTCACAAGATGTTCATGAACTGGGTCTTTGTGACCTAGTCTATATGTGACCATTTCACTTGTACATTTTCCCTGTTTTCCCTGCATATCACTTTGGGACCCCTTTTTGTAAATAATAAAAATAAAAACAACAAAAAAGTGATAAAAGAAAAAAAATATATTTTAAAAAATAATAACTTCAAACAAGTGGACTTTGGTGCTAAATGGCACCAAGAGTTCCCTCTCTTCATGAATCCTTTTTAATCACCCTAGGGTTGTAAATATCTAACTCAACCTAGGGTAATTTTGGGAATTCAACTCTTTCAGCCTCCTATAAATATCATCTAACCCCGAGTCTCTCCCCTCACCCTAAATCTCATCTCATATCTGAAACAACCCACTCGAGCGCCGCCCCTCAAATTTTTCTCCTCCACAGACTCAACCTTTCTGCCACGTTTTCTCTGGAAAAGCCGTGATTCCGCGGCCATCTCTTCTTCCCTGGTGTGCCGCCAAGGTCTGTTGCAGTCGTTGTTCTCTGCTCTTGGCCGATCCAGTGGCCGATCATCTGAATTCTCTGCCCAGTGCCCTCTGCAATTTGGATTTGATTTCCCCCCACGTATTCTGGGGGGTGGTTTGCGTTCTAATCTTCCGATCTCTTGTGTTGTAGCATGGCACCATCTTTGTTTGCTGAGAAAGATTATTCCAAAATTTTTAGTGATAACAATGGGTATGGGCATATTTTTATCGATAGAATCCATTCTTGGGATTGGTATTCTCTTGTGTATGATAATTCCGATCATGATGCATTTTATTGTCCTGAATTAGTGAAATCATTTTACACTTCCATTGATCATGCTTCGGTAAATTTCGACACGTACCAATTCGCGGTTCATATGCCCCTAGGTGACATTTTCATCACACTTCCTCTACTTGAGGAACTCACTCAAGTCCCTTGTTACCCACAACACAGCGACCCCCTTCCTCTTATTGATTACATGTCCATTATGGGGGCCCGCTGCACAGAACAAGACTGAGGGCTCAAAGCCAGTACCACTTTCCGTAATATGCATTGCATTGGTCGATGGATCCAACGCAATATTCTGGGACTGGACCACACCACTTCTTTCAACAGGCCTGTGCTGCAAATAATTCACGACCTCATGACTCGGCAGCACACGGTCTGCATCAACAAGACCATCTTCCATTCTATCATTGCCAACTCCTCACGCACCCGTGGTGCTAAACATTCACACCCTATTCTGATTACTCGTCTATGTAGGACTTTCCTACCGGACGATGTGTTTGATGCATATGACCGGGTGTTTGTAGCACACGAGAGGGCCACTAGTGCCTATAACAGTTGTTTACATGCGGTCTGGACCCCTAGTGTCCAGCCCGAGGATGTGCCAGTGGAGTCCTCTTCTGAGGAAAGTCTGGAGGAAGAAGATGAGTCGGCATTTTGGCACCAGGATCCCCCTGCAGACTCACGTGCATTCATGTCCACCATTTGGCGGGGCATGAAGAAAATATTTAGGGGACAAGTTTGGTTGAGAAAACGAGTGGAGGAGCAATCATCTTGATTAGACCGTATTGAGGCCGGTCTTCCGCGTTCACAGTCGGGCTGGACCCAGCACCACCGCTGGTCCAAAACGACGACGAGGGTGACTCTGTTCCTTTACCTATTTCATGCATATTTTATATTGCATACATTAGGGACAATGCATGAGATAGGTATGGGGGGTAGATACTAACTTAGGATTTTTATTTTCTTTTTAGGATTTTTTATTTTCTTTTTTCATTTTCTTTAGATTTTTAGGATTTTTTATTTTCTTTTTAGATTTTTTCTTTTTAGAAGAACCATAAAAAAATTCTTTTTAGAAGAACCATAAAATAAAAAAAAAGATTTTGATCCATTTTTAAAGAATCAAACTTGATTTTAGGAATTAAGGAAACTCTAAACTAAGATTTCTTAATATAAGTCGAAAAGAGGAGTTTTGTTGGATTTTTAGGTTAAGTAAAAACGGATAAGAAAGATAGCTAGATTTTAATTCTTTCTTTAGCATATATACATTAAACATATTGAGGGATTAATCAAAGACTTAGTGATTCTATTTACACATATATATAATTAAAAAAATAAATATAAATAAATAAAATAATTACTTAGCCACTAATTAAGCTGGTTAGATGTGCCTTAAGAAGCAAGGCCAGTCACGCCTAAAGGTGGTTAAGTCCTTAGTATTCGTGGCCTAGTTTACTCGAGTCCTTGAACCTTAGGGATGTATCTTCATCTGGTGCCCTAAAACCGACTGGTTTGGGAGTCATCGGTTAAAGGCTCATTACATGGGTAAATTAGAAAGCCTAAGAAAGCTAAGGAGGTGTAAATAAATAAATAAATAAATAAGTAAATAAATAAATAAAATTGTATATATTAGTAAATAAATGAACTTTAGTCTAAGAAAAATCCTTCATATTTATAGATGTATATATACTAGGTTTGATGCAAAATCTGGTCTTCACTCTATTCCTTAAAAACTTAACCTAAGTTGAAGACAAAACTCTAAATAAACACTTATAAAAAGAATGACAAGTTTAGGGTAACCCGAAACCTATAGATCAAGGAAAATTCTTGAAAAACATGGATCATAAATTTTTTCACTAACACTTTTCTTTTTTGGATTTTGTGGGTGCAATCCGCTGAAAACCCTCAGGAGACAACACTCCTCCTCTAGGGTAACCTAGAGGTTTAACGGCTTATTACACGAGGTCAGTACAATCGTGACACCTACGAAAGTGGTTCAATAATTTAGCTAGGATTTTTTTTCTCTTTTTCTTTTTGCTCGGGGACGAGCAAAAGCTAGGTATGGGGGTGTGATTGGAGTTCATTTTTTGCATCATTTTCTACTTACATATCATGTTTTATGTAAATAAAAATAAGGTTTTTATTGCTTTTCTCTCTCAATTTTCAGGTCCACCATTAATGGAGATGAAGGCCCATAATCAAGAAATTTTCAAAGAATTAATGGGATTAATTAAGGAGCCCAAAAGAAGAAGCCCAAAAGAAGCCCAGGTCTGGAGTCGTCCATGAATATCCCCAACTTTCTAGAAGATCCAGCGTGGCATACGGAGCGTAACAGAATGGCAATAGAAATCGTTGGCGCAACGGCTAAGATTCCACCATTACCTTGAGTGACACTCCTTGATTCCACCATTAAAAATCTATCTCGGGAGACGATGAATCAATGAGGTTACAAGTCAAGCCGAGAAGACCACTCATCCTCTACATGGGAGAATATTTTGACCAAACAAGCAAGATGAACCTTTGCCGATGAATCAACATGAGGCATGCATCACCCTATGAGATTAGTAAGTTAGTAAATTAGAAGGGTTAGCTAGTCATGGTTTCTTCTCTCTAAAGTCTTTTCAAGGTTTTCCTTCTTAAAGTTTTCTTTCCAAGTTAGTAAAGTTTTCCAAGTTCATTACACTTTCCTTTCCATCCTTTTTCTTTTCATGCAACAAAATCCACAAAGAATTTTTCCTCTCTTTTCCATGTCATTTTGTTTTCTTGAACATAGAAGAACTTTCGTTTTCCTTCTTCAAAACTCAATTTCGAAACCGTAAAGCTTCCATCGCAAGCTCTCCCTGAGGATCGACCCGTAATAGCTCATACTACTACGGTGATTCGGAAGGAGTAAAGAAAAATTGTGAATACATTTTAGAGTTTTTGAGCATCACATAAGAGCATCGAAGGTTGATTCTAAACCCTCTCTCTCTGAATATTAGTACACTCCTACCTTCCGAACATCCACGAGGAGGAATGCGATGAAAGATTTTTCGTGTTTTTGTTTAGAAAGCTAAGAATGGTGCTGGTTTTTTAGTTGAAAAGAGAATGGAGAGAAGGAAAGTGATTTAAAGAAAAACTTAAAACATAGAGAAGGTTTTAGAAAAGATGATTTTGAAAAGTTTGAAGAGTGATTTATTGTTTTTAATATAAGAAGAAGATCTGGGCTCACTATCTCACTACTCAACGATGTGTTCTTCTCTTGAAATTCTTAGTGCCTCAACTTGATCATAAGCAAAAACTTAAGCTTAAGTTAAGAAAGTTTTAAGCAAAGTAAATAATATAGTTTGAAAAACATAACTATTTTCTTTAAGAAACCATTTTGAATTGAATGTTAAATCATCAAGTATTTCAAGCATGAAATAAAAACAAGTTCAAGAGATGTTTTAAAAGAAGTAGAAGTTTAGAAATTCAATCACATCCTCATGTGCCTTCAAGAACACTTTCAAAGAAGAAAGGCTTAGTTTAGTATTCCAGTGGGTCTTTACATAAAAATCAATCAAAAAGAAGAGGGATCGAAGAGAGGAACAATATGAGCCCAGAAAATGAATTTAGCTACTCATGGAAGATGAAAAATAATACATGAAAATAAAGCAAGACATACCGGTGAATTGTAGTGGAAGAAGAGAAAGCTTGATCTTTTTATTGATGTCACTTCAATCTTCAGATTACAATCACTCTATTCCTCTCTCTCACTGGTATTTAAACTGAACTACAAATTATAAAACAGAGATACAACTTCTATACTATCTAACAGAGAGCCTAAACCTTAAAAACAAAGAGAAAATCTTAAACTAATTTCCGGTCCCTTTTTCTCTAAACAATACAGTATTTATTGGCAAAAACCAAACGAGGGAGGTCGTACAAAGATAGGGGGAGCAAACGCTCCCCAACAAAGTCTAACAAGTTGTGAAAACACAGCTTTGGCCGCGTTTTCGCGGCTTGGGTATGGCCAGGTAGGCACACCCAGGGGGGTACACCTCCTGGTTTTGTTGTTTGGTTTTATCTTCTGCTGGTTTCCCGTTTTAGCTCTAGGATTTGACGAAATAGCCTCTGATCTTTGGCTTCAACCACTTGATTTGGGATTCATTTTAACCGGTTTTCAACCTCTCTGATTTGCCATGACCTGCCCTGATTTTCTGATTTCAAAATAATTTTAAATTAAATCAGAATTTGATGAGCTTTTGGGCTCGTTTCTCTTTTCTATCCTTTAGCAATGGGCCTTCATTTTATAAAGGAAAATAGGACTTATTAATATAATTTATTTAGATAATAAACATGGTAATGTGACAATAAATATGCAATATATGTGATCGATCACACCCCCACACTTATCTTTTGCTCGCCCTTGAGTAAAACATCAAATCTAATCCTAACAAATTTTTAGGCCACTTTCGCAGGTCACTCGATTGTAATGAGCATGTGCAACAAGCCGTTAAACCTCTAGGTTATACCTAGAGGACGAGTTTTGTCTCGTGAGGTTTTCAGTGGATTGCACCCACAAAATCCATAAAGAGAAAGAATGTTAGTATTTTTGAAAAGTATTTTGAAAGGAGAAAATATTTGAAGTATATTTGTAAGAGTTCAAGTAATCTATAAGTTATAGGAATATCAAACTTTTCATTCCTAAACTTAGTCTCTAAAAAACATGTCATCAATCAAAGTAAGGAGTCAAATTGTATTTCTCATCCAATCTATTACTTTACCCTGAGTCATATTCACCATCGTGACCGTGAAGTTTGACTAAGGGGTTCTTTAACATTAACTCCCATGCCTTATTTATATTTATTTTTGGTGGTTATTCCTCAATTCCATTAGGCATTCTAATCTGCCCATGTAACGAGCCTTTAGTCGGTGACACCTAGACCGGACAGTCTTAGGGTACCAGGTGAGAAAACACCCCTAAGGACTTAAACACTCGAGCAGATAAGGCCACGAAACTAAGGGTTTTTATTTATAAAATGTACCACTTTAGGCGTGAAAACTTATGTTTCATGAGGCACAAATACCCAGCTTCATCAGAGGATTTATATATATATATTTTTATCAAACATATCTAATTATCTTTTGCATAAATATCAAGGCTTGCTTAGGCCAAAGCACCTAGCTAATCAATAATTAGATTTGCAAATATATATATTATATATATTATATATATATATATATATATATATATATATATATAATATATTTGTATGTATGTATGTATGTATGTATGTTTGTATGTGTGTATATATATATATGTATTTGTATGTATATATGTATGTATGTATGTGTGTGTGTATATATATGTATGTATGTATGTATGTGTGTATATATATATGTATGTATGTATGTATGTTTGTATGTATGTATATATATATATATATATATATATATATATATATATATATATATATATATATATATATATATATATATATGTATGTATTTTTTTTTATAAGGCATAAGAATTTTTGTCTTTGAACCCTAAGTGTGTAAGTGTATAAAGTGTGCATATTTCTTCAAGGTAAAGATCAAGACTAAATTACTTTTATCAATATTCTTCCTAAGCCTGAAAATCAAACAAGTTATCTTATTTTGACCAAGTATAAGAAATCCTAATTATGATTTTCCTGTCCCTTAAAATTGACTTAATTCTTATAAAAAATATATCAAAATATTGTTCTTACCTTTCAAAAAGTTATATATATATATATATTCTTTTTTTAGTTATATTAGTCATGTTAGAGCCCTCCCCCACACTTATCTCATGCATTGTCCCTAATGTATGAAAGAAATGTATAGATGCATGAAATAAAATGGAAAAGAGGAAAGTTACCGATACACTGAGACGAAAAGACCCATAGCCATTTCATTTACCGGTACCGATTCCAAGAAAGGTTTAAGGCGTTGACCATTTACCTTAAAGTCATTTTCATTCTTGGTGTCATTGATCTCTACAGCACCGTATGGAAACACGGTTTTGACAACGAATGGCCTAGTCCATCTTGATTTTAATTTTTCTGGAAAAAGATGAAGCCTAGAATTATAGAGTAAGACTTTTTGTCCAGGGACAAAATTTTTTTTATGATGTGTTTATCATGAAAAATCTTAACTCTATCTTTAGTGATCTTAGCATTTTCATAAGCCTCATTTCTTAACTCCTCTAATTTGGAAATTTGTAATTTTTGAAGGTTACCGCCTTTGTCAAGTCAAAATTCAACTACTTGATTGCCCATAAGGCCCAGTGCTTTAACTCAACAGGTAGGTGGTAAGCCTTCCCAAAGACTAACCTATAAGGAGACATCCCTAGAATCATCTTGAAAGCGGTCCTGTAGGCCCATAGGGTGTGTACAAGTTTGATGAACCAATCTATCCGATTTTGGTTCACAGTCTTCTCCAAAATAAGCTTGATTTGTCTATTAGAGACCTCAACCTGCCCACTGGTTTGAGGATGATAAGGTGTAGACAGCTTGTGAGTTATGACATACTTTCGCATAAGAGTTTCAAAGGATCTATTGCAAAAATGAGTACCATTATCACTGATGATAGCACGAGGGATTCTGAAGCATGAGAAAATATTCTCTTTTAAAAACTTTATGACAACTTTGTTATCATTAGTTCTGCTAGGAATGGCTTCTACTCACTTGGACACATAGTCCATAGCAACCAATATAAATTGGTTTCCAAATGAGTTAGGAAATTGACCCATAAAGTCGATGCCCCAAACATCAAAGGGTTCTATTTCTAGAATTGGGTTGAGCGGCATCATATCTCGTTTTGAGATCCTTCCCACCATCTGACATCTAGGACACATCTTGCAAAATTCATAAGCATCTTTGAACAAAGTGGGCCAATAGAACCCACTTTGTAGCACTTTTTCAGCAGTCTTATGGGGACTAAAGTGTCCACCGCATTCAAGTTCGTAACAAAAGGATAAAACACTCTTAACCTCTTCATCAGGAATGCATATTGAAAGCACACCTAGAGGGGGTGAATAGGTGTAAGTGCTAATCTAGAACTAAATGCAAAACTAAGTGCGCTAAATGCGGAAGCTAATACAAATCTTACAACACACTTAATACAATCAACAAGTGTAGCCGAATTCCCCGTGAAGGGCTCTGGACTAACTCCTCTTGATTCCCCTAGATATGGGTTGAGGTGCTATGTGAAGCTCTTGTTGATTAAGTATAAGTGAGGCACACACACAAACAATCCAAGCATATAATGAATAAGCAATATGAATCAATGCAAGGACAACACAAGCAAATATGATATGATGTTATGAATGATGCTTTGCACAATATAAAGAGAGAGAGGGTTAGAGAGACAATGGATCAATCGCTAACAACAAGATATGTTCGAGGTTCGAGCCCCTAGCTCTACATCCCCGCCTACACCACCGTATAGGATTTCCAATCCACTATCACGTCCACCGAGGACTCCCACCGAGGGAACCTTCACCGAGAAGGATTTTTACAACAAGGGAGTACCAAACTCCTCTCTCAAACAACCACCTCACAACCGAGGGATAAGCCAACAACCAACACCTCTACCGAAGAGGTTTGCAACCAAACTCTACCTCTCACTAGAGGGAGCAAACCAATCACCCGATCAACCTCTACCAAAGAGGGATTCAACAAAAGCAAGGGTGTACAACTTGGGAGGCTTAACCTCAAACAATCTCTTTTTCTCTCTTTTTCACAAAACAAGATCCTAATAGATTAGGATAGAAGATAGCTCAAGTGTGGAAAACACAGTGTTTTGATCAAAGAAAATCTCTTGGGAAAATACCAAATTGATATAGAAATGAAGAACAAGAAATCAATTCCCAAAAACTTGTTTTCTTTGAAAATAACCAAAACACTTAAAAACAAAAGAATGAATCTTTTTGGCACTTAAACTCTTTTGAAAACTTCTTTTAAACACCAAGAATGGAGAGAAATTTTAGCTCTTAAAAACTTGGCCAAAATCCCAAATGAATGGGATTTATATAGGCCAAAACAGAAACTAGTCGTTAGGCTGAGCTAGCAGCCTGACAGGCTACCGATCAGCCGGCCCGGCCGACCGCCAACGGTCAGAAATGTGACCGTTGGGGCACCACGGTCGACCGGCATGGTCGACCCAAATAAACAGAGAGCACTGCTCTCAGACCCGGTCGACCGCCCGGGTCGACCGTCCCAGAGCTGCCAAACGTGCACAGATCTGTCCACGTCGGTCGACCGACCCGGTTGACCGACTTCATCCCAAGTCGACTAGGTCAGTTTGACTAGTCGACTGGTTGAAGCCTGGAACAGAAATCTGGGTCAGAAAAATAGTTTAAAAATATTTTAATAAATCTTTTATCTTTTCTGAAAATTCCATAAAATTGTTTTTATCATTTTACTTTGATAAACAAACTTGTGATAAAAATTTCAAGACATATATCAATCATATCATTCATTTTTGAGTCTTGTAAATTTTATCAAAACCAACACTTGTATTTTTATCAAACTTGATTTTTCAATAATGAATAGGAAAGTCAAAATAAGTTTGTCTAGCAAGTTTAAAGCATGTATGTATATCTAGAACATATCTAATATACATAAGAACTATTAAAACTTGTTTTGAACTACTATTCATGAAAAACAAAAACCAAAACATAAAGCGTGTGTGTATGTGCACTTGAGCATATCAACTATACTAAGCCTTACAAATGGATCTAAACAAACTAAACTAAACTAGGATACCTAAGTCTTCTTGATGATCTTCATCTTCAAGTTGACTTGGTCCCAAACTCCATCCATGGGCTAGGCAATGTGTGAGCTTGAAGTTTTGGCCCTGGAATCACCATGAAAAGCTTCTAAACACCTTGTTGAAGCTAATCACCAACTAATATCTTGGTTAATGATCTAAAACTTAAACAACACAAGATTATTAGTAAACATAACTACATGAGTTAATCATCATCAAAACTAGGGTGGAAGGCCTTTGGGCCAACAATCTCCCCCTTTTTGATGATGACAAAACTCATGGAGTTATATATGCATGGATTAAAGTTAAGCTTCAAAGAAGCTCTCCCTTAACTCATGCATAAACACATAAACATAATAAATATGCAATGAAGGCTCTTAAACATGAATGCATAGATATGCATAAACAATAAAGGTTCTAGATACCAATGCAATGTTCAAAAACAAAACATGCTCTAGATACCAATTAACATTAAACTATATTAAACTTAATATATGCAAAAACAAAAATATGCATATATAAAATACAAACAACTCAAAATCTTTCTCCCCCTTTTTGTCAATCATCAACAAAGGGGTAAACAATCAAAACAATAAATAAAATGAGGGGTAAAAATCTTTCTCCCCCTTTTTGTCAATCAAAACTATAAAAATAATGTTCTCCCCCTTTTTGTCTAAAACAAAAACAAAGTCAATAAGGGGTGACATTAAAAACATGATATCAATTGAAAATGTGTCAATGAAGCATCTTGATACCAATTGATAATAAACAAAGATCAATCAACAAATGGTATATGCTATATACATTTATGAAGAGGAAGACGCTAAGTTAGCTTCCCTACACATATGCATTACATGAAGGAGGAATGTTAAGCCCTAATTCACATAACACACATTATGTAATGCATAAGAGGAGATGTGAAGCTCCCCCTACACACGTGTACCACATAAAGAAGAGATGTTAAGCTCTTCAATACAAGATACACTCAACATGAATCTATATGTAGAAGAGATATTAAGCTCTCCTTGCATATAGTCAATACAAATCAAAACTTTTGTATTTTACTTTAAATAAAATTTTTTTTAGATACCAATTTAAAACACAAGACATCTTGATATCAAAAAATAGTATTTTTCCTTTTTAAGTCATATACACAATTGAAATGACTATTTTCTATCTAACGTAAGGGAGTGGAAATACAAATATCAATTGAAATATGAAAATCGAATTTTCTCCCCTTTTATGAAATACCAACAAAACGCATGCATAGGTTTGAAATAAGATACCAATTGAAAACTAAATCAATTGAAATAAAAGTTGAAGCTCAAGCTCTAGCATAAACAAGATTTGTGCTTAAGATATAGAAATATAATAGCACAAATAAAACAAGTATATGTGTATGAAATAGAATGAGTACCAATCACCAATAGATGATACCAATTGAAAATATACATATACAATAAACACATATGAGTATACAAGAGAATCAAGATTGATACCAATTGAAAGAGTTCAATGATACCAATTGACATAATAATAAAAGCATGGTATAACTCATATCACAATGAAGAAAACGAACTAGTTAAAATGAAAAATTTTGTTAACTAGTACGAAATCCTTCAAGCAAGGAATAACACAAAATAATTTTCATAAAACACATGTAAATCACATAGCACTTAAAAACACTCAATATTCAATAAAGTCCATACATGCTCATGAAAAACATACTCATGAGAAATATTTTAAAAGATGATGAGTGTACAAGTAATGTGTCACATGGCATTATGAAATTTCCAATTAAGCTCAAATATTCCTCAAACAGAAAACATAAAAAATATCAAAAACTTATTTAATCTTCAAGGCATATGTATGTCTAATACAAACTAAAGTATACATACATATCCAAAACACAACGAGTCCACAAAATGAAGGCACGTGGCTCAAAAGGATAAACATGTATATTTAATAGTTTGGACAAGATAGACATATACATGAAGTTAAACGATTAAACACAAAATCAAGAAAAACTAAATCTTCACCAAAACAAATTTCATTTTAAGGTATATGTATGAATTGTCAACACAAAAAGTATACATACATATCCCTAAACACAATTGAGTCCATATATAGATTTGCATGAAGGGCAAATGACTCAAGAGGTATACATGTATATCTTAAAGTTTGGCAAAATACACATATACATGAAGTGAAAACACACAATCATAAAACAAATTCAAAAATGAGAATACAAGTTTAAAATGTATGAATCATCAAAACTAGACTATACTAGCACATCTAATGGGTTCAAATAAGCAATCAAGCTCAACATATATAGATTTATTTGTGGCCCACTATATGCACAAGTATAAAACCAAGTCTTAATGAAAACTAACATCTAAACAAGTAATCTTAACATGAAGCATCAAAACACAATATAAAAATCATCATGATAAAACTAAAACATGATTACTATGTAAATTCACATGTATTAGATTCATGATGTACATTATAGCTTAAACAAAAGTGAGAACACTAAGTATGGGTTCATATAAGCATGTGTGTCTCAAATACTATACATGTATGTCAAGGATCTAATAAACATGGTATGTACATACTAATCCATAGACATCAAAAAAATATGCTATAAACAATGAAATGGAAAGCATGTAAACAACAAATGGGAGTAAAGGATTGTTACCAAAACCGAAGAAGCAACTCTCCTTGTCTCCAAACCATGGTGGTCATCTCCACCAAATCTTCCCTTAAAAGTGATGCATCCAATAGATTTCCTTTAAGTCCGGAACGCATCCACTCCAAGGTACGGCTACTCTCACGTCATGTGAGAGCCCACACCTACATCAAATAAAAGAAGGGGTGGTCTTTGGTACCCATATCTTATTTGGTCCATGGGGGTTAGTACCATTCCTAACCCAAACAAAATTCTTTGCTAAATTACAATCATTTAAACGATCAAAACAAAATTTAGCAAGGTGGCCCTTACGTCCACAATGTGTACAAGTGTACACATGAGCATACATGGTGTGATGGTGTCCATGAGGAGCATGTGTATGCCGTGGAGGGTGTGCATGCATAAAAGTTGGATCTTGTTTCTTTCGAACCAAGGATTCCAAGCGTGTGTGGTTCATGGCACATTGGCTCAAAGTGGAGCCCAAACAATCTACACTCTTCTTAAGCAAAGATATATCATTGTTAATTAAAGAAGAGGTACATGCAATAGGAGAAGTGTGTGAAACTATCCTAGCATGGCAAACATGTGCATCAATCTTATTTTGTAAAACTTCATTCTTCTTTAAACAAATTTCTAAATCCTTTGAAATAGAATCAATTTTTATTTTCAAAGAATTATTTTCTTTTACAACAAATTCTATTTTTGAAGACAAAACTTTATTTTTATTCAAAACATTCTCACAATCATTATTGTTTTTCAAAAACTTATTTTCTTTAAGTGCAAGTTCCAATTGAGATCTTAATGAATCCCTTTCATTATAGACCTCAACCTTCTCTTGCAAAACATTGTTAAGTTTAGAATGCAAACTCTTATTATCTTTTTCAATTTCTAGACTTTTCTTTTTCAAACTTTATATTTTTCAATTAGTTTTTCACACACAATAGATAGTTCTTCATTTAAGGCATGAGCATCATAATCATCACATGAGAACTAGAGCAATCATCACTATCTAAGTGGGTTTCCGAGTGTACCTCAAGGGAGTCATTCCCTTGGACCGTATAGCATTGTTGCGGCTCGGATTCATCTCCACTAGATTCTTCCTCTTGTTGGATCGGCAATTAAAGCTTGGAGGTGGTGGTTGTTGTCAAATTATTCCACACTACAAAAGCGGAATCAATATTAGAAACATGTATAAGATATTCTTTTGAAAGTGTGCTTCTAATGGCCTCAAGGGCTTGTGCATTGGCCCCTATATGCTTGCGATCTCCAAGATAGCATTTCTTGGTGGCCGCAAGAAAGACATGCAAACCTAGGGTCTTTAGGTACATGGACATCCTATACTTCCAAACAACAATGTTGGAAGGGTCAAAGCTAGGTGGGGTCATGAAGTCCAAGGCAAACTATATGAGTGTGCAAACAAGCAAATACAAACAATAGACTAACAATCAAATGGATCTCACTACTAGGATGTTAAGCCTAATATCAGGAGCACTAGCTCTGATACCAATTGAAAGCACACCTAGAGGGGGGTGAATAGGTGTAAGTGCTAATCTAGAACTAAATGCAAAACTAAGTGCGCTAAATGCAGAAGCTAATGCAAATCTTACAACACACTTAATACAATCAACAAGTGTAGCCGAATTCCCCGTGAAGGGCTCTGGACTAACTCCTCTTGATTCCCCTAGATATGGGTTGAGGTGCTATGTGAAGCTCTTGTTGATTAAGTATAAGTGAGGAACACACACAAGCAATCCAAGCATATAATGAATAAGCAATATGAATCAATGCAAGGACAACACAAGCAAATATGATATGATGTTATGAATGATGCTTTGCACAATATAAAGAGAGAGAGGGTTAGAGAGACAATGGATCAATCGCTAACAACAAGATATGTTTCGAAGTTCGAGCCCCTAGCTCTACATCCCCGCCTACACCACCGTGTAGGATTTTCAATCCACTATCACGTCCACCGAGGACTCCCACCGAGGGAACCTTCACCGAGAAGGATTTTTACAACAAGGGAGTACCGAACTCCTCTCTCAAACAACCACCTCACAACCGAGGGGTAAGCCAACAACCAACACCTCTACCGAAGAGGTTTACAACCAAACTCCACCTCTCACTAGAGGGAGAAAACCAATCACCCGATCAACCTCTACCAAAGAGGGATTCAACAAAAGCAAGGGTGTACAACTTGGGAGGCTTAACCTCAAACAATCTCTTTTTCTCTCTTTTCCACAAAACAAGATCCTAATAGATTAGGATAGAAGATAGCTCAAGTGTGGAAAACACAAGTGTTTTGATCAAAGAAAATCTCTTGGAAAAATACCAAATTGATACAGAAATGAAGAACAAGAAATCAATTCCCAAAAACTTATTTTCTTTGAAAATAACCAAAACACTTAAAAACAAAAGAATGAATCTTTTTGGCACTTAAACTCTTTTGAAAACTTCTTTTAAACACCAAGAATGGAGAGAAATTTTAGCTCTTAAAAACTTGGCCAAAATCCCAATGAATAGGGTTTATATAGGCCAAAACAGAAACTAGCCGTTAGGCTGAGCTGGCAGCCTGACAGGCTACCGGTCGGCCGGCCCGGCCGACCGCCAACGGTCAGAAATGTGACCATTGGGGCACCACGGTCGACCGGCACGGTCGACCCAAACAAACAGAGAGCACTGCTCTCAGACCCGGTCGACCGCCCGGGTCGACCGTCCCAGAGCTGCCAAACGTGCACAGATCTGTGCATGTCGGTCGACCGACTTCATTCCAAGTCGACTAGGTCAGTTTGACTAGTCGACTGGTTGAAGCCTGGAACAGAAATCTGGGTCAGAAAAACAGTTTAAAAATATTTTAATAAATCTTTTATCTTTTCTAAAATTTCCATAAAATTGTTTTATCATTTTACTTTGATAAACAAATTTGTGATAAAAATTTCAAGACATATATCAATCATATCAATTCATTTTTGAGTCTTGCAAATTTTATCAAAACCAACACTTGTATTTTTATCAAACTTGATTTTTCAATACATGAATAGGAAAGTCAAAATAAGTTTGTCTAGCAAGTTTAAAGCATGTATGTATATCTAGAACATATCTAATATACATAAGAAATATTAAAACTTGTTTTGAACTACTATTCATGAAAAACAAAAACCAAAACATAAAGCGTGTGTGTATGTGCACTTGAGCATATCAACTATACTAAGCTTTACAAATGGATCTAAACACACTAAACTAAACTAGGATACCTAAGTCTTCTTAATGATCTTCATCTTCAAGTTGACTTGGTCCCAAACTCCATCCATGGGCTAGGCAATGTGTGAACTTAAAGCTTTGGCCCTGGAATCACCATGAAAAGCTTCTAAACACCTTGTTGAAGCTAATCACCAACTAATATCTTGGTTAATGATCTGAAACTTAAACAACACAAGATTATTAGTAAACATAACTACATGAGTTAATCATCATCAAAACTAGGGTGGAAGGCCTTTGAGCCAACACATCTCCTAATAATTTGGTCATAACAGTACTTAAAAAGATACGGTTCCTCCCAAAAGAAATACCAGACTTGAGATAAGAACCAGTATATATCATTTTTGGACAAATGAGACGGAATTTGGTTAGTGACTAAGTAATTCACTATTTCAACAAACCAAAGTTCCCTAAAAATAGCTAAGAGATTTTCATCAGGAAAGTCCTCATCTATGGGCAATTCGTTGCATGGAGAATTTGGGATTCATGAGAAATGGTAAGCAACAATATTTTCTACGCCTTTATTGTCTCGAATCTCGAGATCCAATTCTTGAAGGAGGAGGATCCAACGAATGAGTCAAGCCTTGGCATCCTTCTTCATCATGAGGTACCTAAGTGCAAAATGATTGGTGAAAATGGTGGTTTTGGACCCTAGTAGGTAGGGATGAAATTTCTCTAAGGAAAACACTACTGCCAAGAATTCCTTCTCAGTAGTAGTGTAGTTCAATTGAGCATCGTTGAGAGTCCTACTAGAGTAGTAAATCGCGTGCTGCTTGTTATCAATGCGCTGTCCTAGGACAGCGCCTATAGCAAAATCAGAAGCGTCCACATGATTTTGAATGACTTAGACTAATCCAATGTAGATATGATTGGTGCAGAAATAAGCCTTCTTAAGCTTTTCCCAAGAATTCATACATTCAGCATCGAAAGTGAAGGACACGTCCTTAGCTAATAGATTAGTCAAGGGTCTAGCAATCTTGCTAAAATCCTTGATAAATTTTCGGTAAAAACCGGCATGTCCTAAGAAGGATCGAATATCCTTAACGCATTTGGGTATGGAAAGCTTAGCAATAACCTCAATCTTGGCTCTATCCACTTGAATTCCCTTCTTATAGATTTCATGACCCAAGATAATTTCATGTTTTACCATGAAGTAGCATTTCTCTCAGTTCAGTGTCAGCTTTTTCTCAGCACTATGTTGGAGGACAAGTTCTAAATGGTGGAGATATTGAGTGAATGAATCTTCGTAGATGGAGAAATCATCCATGAAGATCTCTAAGAATCGTTCTACCATATCAGAAAAAAGACTCAACATGCAACGTTGAAATGTTGCTGGGGCATTGCACAAGCCTAAAGGCATTCGATTATAAGCAAATGTCCCAAATAGACATGTGAATATAGTCTTTTCTTGGTCCTCAGGAGCAATAGGAATCTGATTATACCCCGAGTAACCATCCAAGAAACAGTAATACTCGTGGCCCGCCAAACGTTCAAGCATTTGATCAATAAAGGGGAGTGAAAAATGGTCCTTACGAGTTGTAGCATTAAGTTAGGTGGATGGTTGGGAGAATTATTATGGAAATTGAAAAAGTTGGGTTGATGATTGGAAGAATTATTGGCATGATGGAAGTGGCTAGCATGATTTGATCGTGAATGGTTATTATTATTTTGTCTCCATGAGAAATTCGGGTGATTTCTCCAGCCAAGATTGTACGTTGGTGCATAAGGATTATTGTTCGGCCTTGAAAAGACCACATTCATCGGTTCTAAAAAATATTATTGAGCTTGAAACACAGGACACTCTGCAAACACATGATTCATGGCTTGACAGTAAGTACAGCCCGGAGTTGAAAATTGGTCTGGGCTGACCTGAATAACTAGACTTGGTTCTTTAGTTTCTAAAACTTCTAGTCTTCTCGCTAGGTTAGCTAACTTAGCCTCGTTAGCTATAGATGATTCAATAGAATCAAGACCTCCTTTTGAAGAGATGGAGTTCGAGTTCCTCGAGGTTTCACTATTAGGTTTCCATTGGATGGTCTTTTCAGCTAGATTCTTATATAAATCTCATCCTTCATTCTCATCCTTCTGCAAGAATCCCCCTTGGCACTGCTTTCTAAGAGGGTCTTGGTAGAATAGTCTAAATCGTCATAAAGAATTTAACATTATCGCCATTTCTCTATTCATGATGAGGGCATTGGACAAGGAGGTATTTAAAGCGTTCAAAGTACCTCCAAAATGGTTCACTAGGTTCTTTCTTGAATTGTATAATGTTCTTCCTAATGAAAGCGGTCTTATGAATTGGATAGAATTTCTTCAAGAAGACCTTGATGAAACCATCCCAAGATGTAATAGAGCCAGCCGTTAAGCTGTAAAGTCATTTCCTTGCTAAGTCCTTAAGAGCGAAAGGGACAAATCTTAACCTAATAGCATCATCTAGAAGGTGTGAGATTTTCATCATTAGACATACTTCCTCAAATTCTCTTATGAAGAAATAAGAATCTTCGGACTCTAAGCCATAAAACTTGGGGAGTGTATTGATGAACTTAGGCTTGAGCTCAAAATTGTATTCACCAACTGATGGAAGTTGGATGCAAGATGGAAGTGAGGCTCTAATGGGATAGAACCTATCCTGCAAAAATATCGGTTGAGCCATAACCGGATTTGATCATGATTCAAACTTGGGTGGTGTTTCTAGTCAACCTAGATGAATTAGGGTCTCTTGACCACACTTGCATAAACAAACACAATCACAAACAAGTTCACCAATAGTCAACAAGAGAAAACAACCACGCTTAGTCTAAGGTAATCTTAACCTAGACAACTCCTAACTGGTTGATTGTTCACAGGAAGTATAATGTAGACTTTGACCACAAGCTAATCAGCCAGGTCAAGGTAAGATTGGTGGGTGGTATCCGCGCAAAAGCGACGGGCCTAATTAAGCCAAACCACCAGCCTTTGGAGTTTTGCCCCTCAATCCGTTTCCAAGACACTGATTTAGCAAGAGTCAAATTGTAACACCTTCCCCCTTAGGATAATCTCCAAGAGAGTTCGAGAAGTCCCTAAGGCCAACGTCTATCAGATCTTATTTAGGCTTAGGTTGTGCGTGCTTGGAGATGGTTTGTGGGCTAAGGAAGGGTAATGACTTCCCCACCTTATCTTGATTTGGGTTTTGCCCTTATAATTGATTGTGCAAAGTGTGCAAGTTATAGAAAGTAACATTCAAAAGCAAATATCACCCAAGAATATTTCCTAAACTATATGCTATGCATACGTACCTTGTCTCCAGCTATCTTCAATAGTAATTGTAAAATAAACGTAATTAGACAAATGCCTAGAATGTAAGTCTAAATATTTTTTTAAACAATTAACAATCACTCAGATTACCAATGGATTAAAAACAGAGATTGTGAATATCAGATATAGCAAGAATAATAACACAAAAATTTTATTTTTACAAGCAAAAAAGAGTTTTTTAGTAGTCCACAAATTTTCAAACTTGCGCTGCAATTTTCTTAAAATTCTGTTTCCTACTTTCGAGAGTAGGGTCACTCGAGAGTAGGGGCACAGAATAACAAGTCTTCTCCTGTAAAACTTGAATGCTAAATCTGAATCTTGATGTCCCTGAAACAAGACACCAAACTTATTAAAAAATAAATACACCGTTCCCTCCCCGGCAACGGTGCCAAAATTGATCGTGAAATGAAAGTGATAAGAATTACCGTGTAGCTTTGGGCTAACGGGTCGTGTCCACGAGGAGGAATGTGATGAAAACATTTCGGTGTTTTTGTTTAGAAAGCTAAGAATGGTGCTGGTTTTTTAGTTGAAAAGAGAATGGAGAGAAGGAAAGTGGTTTAAAGAAAACTTAAAACTTAGAGAAGGTTTTGAAAAAGGTGATTTTGAAAAGCTTGAAGAGTGATTTATTATTTTTAATATAAGAAGAAGATCTGGGATCACTATCTCACTACTCAATGATGTGTTCTTCTCTTGAAATTCTTAGTGTCTCAACTTGATCATAGGCAAAAACTTAAGCTTGAGTTAGTAAAGTTTTAAGCAAAGCAAATAAAATAGTTTGAAAAACTTAACTCTTTTCTTTAAGAAACCATCTTAAATTGAATGTTAAATCATCAAGTATTTCAAGCATGAAATAAAAATAAGTTCAAGAGATATTTTAAAAGAAGTAGAGGTTTAGAAATCCAATCCCATCCTCATGTGCCTTCAAGAACACTTTCAAAGAAGAAAGGCTTAGTTTAGTCATGCATATGATTCCAGTGGGTCTTTACATAAAAATCATTCAAAAAGAAGAGAGATCGAAGAGAGGAATAATGGTGAGCCCAGAAAACGAATTTAGCTACTCACGAAAGATGAAAAATAATACATGAAAATAAAGCAAGACATACCCGTGAATTGGAGTGGAAGAAGAGAAAGCTTGATCCTTTTATTGATGTCACTTCAATCTTTAGATTGCAATCACTCTATTCCTCTCCTCTTACTGGTATTTGAACTGAACTACAAATTATAAAACAGAGATACAACTTCTATACTATCTAATAAAGGGCCTAAACCTTAAAAACAAAGAGAAAATCTTAAACTATTTTTTGGTCCCTTTTTCTTTAAAAAATACAGTATTTATAGGCAAAAACTAAAGGGGGGAGGTCGTACAAAGATAGGGGGAGCAAACACCCCCCCCCCAACAAAGTCTAACAAGCTGCGAAAATGCGGCTTTGGCCGCGTTTTCGCGGCCTGGGTGTGGCCTGGCCACACCCGGGGGGTACACCTCCTAGTTTTGTTGCCTGGTTTTATCTTCTGCTGGTTTTCCGGTTTCAGCTCTAAGATTTGACGAAACAGCCTCTGATCTTTGACTTCAACCAATTGATTTGAAAAGATTCATTTTAACCAGTTTTCAATCTCTCTGATTTGCCATGACCTGCCTTGATTTCCTGATTTTGAAATAATTCTGAATTAAATCAGAATTTGATGGGCTTTTGGGCTCGTTTCTCTTTCCTATCCTTTAGCAATGGGCCTGCATTTTATAAAGAAAAATAGGACTTATTAATATAATTTATTTAGATAATAAACATGGTAATGTGACAATAATTATGCAATATATGTGACCGATCAATTATATCAAGGTACATGATGAAATCGGTTTCAAGAAATTCAATCCCTTTTCAAAATAAAATCCTAAAATTAACCGTCGATACCGGTGCACACCAGCTCGGCTAGATTTTAATAAATTTAGAAAAATCTTTAAAAATATATTAAGGTAGAAAATGTGATTCTAAAAAATAATGTGAAAGCAAATTTTAGAAATTCAACTCCGTTTGTAAATTAAAATCTCTGAAATCGACCAGCGATACCGTCGACACCGATTTTGAAGATTTTGTAATTTAATTCGGAAAATTCCAGAAAATCAGGAAAAATCTAAAGTATTAAAAAACGATGTTTGAAACTGAAGTCGCTCAATTCTAACTACCGAAAAAGTCAAATCGATACTGGGATCGGGTCTCCAGTTCAGATTAAGGCTGACTCTGAGTTCACGAATCCAGATTCAATGCTAAACGATCGCATTAATATTTATAAAACAAAAACAAATACGGGAACTAAATCGAAAAAATATGATCGAGAATCTGAATAGGTAACTAAGTACGTATTCCAGAAATAGGGTGTTACAGCTCCTTAACTTTGGACCTTTAGGCCTCGGAACGCACCAGTCTTGCATTATCTTCTTGGCCATCATCCATAGCATTCCTATGGGGTGATTAGACTTTCCAATATCCCTTGTAATGAAGTTGATCAATAGGATTGTTTCGTCACAGCCACCGTTTGGATAGCTTGGGAAGAACGGAATCGAAGAATTTTTCATGCAAAATCTTTCTCTACTGTGGTGCTTGGAGGGTGGATTTCATCTTTGGTAGCTCTTTGGTGCTCTCATTTCCCGCTCCATACATGCCGAAAGCCGACATCGTTTATTCTCACCTGACAACCTTTTAAAATTTTGATATATTCTTATGATTTTGCTGTTTTTCACCTCTCATCCTTCATCCCTTGTACTTTCTTTTAACTTCTCTTTCTTATTACTTTAATAATATTTGAGACAAAAAGGGCCCACTTTTCCCTTCAAAAACATGAAACAAGAAAGGCTTAATTGGGAAGAAGACGAAAGAGAAATTGAAGGGGACCATGGTACTGCACTGATCATGATTTGTTTGAAAGGACCATTTCAACAGCTATCCGGGGTCCTTGGGCGGTGGACAGTCATGACCAAAAGATGAAGTAAGAAAATAATTAATTTACCTTGTTATTATTAATTGTTTCTAATAATTTAGTTTCAACTTGATTTGTGGGCACCTAATGACCTAGTTCCCCAAACTAAGGCCACTCCTCAAGCTGAATAATTCCCTACAAAAATTCATTTTGTCTCGAAAAAAAAAAAATACACGCAATGAAATGAATGTGACGTAAAGGATCCTGGACTAATCTTATTTTTAGATCTTGTGCTTGTTGCCACTGTGAGCAAGCAATGAAAACGAGGAATGATCACATTCAATCCAAGCGACTTAATTACATTATTCCATTGTTTATTACACAGTATTACATGAGCATTAATGATGTATGATGTGGGTTGATTCAGATAATTGTGATGAAATTGCTACATGACCGGTTTTGTTTAAATTTTGAAAGGACATGTGTCATGCCCCGCTTCTCAAAATACGCAAAAACGGAGTCGCGACAAGAGTCGGCGACGCATATACGCGAGGAAAAAACCCCACGTATACACGCTAAGCCTAAATTAACTGAACAAGCTATAAATCTAAATCATAATATTAACGATCACTGCAATAATACATATAATGACTACACATGGCCTCAGATGAAATAAGGATTGAAATAGAAGCTAAGTGTGATATACAGGAATTAAAAAATAATAGCAGGAATAAAGCAAGAAAAGAATACCAGAATCAAAAGAGAGAGAATCTAGCTCCTCGCAAAGCGTACAGTCTCATCGAATACCTGCACAATAGAAACAAAGCGTTCAATATCTGGACGTGCAAATCCAGGGTCGTCAGAAAGCGACCTGGTGAGTGTGTGTGTAAAGAGGACTGCTTGTACATATAAACAATGTGCACAGAATAATAACAAGATAACTGCAAACATAGGATAACTAAATAACATGATAAATAAACAACTGAATAACAATAACATGAATAAGTGTGCAGATAAAAGACAAGTAAAATAACTGTAAACAACCAATTGATGTCTAGATGTGTATCCGAGCAATATCACTAATCTGGTATATAAATCTGGTCATGGTTACAATCATATGTCTGTCATAACTATATACCTGAACAGTCGGTGATCATGGTTAGTCACAATGCATTATAACAGTTTATCATTATTAATTATGTCAGCGAACACCAACTGCCACCTGTAATAGACGCATCCCATACTACGCCTACTACACGTGTCAATCAGGGTCCTAAGTTATTGAAATTAGTGGAAGAGACATTGTCCATGCTTTAGGTGGGTTCCGTACATACCCGGAACCACGGCCCAATCAACTGGCGCTGAACCAGGTCCTACTGCTAGGTAGTCAATGACAATAACAATAACAATGTGTTAATAACAATGACAATATGAACAATACGGGATGTCAGTCATCCCCCAGAACTCTGTAGTGGAACCGTATCTCGGCTGCGCAACCTGTATCCTAGGTCCACTTAAAATGCAGACGCTGTCTCCTCCATCAATTTTCCCAATCCCAGTGTAAGTTGTTCAATTATATTATTATTTATAACAATCAATATCCATGTTATTTCAATTACTGGGATGATACGGTGACAGTAACAATATCAATGATGTAACAATAACAATATGAACAATATTACCGTGTAAACGGTAGAACAATGGAACAATGAAAGTGTTACGGTCCAACAATATTTTCCCAGTAACTTTCAATAATATGAATCCATACAATAACGAATCCGGATACCTCTTAATGGACAGTCTAATCTAGAACCGGCCAATATCTCATATCCATCTGCACTAAAACACAATAGTAACTAATCTATCAACCAACAGTCTCTATACAATCATCGTGAACATCAAGTATCAATCCGCATCACTAATCTGGTACAATAAATCACCGTCTCAATATATCAATAATCAGTCTCTCCCTATCAATCTACTCTGATCCTCAAGTCATCGATATATATATTCTCTGAGTCACCGATATATCCAAATCCCAATAGCTAAAATATTACATGTCCTGATACACATAATCAATTCATTATATTTCAATTTGATCTCCATCAAGGTCAATCACGGGATCCCAAAGTCAAGTAACATATCAGATATATATATCTAAGATCTATCAGGTTAGGTCAACCAAATCAATGCCTATTCCTCAACCCCAAAGTCAACTCCAATCCAGTCGAGTCTATCGATAGGTTCAAGTCCAAGATTTCATTTTTATTAATAAAGCTCTCCTATTTATTCAATCATTGATATCCAAATCAATCAATATCTTAATTTAGAAGTGTAATATCCTCGGTTAATATGGAACCTAGATCACCTCTACATCTAGTAGTCAATATCGATAATGTCATCAATACATCAGTCAAATTCATCAATACGAGAAATCCAGAATTAATAGCTCCTAACAGTCCAGAAGTCAGTCTCATAGGGTACACTAGCGTCAAGGGTATTATATTTAGAATATCCATGTATCGGTAGAATAGTCTGTCGATAAAGCAACACCATATCTAACACGTCCTCGTTATCCAAAAGAATTCTAGTCAGAATAGTCACCAACAATTTGTCCGATAAATACTACGCATAAAATATGAATCTCTAATCCTCAATCATCAATCAATCAGCCTCGAGATCAATACACTTATATTCTAAGATTTATCACAACTAGGTCAATTACATGATCAAGTCCAGTCAATGGTATATCAATACTTGGTCTAAGCCAACAACGGCGATCTACCAACACATGAAATGACGCCGATACAAGTTCCTATCAACTATGTAATTAAAGTGAACAATCATGGATGTCTCATGAAGTAGTACAAGAAATCAAACTGGTAGAATGTAATATAAAGACACATGAAATAATACGAATAAAACACAATAACGGTAAAGAAGAAAATGACATAAGAACAAACACTCACATGAAATGACGCGGTTTTAGAACCGAATCGCCGTCTGGTCGTCACCGCACGAACCGGTACTAATCTACGGATCACCCCATAGATTGGTCTTCGAATCACCATTATATCGGGTCCACAACGAGCACGAATTCAGATCGGGTCCGGGTCTCCTACAACGATCCGGATCTCACCAAACGATTCCGAAATACTGTAACACGCAACTAACACATATAAATAAATATAAATACACGCTACACCGATACGTGCACACAGACACATACGTGTACACCCACACACACATACATATACAAGTATACACATACATACATACTACATGCATACATACCCACACTTATATACATATTATATATTTATATAAATAAAACACATGCATGATTAATTAATTAAGACATATATAAATAAAACACATTAATTAAGACCAACTTATTAATTACTAAACTAACACACATGATTAAAGTACACATTCATGTATAAATACATGCATATATATGCATGCATCCACACACAAAATCATGCATATACATTAATTGAAACACCCACACACATTTTAATTAACTTCCCAATTATTACAATTATACCCTTACACATTTAATAACTTTCACATATTTACATGTATACCCTACCTACATAATTCATGCATGCACATATATTTACCAACATACCCTACACATTTAATTAAACTTAAACATTATTACACTTTTGTCACCACACAAATAAATATAGCACTAACCTCGAGCCGATTTGCGGTGCACCGACGGAGGCTCTGGCGGAGGCGTCCGGGGCCGCGGAGGGTGTCGTTGGATAGAACATCTCGCCGTGAAGGGCGTGGGTGTGTTCGCGCTCGCCGACGGTGATCTACGGCGATCCACGGAGAGCCGGAAAATGGTATCCCATACACACAGAACACAAATAACTCCAAACCACTAGGCAGGCAATCACAGAGCAACAGAGAGAGAAATGCTCACACAAATCTTAATTCACACTCATGCACACATTATTATTAAAGGGAGAGTCATGCATTATTATTAAAGTCTCATGCAACATGAAAAATATGAAGAGAGGGAAAATGGGGCAAAGAGACTCACAATCAACTGGGGTGGACACGGCCGTCGACGGCAGAGTTCGGCGAATCTCATGGACCACGCCGGTGGCTCGACGAAGGTCGTAGAGGTGCCACAAAGTTTGCCGGAGAAGAGAGGGGAGGCCCAGGGTTGGTGGTTGGGGTGTTGTGGCTGTGGGGCTCGGTGGAGAGGCGCAGCCAAGGGGAGAGGGCAGCCAGGCTCAACCAGAAAATGTTGTTGCTCTCGCGATGAGGAGGAGCAAGCCGGGCTCAGCCAGGTGCTGGATGGTGGCTGATGTGCTGGGGATCTCAAGCTGGATGGCTTGGACTCGTCGTGGCGCGATGATGGCGCTCTGACGGAAGAGATCGGAGGAGGAGAGGCTGCAAGGGTGGATCCAAGGCCCCCGGTGCTTCCCTGAATACTCCAGGCACATGAAGACGCCATAGGACACCGAGGCCCACTGCGGGTTCTTCTGGCTACAGTCGACGCAGGTCTTGTTCCCGTGGTTCGCCTGCAGATCGCGAAGGCGGCAGGAGGCGGAGGGCGCCGCCAAGGGGAGTGTGCTCGTATGGCTGTGAGGGTGAGTGCGTTAGGCTGCCATGGATGAGGGCTCGGCTAGCCGTGGAGTGAAGGCAGCAAGAAGGAGGTTTTGACTGTTGAGTGCTGTCGGAGGCTGAGGAGGGAAGGAGGGTGCGGTGGGCATGACTCGGAGTGGTTGCGCGGGCTGCCGAAGTCCGCACCGGGCTCGGTGGCGACAGCAAGAAGAAGAAGAAAAGTGCGGTAAGGAGGAAGGACAGGTGTGGGTGCTGTTGTTGGAGAAGAAAAGGAGACAGGATATTCTAAGATTAGGTTTAGGATTAGGAAAAGATTAAGTTAGTTAGGATTTAGATATGATTTGGATTTGGTTTTTAGATTATAAGGAGTTGGGTTTCGGTTAACGAGAGAGAGAGTATGCGGGTGAGGGGGAGGAGATGGAGAACGTGAGCGAGAGGGGAGGGATACGTGCGAGAGTGGGAGGGGTGAGCCAAATAATGGGGTGCAGGTGGAGGTCGTGGGCTGTTGGTTGAAGGAGAAGGTAGGACGTTCAAAGATTTAAATAAAGTTTGTTGGCTTTTCTGGCCACCATCCAATGTGGTCTGGTGGTCTTGGCATGAAGGAGGTTTATGGGGTCATGGTTTCGAAACGTGTAGGAATCAATCAAAAGGGTGTTTTGTTTTATTATGTGCGATTTTGGGGGAGAATAAAAGGGTAACAGAACAAAGGTTAAATAAAATGATTATCAAAACCCAAAGAGGCCATGTGGTTGGGTTCGAAACCTGTTATAATATGTAGCACATGCTGATTTTTTTCTTCTAATTTATACTTTCATTTTTATTTTTAATTGCATTTTTTAAATCAATATTTAATTGTAAATTAAAATTTCAGAGTCAGCCTGTGACACCGATCTAACCCGAATTGAGATTCTTCTCCAATAATTTCCAAAAAAATCTCAGAAAATTCAGAAAAATTCAAAATATTGGGAAATAAAATCTTGAGCTGAAACAGTCTCAATCCTGTTACCAAGATTACAACATCAGGTATCAGATACCAGTATTGAAACTCGTACATAAGAAACCGAGCGTTACAACATGGCCTCAGAATCAAAAGACTCGAAAATTAATTGTTTTATTAGAAACGAAGAACTGGCACTATAATCACGACGGACGGTGTAAAGGAAAAACTGCCATAAGCTCACCCAAAGATTGATGAAGAGAACTCACAACGAACCAGTCAAAGAATGAAAGATTTATATTCAACGATCAATTTCGATCGAACTCATACAGGAACAAATCAAAGCGAATAATCCATGGAGAACTTCAATGAAGTTGAGTATAATCCGAGATCAAAGTTTTAGCTGTGCAAATGGTACCCTCAGCTACAAATACTAATGAAGATGAAGAGACGACTGAAGTTGTACAAAAGGAGAGACATTTCGGACCCTCTTCAAGAGGGAGAAACACATCTAGAGAACCAGACTGAAGTTACAAGGTCGCCTTCTTCTATAGTGATGTGCAATATTAAGGAGGTATATCTTGTCGGTTAAGGAGTATACACCACCATTTTGCCACAAGAGAGATGTTAAATCACAAAGGTTAACCACACTAAAACCACCCAATGTGTTGCAACTTCGCGCTGTGATGCCAATTGTTACTTCCGGGATCGATATTTGTAGAATTTGAAATATGATGATACTTGAAAAAAAGAAAACTGTTATAAAGCAAACTAATAATAACTAGACAAAAGAGTAATAAGAAATAACATGAGGATTTAACGTGGTTGGCCCAAACTTGACCTACGTCCACGAAGAGAGAGAACTTGATAGTGCTTTATTAATAAACTTGATACAAAGAGTCTAACCTTTTTTTTGATCCCACAAGAGTATTCACATTCCATTAAATTTAGACCTAGATTAAAAGAGTAAATCTTCTCTATATGCACCTTCGCCTTTCTCCTTTCTCTTTTAGCTTCTTCTGATCTCTTAACTTAAGATTATTTTTACAATGCTGGGTTACAACCTTTATTTATACGATTTTACAATACAACTCCTATTTGGATCATGAGATGATCTTAACCATTGGATGCTTGAAAAATCTTGATCAATCCCATTTATAGTTGATCTCTTGATGTAAAAAGATTCTAAATCCTTCAATTTTTAGAATCAAACATTCCTTGATTAGAATCTGAATCCTATTCGTACTACTTCAGAAAAGAAAACTCATAAGCACCTGAAAAGAAAACTACTCCACCTTGATATTCTTCTTCTCCTTTAAGCCATCGTCTTCACTAACTTAATTGAATTTTCTTAGACCATCATCTCTTCTTTAAAATAAGGCAAAATCCTAACAATCTCCACCTTGACTTTCTTTTCAAACCTTTTTTAAAACACCTTAAAATTTTGTAGTACTACCTTAATTCTTTTCTTGGTTGTAAGCATACCGTGAAGCCTTTAACTCTTGCCTCTCTTTCTGGAGCTTTTAGCGGATTTATCACAATGGCTTGGGCCATCTCGAACCTTATCCGAATGCTGATTGAGTTTTACCTGTGCACAAAAATGCAAAGTTTAGAAATGAAAATTAAAATAGTGCAAGATTTTTCAATACTATCGCTATAGCAATTGGCTATACGGATAATGATTCACAAGGAGGGACTGCGATGGAAGCGTTAAGTAAATTTCTTTCTTTTAGTTTACAAAACAAGTTAAAACTTCTTCTCAGTTTTAGAAAAAGAAAATAAAAGAGTTAAGTTAGAAGAAGATATTATTTTAATTAAAAGGAAAACTAAGTTGGAAAAAAGAATCAAAAAAGAATAAAGAAAGAGTTGATTTTAGAAGTGTTTCTAAACTATGAAATGAAAAGAAAGAAAAGAAAGATCTAAAGCTAACTTATCCCTTTATACTTACCTCACCTTGGGTCCTAAATAACAACTTTCTTTAGCTTGAAGGTGATCACCACATGGAATATAAAATTATCCTCACTCCAAACTGTTGGCCCAAAGGCCCATCACTCTAGTTTTGATGATGATCAACTCATGTAGTTATAGTACTAATGATCTTATGTTTAATTAGTCTCAGATTTATGATCAAGATCTTAGTTGGTGTTTAGCTTTAACAAAGGATTTAAAGTCAAGTTTTGGAGCTAGCACGGTTTGATTCAAGAGCCTACGCATCAAGACCACATCAAGTACTCAAGAGGAGTCTAGCTAGTTGGATCAAGTTTGGACCAAGTCAAGAGGAGAAGAAGACTTCAAGTGAAGACCTTCAAGATCAAAACTTGAGTCTAGGTTTGTTTTTATTAAGATTTTGTTTTTTAGATAAAATGTAAAGGATAGAATAGTTGGAGGATTGCTCAAGTATACCATACACACACACACACACACACACACACACTTGATTTAGATGAGTTTTCATAAAAAGATTTTCATTTTGGAAAATTACCGATTTGGTTTTTGGAATTCAAAGTATACATGTCTTTAACCAAACTTATTTTAGATCTTAATGTCAAAAATATAGATATTTCATCATATATGTGTAGTGGATCATTTCCATACACTCTATGCTTTAAAAGTGTTTAAAATATCTTGTTTTTGTATTTGGAGAAGTTTTGGAAAAATAAGTTTTGAAAAACCAATTTGGAAAAATACAGATTTTGTTTTTAGCCAAAATTTCTAAGTTATAAAAATAGTTCAAATTGTTTGTAATATGTCTTGATTTTACTCAAACATGTTTGATTATCAAAGTATAATACTGAAACTATTTTTGTAGATTTTTAGTGATTTTATGGGATTTTATCAAAGTCAAAATGCCAAGTTTTTTAATCCCTAAAAGTTGTTTTCTGGCTTCTGCCGGTCGACTGGGCTGGTCGATCGATCTAGAATTCGGTCGACCGAGTCGATCGACCGACGTGCACAAACGTGCACGCCAGTTCTGACTGGAGGGCCGGTTGACCGACCCGGTCGACCGCCAGAGAGCTTCTGCTCTCTAGAAAGCCCTGGTCGACCGGGCCGGTCGACCGACAGAGAGCTCTGCTCTCTGTTCTAGGCCACGGTCGACCGGGTTGGTCGACTGAGGCTCCAACGGTCAGAAATATGACCGTTGGCGGTCGACCGGGCCGGTCGTCTGACAGCCGTCAGGGCTGCTGATTTGGCCCCAACGGCTAGTTTTTGAGAAGCTTCTTTAAAGGGGCTTCCTTGGACTGTTTTGGAGAGATTTTTGGAGATTTTTAAAGATAGTTTTTCCTACTCTATTAAGAGGTTTTCTCCACTTGTTTGAGAGCAAATATTTCCAATAAAAAAGGAAGTTTATCAAGAGTGTTTTTCAAAGTGATTCTTGTGTTTTCCTCCACCAATTCAATCCTAGTTTTCTCACACAAATACTTGAGCTATCCATTGCTATTCTACCGATAGGGATCTTTGTTGTGAGAGGATTTTAGGTGATCAAAGTGTTGTGATCACCAAAGTTCTACTTTGTACTTTGACGAGGCGGACTTGCGTGTTCGCGGTGTTTCGAGTTCTTGTGTGAACTCTTTATAGAGGTGCGGCCTCCGAGCTAGTGAGCTTGCGGTGTGTTCTTGCGGGAACAAGAGCGGGACTAAAGAGTCCAAAGAGCTTGTAGGTCATATGCACACTTTGCATGTCATGATCACACTCATACACATATGCATCCTAGAGTGTTAAAGTGTATACATTGTGGTCGCAAAGGTCATTTAGTAAGATTTTGTTATGATAGAATAAATTCTTCAAATTTTGCTAACAAGAAAGTTTTGGTTCCTTACAATGCTAACCCTCATGGACCCAAAAGAAAATGGGTACCAAAATCCCCACCTTTTGTATTTGATGTAGGTGCGGGCTCTCACAAAACGTGAGAGGGATGGCGCCTTGGTAGTGGATGCACATGGACTTGATGGACATACATTTGATGCACCGCTATCAAGGAGGTTTGGTGGGACAACCACCATGTTTTGGAGACTTAGAGCATAGTTTTTTGTTTTGGTAACTATCTCTAAACTTCTAATTTAGTTTACAGGCTTTTTACTTATATCACATTTTTAGTATGTTCATGTTTTATATTTTTGCTTCATGTGGTAAACACTTGTTTAAATGTAGTCTTTATTAAAACTTAGAAATATACTTGTACAAGTAGTGAGCAACATTTGATTCATATACGTTTGCACTTCATTGTTCATTTGTACTCACTATATGCACATGTATAGCCTAGTTTTGATGATTCTCTCATTTACACTTGTTTTGCCAATTTTCATGTTTTACTTCATGTATATGTATTTTGTATTCAAATCTAATAAATATATATGTATGTCTCTTGAGTCTCTTGCCTTCATGCAAACTATATCATAGACTCTTTTCATGTTTGGGATATGTATCCATATTGTTAGTTTTAGATAAATCATACATATACCTAGAAGTTTGTTTTTTTTAATGATGAAAAATGAATTTTTAGGATTTTCATCTTTATATGAAAAATGAATTTTTATGATTTTCATTTGAGATTCATGTTTGTTTTTGAGCCGTATTGCTTAAGTTCATGAAAATGCTACTCACATGATTATGATACACTCACATTTCATTTGTTTACTCATGACATTATTTTCATGAGATATTTTAAGCCTTATATATTTCGAGTGTCAATTCTTGTGTCTTTAGCAGGCTTCATGGATGAATGATTTGGTTTCATATTTTGAAGGATCTTTAACTAGTTTTTTCAAAAAATCACTTTTAACTAGTTATTGTTCATCATTTGGTAGTGATTTTCAATGCTAAAATATTTTCAACATTATTTTCGAAAACCCCTTCCAACCCCTCATGGGCAGACGGATGGGCGAGTATGCCTTGTAAGCCTTATTGAAAATCTTTTATCTTGTGCATAAAAAAGGTGATTTATTATGAGTTATATACTTGATTTACATCATATTTTCAATTGGTATCTCAATTGATATTTTTTGTATATACTCATATTTTGTTTCCTATATATGTATGCTTCATTTCATATAATATCAATCTCTATTGGTATTTTCATTTTCATACATATATACGATTTATTTGTGCTTGATTTTTTAGATATTTACATATTTAAAGCACAAAGTATGTTTATGCTAAGCTTAATTCAAATCTTGATTTTCAATTGATTTCTCAATTGATTTTTTTTTTTTAAGCTTATGCATTATCTTCAATTGGTATTTTTTTTTTCAATTGGTATTTTTATTGATATCAAAATGTACAATATGATTCAATTGGTATCTATTGATCTATTTATTTTAATTGGTATCCATGAAAATTTAAATTGGTATCAAAATATAAAATACTTTCCTTCATTGGTATCAACATTTCATTGCATTTCAATTGGTAAAATGTTTCAATTACAATTAAAATTCAAAATTTATAATGTTTATTTACAATTGGTATCTTAAAATTTAATTTACTAAGATATCTCAAAATTTTTTTATTGAGAAAATTCAAATTTTTTTTAATAAGAAACATTAAAAATGTTTTGATGTGTATTACCTATATGCAAGGGGAGCTTAACATCTCTTCTATATATAGATTCATATTGAGTGTATCTTATATTGAGGAGCTTGACAACTCCTCTGTATGCGATACACGTGTTAGGGGAGCTTCACATCTCCTCTTATGCATTGCATATTATGCGTTATGTGAGTTAGGAATTGTCATCCCTTTTTCATGTAATGCATGTATGTAGGGAAGTTAACTTAGCGTCTTCCTCTTCATGAATGTATATCGCATATATCTTTTATTGATTGATTTGAGTTCACCACTTTGTTGATTTTTTTTGTTTGTTTCTCACAAAGAGTGGGAAAATATTGTTTTGCTTTTACTTTAAACCCTTTGTTGATGATTGACAAAAAGGGGGAGAAGTATTTTAGTATATATGCATGTTTTCCTTTCTTTATACATAAATGGGGAGAAGAATTTCTTGTTTATGCATATTGTTTTGTTTTGCAAAAAGGGAGAGAAGAATTTGATGAGTTTTATGCTTGATTAGTATGTTTATCTCCTTATATTTGCATACATGTTTATTTAGTTCATGTGCTTCATTGCCATATATTATTGTTTATTGTGATGCATAAGTTAAGGGGGAGCTTCTTTGAAGCTTTACTTTAATCCATGCATATATAACTCCATGAGTTTTGTCATCATCAAAAAGGGGAGATTGTTGGCCCAAAGGCCCATCACTCTAGTTTTGATGATGATCAACTCATGTAGTTATAGTACTAATGATCTTGTGTTTAATTAGTCTCAGATTTATGATCAAGATCTTAGTTGGTGTTTAGCTTCAACAAAGGATTTAAAGTCAAGTTTTGGAGCTAGCACGTTTGATTCAAGAGCCTATGCATCAAGACCACATCAAGTACTCAAGAGGAGTCTAGCTCGTTAGATCAAGTTTGGACCAAGTCAAGAGGAGAAGAAGACTTCAAGTGAAAACCTTCAAGATCAAGACTTGAGTCTAAGTTTGTTTTTATTAAGATTTTATTTTTTAGATAAAATGTAAAGGATAGAATAGTTGGTGGATTGCTCAAGTATACCATACACACACACACTCTTGATTTAGATGAGTTTTCATAAAAGGATTTTCATTTTGGAAAATTATTGGTTTGATTTTTGGAATTCAAAGTATACATGTCTTTAACCAAACTTATTTTAGATCTTAATGTCAAAAACATAAATATTTCATCATGATGTGTAGTGGATCACTTCCATACACTCTATGCTTTAAAAGTGTTTAAAATATCTTATTTTTGTATTTGGAGAAGTTTTGAAAAAATAAGTTTTGAAAAACTAATTTGGAAAAATACAGATTTTGTTTTTAGCCAAAATTTCTAAGTTACAAAAATAGTTCAAATTGTTTGTAACATATCTTGATTTTACTCAAACAAGTTTGATTATCAAAGTATAATACTGAAACTATTTTTGTAGATTTTTAGTGATTTTATGGGATTTTATCAAAGTCAAAATGCCAAGTTTTTCAATCCCTAAAAGTTGTTTTCTGGCTTCTGCCGGTCGACCGGGCCGGTCGACCGAGTCGGTCGACCGACGTGCACAAACGTGCACGCCAGTTCTGGCTGGAGGGCCGGTTGACCAACCCGGTCGACCGCCAGAGGGCTTCTGCTCTCTGGAAAGCCCCGGTCGACCGGGCCGATCGACCGGCAGAGAGCTCTGCTCTCTGTTCCAGGCCACGGTCGACCGGGCTGGTCGACCGAGGCTCCAACGGTCAGAAATCTGACCGTTGGCGGTCGATCGGGCCGGTCGACCGACAGCCGTCAGGGCTGCTGATTTAGCCCCAACGGCTAGTTTTTGAGAATCCTATTTAAAGGGGCTTCCTTGGACTGTTTTGGAGAAGATTTTTGGAGAGTTTTAAAGATAGTTTTTCCTACTCTATTAAGAGGTTTTCTCCACTTGTTTGAGAGCAAATATTTCCAATAAAAAAGAAAGTTTATCAAGAGTGTTTTTCAAAGTGATTCTTGTGTTTTCCTACACCAATTCAATCCTAGTTTTCTCACACAAATACTTGAGCTATCCATTGCTATATCTACCGATAGGGATCTTTGTTATGAGAGGATTTTAGGTGATCAAAGTGTTGTGATCACCAAAGTTCTACTTTGTACTTTGAGGAGGCGGACTTGTGTGTTCGCGGTGTTTCGAGTTCTTGTGTGAACTCTTTGTAGAGGTGTGGCCTCGCCGAACTAGTGAGCTTGCAGTGTGTCTTGCGGGAACAAGAGAGGGACTAGGGAGTCCAAAGAGCTTGTAGGTGTTGTGGCACCGAGTGATCCGGTGGGATCGATTTTAGTGGAAATCCTTCATAGTGTTGAAGGCGGGGACGTAGAGCAAGTGTGCTCGAACCTCGAAACAAATCTCTCGCGTTTACGATTGCTCTCTCTATCTCTTACTTGTCTATATATCTTGTATGCTAATATTGTATTTATCTTTATATGCTTGATATATTGTGTGCTTATTGTTATATGCTTGGGGATTGTTTGCTAACACTTGTATTCAACCAAGAGAGCCAACGCGGCTCTCAACTCTTATTTAGAGGAATCTTGAGGAGTTAGTCCAGAGCCCTTCACGGAGAATCCGGCTACACTCTTGTATTATACTTGGTGTTTAGTTTAAGAAGATTTGAGTTTGCATTTAAGTTTTTAATTTCGCATTAATTGTCCATTAGATTAGCTAGTCACCTATTCACCCCCCTCTAGGTGATTACACAAACTGCCTATATTATATCACCAAAACTATAAAAAGTAAGCATGAAATTATTTTCATTGAAATTTGATCGGGGAAAACTTACAAAAAATATCGAGGAGCAAAATTACAAGTAATTAAAAGAAAATTACAAGTAGATTTCCTATGAGATTTCTAGATAAGTATGCCAGTAGGAATCTGATCAGCGCGCGATCACTTTATCCCTTTGACGATGCAATCAGTCAGGTGGTCAAGCTGCCTCCTTGATAGAGTTTCCTTCTCGCTTGGTTCCAAAAATCTATAGAAAATAAAAGGCGTGTTAGAATCCTGAATGAAAGAGAACTAAATCTCTAAGACTTTGAAAGCAAACTGAGGATTTGGAGGCAAAAGGGCAAGAGACCACTTTTGCTAGAGATCTCCTCTAAATCTTTAGCCAATGTCTCCTAGCCCCTTCTTGGCTCTGCAAGGGACTATTTATAGCCAAAATGGGGTATAACCACCCTCTTGAATTCAGTAAGGCTGAATCAGTCTTTAGCTTCACGCGAGGTTACAAATGACCTTGCTGCAAAGCTACTTACGAGCTTCCAACGAAGCTAGAGAGTTCGTGCGAACTCCTCCTCGCCATCGTGGCTTAATTTTATCCACTTAATGTGGGATGAAATGGGCGGGTGTAACCGGCCATTTGAAGTGGCATTAATCCCACTAAACTAATGGGGTTCACCAATTAATCTCACATGTGATTTTGAAATGGTCAATTGATGACCTGGTAAAGCTCGCTGCGGAGCTAAGCGAGAAGCTATCTCCAAGCGAAGTTACCTTGTAAGCTTTATACGAAGCTAATACTTAGCTTATAGCAAAGCTGAATCATCCTTTCTTCCAGCGAAGCAGGGGATAAAGTTTTCAGCTCAGAGAAGAGCTTGACTATTCCTTCTTCCAGCGACATTAGGAATAAAGCTTCTAGCGAAGCTCTAAGATAAGCCATTGGTGGGGTTGGTGGCAGCTTCGCGCGAAGCTAGAGACTTTGGTCCTTTTAGCAATCCTGGTTCTCTGCGAGGCTAGATATTTGATCAAACCTGATTTCTTAGACTTGCTTTGGTTTCCCCCACAGCAATTTAGGCTTATTGTCTGCTTTACTGGATCAATAGAGTCCAAATTATTGCCTTGTCCTTCGGAGGTGAACTCAGACTGGTCATCAGCTTGTCTGTGACTTGTCTTTTATAAATGTCAACAAGTTTAGACGTCATTTAGACCGGTTGAAGTGAAATTTAAGAGCTTTATCTTTTTAGAGTGTCAACAAGACTCCCTTCAAAGTTTTCACGTAAGTGGAATGAATTGGTGCACATTCTGAAACACTTTGAATTTGAAACCTGATATCTGTATTGCTGAACTTGAATATTATACAGATTGTGTACACAAACTCTTCACATAGCTAAGGACAAGTTCTTGGCGAAGTTAGGGAATAAGATCTTCAACAGAGCTACAACGTGAGTCCTCAGCGGAGCTATAACATGAACTCTCAGCGGAGTTAAGCTCTCAGCACAGTTAACACCGGATTTTAGCGGAGTTAACCAAACGCCACGCGAAGTCAACAATAAGCTCATAGCAGAGCTACAGGCGAAGTGAAGTTCGCATGTAAGCAAAGCTAGATGCCTTTACTGTGGACAGTTCTTGAAATTAGAACAGTCGTTTCAAATTTAAATTTAAAACGACAGTTTGCACTCCTTTTTAGGAGGCAAAGTTATAGGCGCATGCAGCGTCAGAGGTGCGAAATTATGCATGCAACGCCTATAAAAGTCATACTTGGCTGATAGAGAAGTTTATCTTCTTTTTAGAATCTCGAGTTTCAGAGAATTTTTCTCTTCTTCATCTTCTTCTCGAACTTTTTTAGAGCTTCCTCCAAGCTCTAATGGCCCCCAAGCAGCGTCCAGGGAAAGAGATGGCGACCTCTGCCATGACGCCACTATCCCCGCCTCCAACGGTCAGACACCCCATTGCGGGTAGGGAACTCTTCCTTTTTGAGGCTGTTTTTTGGCTATTTCATGGTGAATCCCCGTAAGTCACCATGATCTAGTGCTTCCAGGAGTTTATCTCCCTTATTTTTGATTCTTCTGATTTTTAGGGGATTTAATTCCCCTTTAATTTCACGAATCAAACATAGAAGCTGAACAGTTTCTTTTTCCAGATTCACCGCGAAGCTAGCCCTTTGGGCTTTTCACATTCTGTCAAGTGACAGGATGCGAAGCTAGCTTTTAAAGCGTAGATAGAAAGAGGACATAAGTCCTTTAATTAATTTTTAGGCACAAGTGCCTTTCCAGTGAAGCTAGCCCTTTGGGCTTTTTGCGTTCTGTCAAGTGACAGAATGCAAAGCTAAGCTTCTGAGCGAAGCTAGATAGATGATTTTCCCTCTTAGGCATTACTGCCTTTTTAAGCTTTCATGTGAAGCTAATGCTAGGCCAGCTTCGCTGGGAAAGCGAAGTTATGCCTTGGCGAATCATTCCCTTCTGTACTCTGATTTTTTGCAGAGTGCGAAGCTAAATTTTAGTGTGAAGCTAAGCTTTAGCGTGAAGCTACTGCTAGGCTAGGCTAGCTTCACTTTGGAAGCAAAGCTATGCCTCAGCATTTTTTTGCCCTCTCCTGTTACTACCAGGGTTTCTTTTATGGAGCCTGCTGGAGTTAGTGTTTCCATTGAGGGAGTCCTGGGGGACACTGTCGTTGAGGCGGTGTCTTTTATGACTTCATCACCTCTTGGTAATATCATAGCCATTTGTGGCAATCATTTCTTGATATTATTATACTTTGTTTTAATAAAGTACTCTTGCAGGTGTTCCGCCTTTGGGTGCATCAACTTTGAGGGAACTAGCGAGTCTTCCCGGGGAATTCAGGGAAGAGACAAGAACTTCAGGTGCTGTGGATGTCGCAAAGTTGGACGTCTTGTATCACAACCAGCCCTCTTACCAATCTGAGCCTGCTGGTGACTCTAAGGTGGCCGAGGAGATGATGGCTGCTTTTTCTTCCACGGAACCAATCACACTCCCAGCTGAATCGGTTGGTAAGATGACGGTGGTTTTCCAAACGCCGCCAGTCTTGACAACTACTGGGCTAAAGGTAATAACCAGCCCTACATCTCTGACATTGGTTGTCGAGCCAGTTCTTCTTGGAGTAGTTACCAGCCCTACCATTATCGTGGCTTATGTACTAGTTTCAATGAAGATTCCTCCCTGACCACCAACGATTCTTCGTCCTTCTCCAGCCAGTGCTTCTGCCATTTCCTCCACCATTATGATAGTGAAACCAGTAAAAATTTTATCTTCTAGGACTACTCGCTCACCGGGAGTAATTGAAGCTGAGAAAGAATTTGTGGCTGAGATGGTTGACAGCTTCTACAAGAGCCTAAAGTGATCTATTTGCTTTGATTTTGAAGGGCTCGACCACCTCATTTTTAGCTCTAAAGGTGCTCCTCTCAAAATATTGAGAGCATCAGAGACTTTGGAGGGGATGACCAAGCTACCGCATTGGAGCTTCTGGTGGAGAAGTTTGACAAGGACGTGGGTGAGTGGCGTCACCTAGTTCAGACTTGAATTCTTCAGTTGATGAAGAGCTTGAGCGCCTCGTGGATCAAACGCGAGAGGCTCACTTTGCAGCACAGGAAGAAGCCAAGGCAGTATCTTCAGATTTGGAGTCCTTGGAAACAAGAAAAATAGAAATTGGAGATGCCATTGATGCTTCAAACATCGCTCTTCTTGATGCTAAAGATAAGATTGAGAAGGACAAAGAGATGATCAAGAGGGCCAATCTTCTCCTGTCCAAGGCTGAACCGGTGCGTCTTGAGGAGATCGCTCGGTTCGAGCAGCTCAAAGCCCAAAACGATGAAGTCTTGCGGTAAGAGATAGCACAAAGGGCAACTTTGGCTGAAATTGAGGTTTGTCTATCCCAGACAGCGAACTTTAATGAAGCTGAGTTGAGATCACAGGTATTTATCAGAGCTGCTGAAGAGAAGAAGAACAGGATGGCCACCCTCGAAGAACGGATCAAGTCCTAGAAACACCATCGTAGCTTGTAATCCATGTATCTTTTTTTTTTCTTTTTGAATCAATAAAAATAATTTTATTTGACTCTTTTTATTGTATTTTCTACTTGCTTTATCTTCTGAGTTTGAAATAATTTCAAGTTATATTATAACTCTCAAAAGAAACGAGATAACGGTATAGCCTTCCAACTTATACCACAAGAATATTAACTAATCTATTCAGAGGTCGGTAATATGATAGAATTAGTTATTTGATAAATTATCACCAATAAATTTGAGAAATGATTCAATTCAAATCTTGTTGGGATAAAAAAAAATGGGACAAAGTGAATTTGATGATCTTCATGTTCAGAGGTAAATATAACATAACAGATAAAAGACAATCAGTTTTACGAATTGGTTATGATGAATTAGACACCACAACCACGTGATACAACTGAACTAGAAAAAATAAAATCAAAAATTTGTTAGTTAAAAGTGATCAATTGAAAGTACATCTAAAGGGGGGGATGAATAGGTGTAAGGCTAATCTAATGACAAATAATGCGGAATTAAAACTAAATGCAACACACTTAGTATAACAAAAGAGTGTAGCTGAATTTCCGGTGATGGGCTCTGAACTATCTCCTCTAAATTCTTCTAAATAAGAGTTGAGGAGCTATATAAAGCTCTCTTAGTTGAACACAAGTGATGCACACAATCAAATCCAAGCATATATATGATATGAACAATATGATGCAATGCACAATATAAGAAAGAGAGTTTAGAGATAGTGGATCAATCGCAAACACTAAGATATGTTTCGAGGTTCAAGCACTCAGCTCTACGTTCCCGTCTTCACACAGAAGGATTTTCACTATAGCGTCCACACAGGACTTCCCACATAGGGAACCTCCACTGAGAATTTGGGCACATACAACTTGGGAGTACACAACTCCTCTCTCAATAAATACAACCTCTCACTAGAGGCAAGGCACTGTGCCACAGAAGATCAACCTCACAATTGAGGGATAGGCACAAAACCAAACAACCACAATCACCTCTTCACTAAGAGGGATACCAACACAACTTCCACGATCACGTCTCACTAGAGGGATATTAACACAATCACCTCTCACTAGAGGGATATCATAAAGTATGGAAGGATTACAACTCTTGGTGGTATCAAAAATCACAAACTAATTTTCTCACAAAATAAATCCTAATAGATAGGATAGATAGATAACTCAAGTGTGAGAAAATAAAGGGTTTGGAAATTAAAATCACAAAAAAAAAACTCTAGGAAAAACTCTAGATAAAAATATAAATGAAGATCAAACCAATTCCCAAAGGCTTTTCTTTTCTTAATTTTTCCAACCCTTTAAAACAAATAAAGATAAAATCTTTAAGTCTAAAACTCTTTTAAAAACTTGCTGTTAAACACTTAAGAAGATGAGAATTTTTGCTCTTGAAAAACTTGCTTAAAACCAGCTCAAATGAGGGGTATATATAGCCCCAAACAATTCTGCCCGTTGGCAGCCAGGAAAGGGCAGAAATGCCCTTCCGGTTGACCGGCCCAACGGTCATTTTTATGACGGTTGTGCCTCCGGTCGACCACCCGGTCGACCAGGACTGGATCCAGAGAGCAGCAGCTCTCTGCCGGTCGACCGGCCAGTCGACTGGGGCCATTTCGAGAGAGCAGAGCTCTCTGGACGGTCGACCGCTCAGTCGACCGGCCCACCAGCCCATGGCTGCGTGCACGTCTGTGCACGTCGGTCGACCGGACCGGTCGACCGACTTCTGCATCGGTCGACCAGACCGGTCGACCGGCAGACAGCCAGGCCAAACAGTTTTAGGGATTGAAAACTTGTCTTTTTACCTTTGATTAAATCCCATAAAATCACTTAAATTTCATAAAAATTAGTTCTTATAAGATCTTTGAAATACAAATATGTGTGAGTAAAATTCAACACATATTATAAACAATTTGAACCATTTTTGTGTTCTTGAAATTTTGCCTTAAACCAAATTCCGTATTTTCCAAAACTTGAATTTTTGAAATGAAAAACCGTTTTCTCCAAAACTCATGTAAATACAAAACATGATATTAAAACTACTTTGAAGCATATTATATATGGATGAGTCCAATATACATGAAAGATATTATATCTATGTTTTGACATTAAATACAAAAATAAGTTTTGTTTAAATACAAAACTCCAAACACATGAATAGGCTTTTCAAAATAATTTTTTCTAAGTATATGAAGCATAGATGTATATAGATCAAATCTATTATACATTAAAACTTGTATAACTTGTTTTGATTCTATCTATTCATGAAAATCATATATTTGAACTAGAAATTCAAAACCGGTTAAACTGAAAACAAAACATGATACTTTAAAACAAGTGTGTTTATGAATTTGAGCATATCAACACTATCTAATCTTTACAATGATCTAAACACAATCTTAGACTAAACAAACCAATCTCTTCTTGTAGAACTCCTTCTCCAAGTCGACTCGATCCAAACGCGATCCAACGAGCTTGACTCCAAACGAGTGCTAGATGCGGTCCTGACGCGCGAGCTCTTGAATCACCATGTGTTAGCTCCAAAACTCCTTTGTTGAAGCTAATCACCTACTAATATCTTGATCAAATATCTGAAACTAAATATCATAAGATTATTAGTAAACAATAACTACATGAGTTAATCATCATCAAAACTAGAGTGAAGGGCCTCTGGGCCAACAATCTCCCCTTTTTTGATGGTGACAAAACTCATGGAGTTATATATGCATGGATTAAAGTTAACCTTCATAGAAGCTCCCCCTTAACAATAACAAATAGATATACAATGAATGCTCAACATAAAGATGCATAAATGAAGTTTATTTTCTCAACACAAATATATTTAATTTTTATTTCCTCATTTTTGCATAAACAAAGCATATATGCATAGACAATAAACATATAGGCATGCATATATAAACTCAAATACTTCTCCTCCTTTTCGTCAATTCATCAAAAAAGGGGCAAACATAAACTCAAAAGCAATCTACTTCCCCTGTTTGTCAAAACAAAAATTAACAAAGGGGCATAAAAAATGTTCTCCCCCTTTTTGCATAAAATAAACAATAAAGATACATATATGCGATATACATTCATGAAGAGGAAAGACATGAAGTTAACTCCCCCTGCATACATGCATTACATGAAAAAGAGATGACTAGACCCTAATCACATAATGCATAATATACAATGTATAAAAGGAGATGTGAAGCTCCTCCTACACACGTGTAAGACACAGAGAAGAGCGGTCAAGCTCCTCAATATGAGATACACTCAACATGAATCTATATATAGGGAAGATGTTAAGCTCCCCTCGCATATAAGTAATACATATCAAAACATTATGATACCAATTTATGATACCAATTGAAAATAAAAAAAATTTTTAAGATACCAATGAAAGTAAACAACATGTTTAATATACCAAAATAATTACCATTTGAAAGTATCTTAACATAATACCAATTATAAACATCTTGTAATTTTGATACCAAATGAAAATATTTTGTAATTTTGATATCAATTGAAAGTGAAAGCCAAATATTTTTATGTAAATATAACTCATTTCAATATAGATACCAATTTAAAATGAAATATGATATCAATTGAAAAACAAACCAACTATTTGGTTAACAAATTATTTTGCAATAAAGATACCAAATTTAGAATAAAGCCAATTTAAGATTCTTGATAGCAATATAGAAAAATGTTAGCATATTCCAAATTAAAATATTTTTCATTAAGAACGTAGGAAACCAATTGAAAAATAATATACCAAATAATATCATTTTTCATTATAAAGAGTGGGAGTAAGATACCAATTGAAAATACAATCGATTGAAAACTAAAATATGAAGTTTTCTCCCCCTTTATGAAATACAAATGAAAATGATGCATAAGCTTATATAAAATACCAATTTGAAAACTAATAGTCATTAAGAAGTAAATCAAGCTTAGCATAAATATAATTTGTGCTTTAAGATGTAAAGATATAGTAAGCACAATCAAATCATATATATATGTATGAAAAAGTAAATACCAATAGAAATTTATACTTTTTAAAGTTTTGAAGCATACATATATAGAAATCAAAGATGAATATATGATTGAAGCTTTACCTGCAAACAAAATACGGACTTTCAGAACTTTTAAGAAAAATGTGCAAGTGCTCAATTCTTACCGCTATAGCAAGTGGCTATGCGGGTCGTGATCCACAAGGAGGGTTTGCGATAGAAGCGTTCAAGGTTTTTTATTGAAATCTTTATGAAGACAAACGAAAGTTCTTCTTTGTTTAAAGAAATGAAAATGAAAATGAGTTATGTTAAAGTTAAAAAGGAAGCGATAGATGGAGAAGGTGGAGAAAATTAGAAAACGACTATGTACAAGTGAATTGGAAAAGAAGGATTTGAAAGATGTGGTGTTGGTGAATTAATCTACAGAAATAAAAGAAAGAAAGAAAAATAATTACTTACCTTCTTTTTACCAAAAGCTTACCTTGAGTCTTTAGCGAAGATGTTACCTTGAAATGGAGGCAATCAGCACATAGCCCATAAGAGTTGATTATTGGTCTCTTCCACATTACATCATCAAGACAACTCAAGCATCAAATGATACAGAGAGACTCACATCCATCGTCATGAGCTATCGGTGGCACTCGCAAAGGCAAGGCTCTTTCAATGCTTTTAGACTCACTTGGAAGACAATTGTACCAAAAGAAGAGTGAAGTAGAAAAGAAGAAGAAGAAGAAAACTAAAACGAAGTACATACAAAGAGAGAATACAGATTTGATTTCATAACGATAAAAGAAAAGAAAGAAACTTTACACCGGTGTCACTCTCAGCACAAGCTTCATTCTTGTTCTTCTATGAAAGTCTGATCTCCTCTGAATTACATAAATGAAAACTAAAATTACATGAAAAAGAAAAAAAAACCTACACTAAGAAATGGAAAACTTGGCTAAATCCTATCTCTGCATGGTCGTCCCATTTTGCTCAGCTGAAACCTGTATTTATAGGCAAAACCCATAAGGGGAGAATCCCGGGAAGATTGGGGGAGCAAACGCTCCCCCTAACTCCTTAACCAAGCCGCGAAAACGCGGCTTTGGCCGCGTTTTCGCGGCCAGGGTGTGGCCAAGTGGCCACACCCTGTTGGTGGGTCTCCCTGATTTTTCCTTCTGCATTTATCTTCAGTTAGTTTTCTCGTTTGAGTCCAGGATTGTGACGAAATGGCCTTTAATGTTTGCTTCAACCGATCGATTCTGAGAGGATTCTTCTCAACCGGTTTTCAACCTCGTGATTTTGCCCTAATTCACTGAGTTCGAATTAATTCTGATTTAATTCAGAATTTGGTGGGCTTTTGGGCTCATTTCTCTTCATCTCCTTAAGGAATGGGCCTGCAAATAAATTAAACATTTAATTAGGACAATGCAGATTTTTATTCTATAATAAGTATGAAAATATGATACTAAATGTGCAACATTAGCGACCAATCACACCCCCATATTTATCTTTTGCTCGTCCTCGAGCAAAACAACTAAACTATACTGAGGATTATTAGACCACTTTTGCAGGTCACGCGATTGCACTGAGCATGTGCAACAAGCCGTTAAACCTCTAGGTTTTTCCTAGAGGACGAGTTTTGTCTCGTGAGGGTTTTCAGCGGATTGTACCCACAAAATCCGTAAAGAAAGAGAAATAAAAAGTTAGTATTTTCGAAAAGCATTTTGAAAGAGAAAAATATTTGAAATATAATTGTAAGATTTAAGCAATCTATAAGTTATAGGAAGACTGAATTTTTCATTCCTAAACTTAGTCTCTATTCAAAAATTTGTTATCAATCAAAGTAAGGTGTCAAATTGTACTTCTCATCTAGTCTATTACTTTATCCTAAGTCATATGCACTTTGTGATTGTGAAAATTTTGACGAAGGGTTCATTAACTCTAACTCTTATGCCTTATATATATATATATATATATATATATATATATATATATATATATATATATATATATATATTATGGTATTATTCCTTAGTTCTATTAGGCTTTCTAATCTGCCCATATAACGAGCCTTTAATCGATGACTCCCAAACCAAACGGTCTTAGGGCACCGGGTGAGAAAACACCCCAAGGACTTAAGGACTCAGGCAAACAAGGCCACAAAACTAAGGATTTTATTATATGAACCTCTTTTAGGCGTGAATACTTATGCTTTATTAGGCACAAATACCCAGCTTAATCAGAGGATTTATATATATATATTTTTTCTTTTCAAACTTATCTAATCATCTTTCGCATAAATACTAAGTCTTACTTAGGCCAAAGCACCTAACTAATCAATAATTAGATTTGTTTATTTCTTTCTTTTTTCCTTTATTTTATTTTTTTTTATTTTTTTATAAGGCATAAGAATCTTTGTTTTTGAACCCTAAGCGTGTAAGTGTATGAAGTGTGCATATTTCATCAAGGTAAAGATCAAGACTAAATTACTTTGACAAATTTTCTTCCTAACCCTAAAAATCAAACAAATAATCTTATTTTGACCAAATTTATGAAATACTAATTTGGATTTTCCTATTCCTTAAAATTAACTTAATTTCTTACAAAAAATATGTCAAAATATTGTTTCTATTTTCAAAAAGTTTTTAAAAGTAAAGAAAATGTAAAAATTTTTTAAATAAAAAGAAAAAAAACCTAAGTTATGTTAGAACCCTCCCCCACACCTATCTCATGCATTGTCCTCAATATATGAATTAATGCATAGATGCATGAAAAAGAAGAAAGGGAAGGAAAATGTTACCTTAAGGTGGTGGTTCCGGTGGTGGTCTGATTGGTCCACGAAATGCGGCCCAATCGACTTTTCTTGGGATTCGGAGGAACCCACCAAAAATCTCTTTAATATAACCCATTAAAATGATGTATCCATGAAGGAATTTTATTAAAAATTTAACCCCATCTAATTTCCAAATTTCATAATTAATTTCGGAGTCAAATTTGTCAACCACCTCGTCCCAGAATGGAGTGTGAAAAGATAGAACGATTGACTTGGACTCAGGAAGTACAGGAACTAACACTGACTCAGGAAGGTGACTTAAGTCAAGTAAAGGTTCAGGAGTCGAAATTGGTTCAGGAAGTGGGTCCAAGTCAAGAAGTTGAAACTCAAGTCCACATTTATTTTCCAACAATGGAATGTGACTTAATATTGGTAATTCAAGCTCAAGAATGATAGGCATGAGAATCAAAACTGACTCTAAATTATTACTCAAGTCGGGTAACAAAACAAGAGTCAATATTGATTCGGGAGTTTGAACTGGATCACAGATTTGAGAATCTAGGTCACATTTCTCATTGAGTTCAATGTCATAAAAATGAGAACTTGCCAATTTATCAATAGGATTTTCAAAAGTGTAAAATTGGTCAAGTTCAATATGATCCTCAAAGATGGGAGATTCAATTTCATGATGAAAAGGCACATGATCCAATGTTGACTCAGGGAAAAGATTGAAATCAGGTGAAGACACCAGAGTCATTATTGAATCAGGAAGTAAAATTGAATCACTAAGTTGAGGTTCATGATCATATTCATTTTCAAGTTCGATTTCAGGAAAAAGGATAACTTGCCAAACTGTCAATATTCTTTTCAAAATTTGGAGTTTGGGTAAGTTCAAATGATTGTTCTAAAATGGAACCTTGATTTTCAAAACAACATGACTCTTCGGCTCGAACAGAATGGTTCGTGACATCAGGACTGGTCAAACGGTAAGAACATAGAGTTTGGACCATCATATCTATGTCATGATTACGAGCGTTTTGAGCCTGAGTCATGGCTTCAAGCTGAAATCACCTAGAGGGGGGGTGAATAGGTGATGGCTATATGATAATGGCAATTATGCGGAATTAAAAAAAATTAACTCTAAACAATTAGCACAATACAATATTTCTTGCAAGTAATGGACAATGTAAAATTGCAAGTAATAAAGGAGATAGAGTTAGAGAAATTTGAGCAAACGCAAACACGCCGATATGTTTCCGAGGTTCGAGCCACGCTCTACGTCCCCGCCTTCACACTTGAAGGATTTCCACTATTGAGGATCCCACCGGATCAACAATACAAGGACAACACTTGTCCGTCTCCCGTGATGACACTTCACCACCTTGAGCACACTAGCTCGCCTTGAGGCCGATGCCTCTACAACTTCACTCAATTACAATGGAAGTGATCACACTTGATCACTTTTACAAATAGCTCACTAAGCACAATCCTAGAACCAAATAGTAGACTTAGAGTATGGGATTGTGTAGTGCAAAACTAGAGAGAAGTAGAGGAATAGGCTCCAAGAAAGGTGATGGAAATTTAGGCTTTGGAGAAAAATCTTTTCTTTTGAAAACTTTGGAAAATCTTTTCACAACACTTGTCAAATTTCACTTGATAGCTCTAAAATCATTAGTCATTTCATATGAAGTGACCACCTATTTATAGGGGTCAAAAACTGCTCAAGAGATTCGTTGGAGACAAATCCCAAAAGTCAAAGAGTCAGAAAATATAGCTGTTGGGTCTGTCAGAACTTTTGACAGACTGCCGGTCGACCGGGTCGGTCGACCGCCAACGGTCAAAAATCCGACCGTTGGGGCTCACCGGTCGACTGGGTCGGTCGACTGGCATTTCCAGAGAGCAGCAGGTTGGGGGCCGGTAGAGTATCGGTCGAGTCCCGGTCGACTGATACGCACATGCACAAAATTGTGCATGCCGGTCGAGTGCCGGTCGAGTGCCGGTCGACCGGGCACTGTGAAGTTCTGAAAAATCAGAACTTACAGAACCTGAAATATTGGAATTTTGGTTTGGGTCTTGGGTTAAATATTTTGGACTTGTAAAAGCATAGAGTATGAGCATGTGTCATACTACTATCATGTAAAAATAGTTTGACAAAAATTCTTTTGATAAAACTTGTTTTTCCACAAAATGTTTTTCCAAAACTAATCTTTTTCTAAAAGCTTATTTCCAAAACAAGTTCTCTTTAAAAGCTAAGTTGGAATTGAAAATTATGAAGCCATAAACCACTCTAGAAAATGTGTGTGTGTGTGTGATATCCCATATCTCTACTTCTACTATCTAGTTTTGACAAAATATCTAAAAACAAAATAAAAAATACAAATCTTGAATTCTTTAGCAAGTCTTGATCTTCTTCTTGAACTTTTCTTCAACGCAAATTCCGAAGCTTCCTATGTGCTTTAGCTTGGGAATGCAAATGTTGGGCAAACTCCAAAAGTGTGAGTCTTTTAGCGGAGTTGTCAAAATCTGTTTCTTGAACCTGAAATACTTTAAAATCAAGAATATTAAATACATAACTAAATATGTTTTGCTATCATCAAAATAACCGGGATAATGGCCTTTGGGCCAACAATCTCCCCCTTTTTGATGATGGCAAAACATATGTAGTTATCACAAGATATTTTGGGTGGAGTCTTCAAATGAAGCTCCCCCTCAACATATGCATATATAAAAATCATACAAGCATATACAAAAATCATACTCAGGCACAGTGATAAAAAATAAGCATCACACATATAAAAAAATAAACATCACACATCCATGCCCATAGAAAATATCAACCACACATGTCATATCATAGATAAAGGAAATGAGTCTCAACATGACATAAATACATACCACACAAACAATACATGTCCACAACACAAAAAATAAAAGATGTCCAACACAACAAAATAAGTCAAGTACATAACAAAATAACAAAAGAGTCATAACAAAATATCTCTCTCCAAATAACTCTCCCCCTTTTTGACATCATCAACAAAGGGGAGGTCACTCAGCAGCATCAGGGTGTGGCCTCGTCATCCTCCTCCTCATCGTCATCGGAGCCCTCGGCCATCGTCTGGTCATCACCATCATCTGAGGAAGAAGAGGACTCTACCTCCTCTGTATCCACGGCATCAACTCTGGGGCGCGGTGGTGGAACAGACACGCGAGCTCTGGGAGGGAAAGGAGGACCAGCAGCAGGAAGACGACGAGCTCCCGGAGTCCCATCAGGAACGACTATGTCCAATTTAGAGAACAGAGATTGGAACTGAACGTCCACATATCTCATGGACTCAGCCATATATGACAAGTCGTTCCGGACCTCCGCCCGAAAAGTAGCATCCATCGCAGCACGAGCCTCCATGTCTGCCCGAAGAGAAGCATCACGAGCAGCCATATCTGCACGAAGTGCAGAGATTTGCTCACCGACCCAGGCCTGATGTGCCTCGATCTGCGAGCGGACCTCAGAAGCAGAAGCACCCTGAAACTCAGGAGCAGGAAAAACAGGAGGTGGAGCTGGAGCAGCTGCAGGAGCAGGTGGTGGTTGCACAGCTGCGTGTCGACGCAACTGAGCTTCCATCATCTTCAAGGCAGCAGCATTGAAATCTGAAGAGGGTTTTGAGGGGGCTTGACCAGAGAAATCAAAATCTAGAGCCCTAAGCAAATGGGTAATGAGCATGCCGTAAGGCAGACTCCTACCAGCAGTACGAATCTGATCACCACTCATGTGAGAAGCGATCACTCGAGGGAAATTTATCTTAATGCCTTTAAGGAGGCAATAGATAATCAAGGGAACAGGACCTCGAGCATGGCTAAATTCACCGGATTTTGGCACGATGTTATGAAATACAATCTTAGCAAGGACCTGAGATTGGAGAGTATACTGACTCACAATCTCATTCCTCACCAGATCGGGATTGTCATCCTGGTGAAGAAGAGTGGATGCGGTGAGTGAAGACTCACCCTCCGGATATCCAGGAAAATCATGTAGGTCATAGGAGTAAACATCTATTCCATCAGTGGAAAGATGAAGAATTCTAGCAAATTGACCTAGGGAGATGTTGATGTCCCTACCCATCACCCGGGAAATGATCCGGTTCCCACTAAACTCAAAATTTGCATAAAAGTAGGGAACCAAAGAAGTGTAAACCTTCTCCCTAATGGAGAGAAAATCTACAAGATTGTTAGCACGAAGTATTTGGGGGATATCTAAATGATCGAAATCATGCATAGCCACAAATCTACCTGAAATGGTATTCCTAGGGGCTAAGTGAGTATAACGATCAGAGGCAAGATCGTTACGGAACATAGGTTCAGACCTAGGGGCTTGAGTTGAGGATTGGGCAATGCCCTTTCCCTTCTCAGAACGATGTCTCTTTGGAGCCATGATAAAAATCCAATTTTTAGGTTTTTGAACGTAAAAGCACGATCTAGATAGATAATCAACCTAATATGAAGACAAATGAAATGATAGATCTAATCTAGAAAGAAGGAACAAGTGAAAAATTCGAAATTTTTACCTTTGAGAAAAACTGAAACCCTAGCCTGAAATCCAGAAATTTTGAGAATCCGACGGATGGATCGGCTTGAAATTGAAGATCCGAGTTAGAATTGAGAAGATTGAAGTGGGTTTTGAAGGATTTTAGGATCAGTTGGACGGATTGGAAGAAGGAAATTTTGGGGAAAATGGGTCTGCGGTCGCTGGGAGAGAACTGTGAGAGAGAGAGAGAAAAACTGTGAAGAAAAGGTCAAATATACGCCAGATCCCGACTATCGGTCGACTGGTGTTGAGGGACCGGTCGACCGAAAACAAACAGAGAGTCCTGCATCTAAATCGGTCGACTGGTCCTATACCAGCAGTCGACCGGTAGCACAGAAAAAATCAAAAAATTTTCTCAAACAGAGCCGGTCGACTGGGGTTAGGGGCCAGTCGACCGGTAAGTCTGAAAAGAAAAAAAATCTGCTACCAGGTTCTGAAAAAAAATTTTATAAATTATTATAAATAAAAATATGTTATATTATAATATTCAGGGATACAATCAATTATTTTTAAATCTTTATTTAGTGATCACATCAACAAAACTTCACACAAAATTATTTAATTTTATTTTACATATTTAAGCAAAGGTATAAAGATGTTGAAGCCGAATACCCAGTGACGGGTTCTGAACTTCATCCTCTTGATTCCTCTTGAATGAGTTGAGGTGCGCAATTGCCATCTTTAAGGTATTTGCTCAACTATGAAAATTTTCAAATGTTTAATTTTTTATTTATGAAAATAAAGTGTATATGCATACAAGTGCATAATCACAAAATCTAAACTAAACATATAGATACACAAAGATTGGACATGTGGACAAGTATGACAAAAGGCATAACAATACAAAATATGAAAATTAATACAAGGCATGTACACATCATGATAGAAAGGTAGTTCTATATAAGCATGTATCAATAATGAACAAAAAAACAAACTAACAATTCTATACATATGTATACATGTCAAAAAGAGATCAAAATTGAACATGGTATATACAATCATGTTAGAGTTGCAAGTTTATACTAATCATGTATCAATGAAGCATAAAACTAAACTAGCAATCCTAAAACAATTGTATATACAAAATTAAAAAATAAACTCTTAAATGGAGATGTTACCAATTTACGGGTAGTCTCCAAAATAGGTGCCTCCACGATAGCGATGCAAGCTAGATGTGAACTTTGAGCTTAGTTGCATCTACCACCCGGGCACCGTCTCCCCCTAAGTCTTGGAGGAAGTAGATCCACCTGTGTCACCTACATTTGGAGGATCTTTTGGTACCCAAATCTTTGAGAGTCCTTTGGGGTTAGTACCGGGGCGAACCCAAACATATTTATTTTAACATTATTCTTAGCATAACAAAACTTTTCTAAATGGCCTTTGCGGCCACAATGAGTGCAAACATAAATTCTACCACTACCATACATGTATGCATGCTTGTGAGTGTGAGCATGTTTCCGTGCATGTGTATGTGTATGAGGTGCATGTTTCCCTTGGGGTACTCCCTTAGGAAATTTAGAAGCTATCTTTTTCAAATCAAATGCACAAATTTTAAGTGTGGAGTCCAAGGCATCAACACGCTTTTGGATCTCAACAAAATCATTTTTATCAATTGAAACCAAGGGGGTTTTACCCTTATTTGCAAGTTTATATTTTTCAAAATCATTTTTCAATTTTTCAAATGCACTAGATAAAACATCTTTTTCTTAACAACTATTTCTACTTTATGTTTTAAAGCCTCATTTTCTCTTTTTAATTTCTTATTTTGAGATTGTGAAATTTCATACCTATTTTGCAATTCTTCAAAGAAATGTGCAAGTTCATCCATGGTTAACTCATCCTCATCTAAAGAGTTTTCTAGAGTTACCTTTGGTGCATCCTCCCCATGTGCCATGAAACACATGTGCGCGGCGTCGACTTCCTCTTCGGATTCCGACTCCGTGTCATCCCAAGTAGCCACCATGGCCTTCTTCTTTCTTTGCCCGTTCTTGGATGTGGTTGCTTGTAGAGCGGGGCACTCGGCAATGAGGTGACCGATCTTCTTGCAATGGAAGCAAGGACCGGGCTCCTCTCTTTTTCTTTCAAATCTCCCTTGAGGTTTCCCTCGCCGGAAATTGCTTTGTCTTCCCTTCTTATAGAACATCTTGCCCACCTTCCGGATGAGCATGGCGAAGTCTTCATCGCACTCGTCCGATGAATCATCCTCGTCTTGAATGGTTGGAGCGGCTTTGAAGGCTATTGATTTCTTCTTGGGTGCCTCCCTTTCTTCTCGTACCTTCATCTCCATCTCATGTGTTTTGAGATTGCCGATGAAGCCGGAGAAGTCCATCTCCTCTTTGTCATTTAGCTCCTTGAGGGTTGTCGCCTTGACTTCCCAAGCTTTGGGAAGAGCTCTAATCACCTTCCTTATCTTTTGATCGTTGTCAATCTTGTCACCTAAGGAAGAAAGAGCATTAGTTATTTTTGTAAAGCGAGTGAGCATGTCATCAATGCTCTCATTATCAATCATGTAAAAATTCTCATATTGAGAACGTAGCAAGTCAACTTTTGCTCTCTTGACTTGTGACGTTCCCTCATGAGTCACAACAAGCATGTTCCAAACTTCATATGCCGATTTACAATTAATGATGCGTGCAAGGTCATCTTCATTAAGTGCTTGTGTCAATGCATATTGTGCCCTAGCATTAGCTTCATAGTCCTTGGTGGTATCCTCGGACCATGTTTTCTCATCACTAGTGGGTTCAATGAAATCTTTGGTGACGGCCCTAGCTACCTTGACTCCTAGGGATTTTAGAAAAAGGTTCATCTTGACCTTCCAAATAGGGAAGTTCAAGCCATCAAATTTGGGTGGGGACTTAATGCTTGAAAAATCTAGAGATGCCATGTATGATGAATAAAATGCACAATATATAATAAATGCAACAAATGTATATAGCCAACTAAAGGATCTCCCTAAGGTTGTTAGACCTAAGTTGTAGGGTTAGGCTCTGATACCAATTGAAATCACCTAGAGGGGGGGTGAATAGGTGATGGCTATATGATAATGGCAATTATGCGGAATTAAAAAAAATTAACTCTAAACAATTAGCACAATACAATATTTCTTGCAAGTAATGGACAATGTAAAATTGCAAGTAATAAAGGAGATAGAGTTAGAGAAATTTGAGCAAACGCAAACACGCCGATATGTTTCCGAGGTTCGAGCCACGCTCTACGTCCCCGCCTTCACACTTGAAGGATTTCCACTATTGAGGATCCCACCGGATCAACAATACAAGGACAACACTTGTCCGTCTCCCGTGATGACACTTCACCACCTTGAGCACACTAGCTCGCCTTGAGGCCGATGCCTCTACAACTTCACTCAATTACAATGGAAGTGATCACACTTGATCACTTTTACAAATAGCTCACTAAGCACAATCCTAGAACCAAATAGTAGACTTAGAGTATGGGATTGTGTAGTGCAAAACTAGAGAGAAGTAGAGGAATAGGCTCCAAGAAAGGTGATGGAAATTTAGGCTTTGGAGAAAAATCTTTTCTTTTGAAAACTTTGGAAAATCTTTTCACAACACTTGTCAAATTTCACTTGATAGCTCTAAAATCATTAGTCATTTCATATGAAGTGACCACCTATTTATAGGGGTCAAAAACTGCTCAAGAGATTCGTTGGAGACAAATCCCAAAAGTCAAAGAGTCAGAAAATATAGCTGTTGGGTCTGTCAGAACTTTTGACAGACTGCCGGTCGACCGGGTCGGTCGACCGCCAACGGTCAAAAATCCGACCGTTGGGGCTCACCGGTCGACTGGGTCGGTCGACTGGCATTTCCAGAGAGCAGCAGGTTGGGGGCCGGTAGAGTATCGGTCGAGTCCCGATCGACTGATACGCACATGCACAAAATTGTGCATGCCGGTCGAGTGCCGGTCGAGTGCCGGTCGACCGGGCACTGTGAAGTTCTGAAAAATCAGAACTTACAGAACCTGAAATATTGGAATTTTGGTTTTGGGTCTTGGGTTAAATATTTTGGACTTGTAAAAGCATAGAGTATGAGCATGTGTCATACTACTATCATGTAAAAATAGTTTGACAAAAATTCTTTTGATAAAACTTGTTTTTCCACAAAATGTTTTTCCAAAACTAATCTTTTTCTAAAAGCTTATTTCCAAAACAAGTTCTCTTTAAAAGCTAAGTTGGAATTGAAAATTATGAAGCCATAAACCACTCTAGAAAATGTGTGTGTGTGTGTGATATCCCATATCTCTACTTCTACTATCTAGTTTTGACAAAATATCTAAAAACAAAATAAAAAATACAAATCTTGAATTCTTTAGCAAGTCTTGATCTTCTTCTTGAACTTTTCTTCAACGCAAATTCCGAAGCTTCCTATGTGCTTTAGCTTGGGAATGCAAATGTTGGGCAAACTCCAAAAGTGTGAGTCTTTTAGCGGAGTTGTCAAAATCTGTTTCTTGAACCTGAAATACTTTAAAATCAAGAATATTAAATACATAACTAAATATGTTTTGCTATCATCAAAATAACCGGGATAATGGCCTTTGGGCCAACACAAGCATCTTTTCATAGTTGATGGGTTCATCGTCTTGCTGAAAAGATGAAGTGTTGTTTTGGAATTGGTGGTGAAATTGTGAGTCCATCAGATTTTGGGATTTTTGTTTGGACTCACGCATACTCATTTCCAAAATTGATAATTTTCTATTTTGGACTGGTGGAACTGAGTATGAATCTTGAAAATATTGTGGACTAGGTGGAGAAGGAGGACAAGTTGGTTGAAAATTAGACTCGGGGGAGGTGAATCCTCATTGACTCTGTGAAGAGTTGAAATTATCATGGAAATTATGGTTATAAGATTGGGGACATGGGTTATATTGATTCGGATAAGACCAATCCGGCACACTAGGTTGGTTAAAGTTATGATATGCCAGGTTGGTAATATCCAAAAATGAAGTCGGTGTGTAATATGGATTACTATTAAAATTGGAAAAATTGTTATTATAAGCCATATCACACAATAGAACACAAACAAAAACAAACAAATAAGCAAACAAAAAAGAAAAAATTCTAACCTAAGTTAGGGTAGACCTATGACCTAGATGACTCCTAACTGATTAGACTGTCCACGGGAGGTCTAATGCAGACTTTGACCACAAGCTAATCAGCCAGGTCAGGGCAAGGTTGGTGGGAGGTTATCTGTCAAAGACGTTCCTTAATTAAATAACCACCAACCTTCGGGCTTTCAGCCCTTAATCCCTTTCCTAGACACTGATTTGGCAGGAGTCAAATTCCAACACCTTTCCCCTTAGGATAATCTCCTAATTGAGTCCGAGATGTCCCTAGGGCCAACGTCTACTCATTTTTAGGTAGACTTGGGTTAGTGAGTGCTTGGAATCTGATTTTTGGGCCAAGGAAGGGTGATTAAATCCCCACCTTATCTTGTTATTGGGTGTTGCCCTTAAAATCAATTTGTGCAAGTGTACAAGATAAATAAGATTCACTCAAAGCGATATAAATCAACCAAGAAATGAGTCCTATTCTGAATGCAATGCGTACGTACCTTGCTCCAGCACTCTTCAACAGTAAAATAAATGAATTGAAAAGACACGTGCCTAAAAACGTCTAATCAATTTTTTTTAACTTTTTCAACAAATGTTTACTGTTGATTTATTAGCAGGCTTATGTGATGGCATATAAGAAATAAAGTTTGCAGAAAACTATATTTTTACAAAACAAGCAGCCCTGCAAAAAAGACAGTTAGTAGTGAACTCTTCCTTACCGCGGAATCGCGACTAAAGCCGAGCAAACGCGACAATTCAGAGGGTACTTGGTCTCTGTTTTCTGGAACAGAGGCCCAAGACCACTTATATGTTTCTGCAATCCTTTTTTCCTGCTTTGCTTGCCCTATAACCTGCAACAGAGAAGAAAATTCGTTTTAGTTCTAAAAATTCAATAAAAATTGGATTTCAATAAAAACCATTACCCTCCCGGCAACGGCGCCAAAATTTGATTGAAGCTTTACCTACACACAAAATACGGACTTTCAGAACTTTTAAGAAAAATGTGCAAGTGCTCAATTCTTACCGCTATAGCAAGTGGCTATGCGGGTCGTGATCCACAAGGAGGGTTTGCGATAGAAGCATTCAAGATTTTTTATTGAAATCTTTATGAAGACAAACGAAAGTTCTTCTTTGTTTAAAGAAATGAAAATGAAAACGAGTTATGTTAAAGTTAAAAGAAAGCGATAGATGGAGAAGGTGGAGAAAATCAGAAAACGACAATGTACAAGTGAATTGAAAAAGAAGGATTTAGAAGATGTGGTGTTGGTGATTTAATCTACAGAAATAAAGAAAAGAAAGAAAAATAATTACTTACCTTCTTTTTACCAAAAGCTTACCTTGAGTCTTTAGCGAAGATGTTACCTTGAAATGGAGGCAATCAGCGCATAGCCCATAAGAGTTGATTATTGGTCTTTCCACATTACATCATCAAGACAACTCAAGCATGAAATGATACAGAGACACTCACATCCATCGTCATGAGCTATCGGTGGCACTCGCAAAGGTAAGGCTCTTTTGATGCTTTTAGACTCACTTGGAAGACAATTGTACCAAAAGAAGAGTGAAGTAGAAAAGAAGAAGAAGAAGAAAACTAAAACGAAGTACATACAAAGAGAGAATACAGATTTGATTTCATAACGGTAAAAGAAAAGAAAGAAACCTTACGCCGGTGTCACTCTCAGCACAAGCTTCATTCTTGTTCTTCTATGAAAGTCTGATCTCCTCTGAATTACATAAATGAAAACTAAAATTACATGAAAAAGAAAAAGAAAAACCTACACTAAGAAATGAAAAACTTGGCTAAATCCTATCTCTGCATGGTCGTCCCATTTTGCTCAGCTGAAACCTGTATTTATAGGCAAAACCTATAAGGGGAGAATCCTGGGAAGATTGGGGGAGCAAACGCTCCCCCTAACTCCTTAACCAAGCAGCGAAAACGTGGCTTTAGCCGCGTTTCCGCGGCCAGGGTGTGGTCAGGTGGCCACACCCTGTTGGTGGGTCTCCCTGATACTAAATGTGCAACATTAGCGACCAATCAATATACAAGCAAGAAATTATCAATTGGGATACCAATTGAAAATATGATGAGGATCAAGTGTATAACTCATGCTATCTCCCTTATCATGCACAAGTTTAAAAGATATTCAAGAAGGGTATATAAGGCATGGTTGCCTATCCAACCGCCCTTAGATGGGCAGGGGTTTTCAAAAATAAGTTTGAAAATAATTATAACACGTTTGATAACTTTACCACATGAAGAATAACGCAACTAGTTTAAAGATAAACTTATAAACTAGTACGAAATCCTTCAAGTAAGGAATAAAATAAGAAGAATCTATGAAACATGAAATCACTCAACAATTGACACTCAAAGTCTATAACGCACCTATAATCTCATGAAAACAATGTTGGTCCCGAGATGATGCCAAATGCGGAACTTTATCTGTTGGCACTTATGGATCTAAACTACAAAGTCAGCACAAATACTAAACAAAGAAGGATTAAAGTTAAACAAATAAATAAACTTGCAAAAAGGAAATCAAATCTCGGAAAAATTTAGACAAACGCAAACACAAGAGATTTATCCTGGTTCGGTCCTCGTGACCTACATCCAGTCCCCAAGCCACCCGCTTGAGATTTTCCTTTATCCTTGATTTTGTACACACAAAATCACAACCATGCACACCACTTGACAAATCCCCTTTGCCAAATGTGTACACCTTCTCTTCCACCAAGAGAACAAACTTCACCTTGTACAACTTCTTCTACACCAAGAAGACACCCGTGTACAATGATTACTTTGAGTATTACAACACTTTCCTATAAGCCTTGGTATTGTGTATGAACGTGGACAAGGTCTAGTATAGGAGAAACTTCAGAGAACTTCACAAAGGAATTGAATTTTGGTGAAGAACAGAAGTTGGAATCAGTTTTCAGGTTTGGCAGAATTTTTAATCTAGAAAACTGAAGATTTGGATTGGTATGTGGCCTTTGGCTTAACTACCCTTTATATAGATGCACACTAGGGTATGTTAGGATAGTTACAGGTGCAATTCAAAAGATTAGAACGTTGGAAAACGTTGCACAAAAGACCAGATAACAGAAATCGTCCAACAGTCAGAAACTGCCTATAGTCGACTTGCCTTTTGAGTTAGTCGACTATACTAGGCAATTTTAGTCGACTAGGTTTGACTATAAGTCGACTAGGTCAAGTCAAGTTTGAGTGACAGGTTTCTGGATAACTGAATCAAGTCGACTGCAACTACTTTATAAGTCGACTGGATCAGCTATTAGTCGACTAGGGGAATAGGGTTAGTCGACTACAAGGTCTATTAGTCGACTATGTTGTCTGTCAAGTCGACTAATGGACAAACAGAGAGTTGGGTCTAAATTGAGACACAGGATTAGTCGACTAGGAGTTGGGTCAAGTCGACTACACAAGTGATTAGTCGACTATAATAGACTATAAGTCGACTATAGGTCTATGATATGTGTGTGTGCATCAAGGCTTTTGACATGCTATTTCACAATTACAAAATACATCATATCAACTCTCTTTTGGGAAGTCTTGATCATGACGAACTCTTGATTAGTCTTGTGTTAGAGCTCCAAATGAAACGCTTCACAAAAGTCTTCATCAAAACAAGTTCCAACATTCTCCCCCTTTTTGATGATGACGCTTTGTGTGCACAAGTGCTCCCCCTGCAGAAAATAGGTTATATTTTTCTCCCCCTGCAGAAATTGGGTTATAACAAATATGAAAAGACTTTGTTCTCTCCCTGCAACAAATATATCAGTAAATATATATATATATATATATATATATATATATATATATATATATATATATATATATATATATATATATATATATATGTTCTTATCAACTTTTATATGGTACCTGCAAGATAAACGTTAGATAGTACCAAATATAAAAGAACATATTAACCTTTAGGAGTCCAAATCCATTTAGAATTTAGTTTTCACCTGTTAGTATACACATAGTTGCCTGAATCACATATATCATGAAAGTATGATGCAATATATGTATTTTTATCATGAATACTTAAATTCTTAGGAATCCATATAAACTTATTTTTCTTAATTCTTTTTGAAACATGATTAGACTTTCTTTTCACATATGGATTACTAACATATGAAGAATTTCATTATATCCAATACCATAATGATTATGTGACAAGTTTTGAAAAGATAACAAATCATTCAATTTTTCTTTTCCTTGATTGAACTTAGTCACATTTTGCAAAATATCTTCATATTTCTTTTTGAAAACTGAAATATCTTTATCTAAAATAGAAATCCTTTTATTCAAAGACTTAGTTTCCTTTTTAAGAAAAATGTTCTCTTTTATAAACTTCTCATTATCATTTTTCAAAGATGATATGACTTTTTCAAACTCATCTTGTTGAGAATTTATAGAAGATACTTGTAAAGTATAACATGAATTTTCATTTAAAAGTTTTTCATTTTCTTTTGATAAAACTTTATTTTTCAGTTTTTCATTTTTCAGATCATTAAACAATTCATGAAATGCATCAGAAAGTTCAGTAAATGATACCTCATCATCTTCTATGGCCATGTAACATAGGTTGACACGTTCAGTGGATTCTTCTTCGTCAGAAGATGAGGAATCACTGTTTTTCCACGAGGCTTCATAGTTTTTCTTCTTTCTGAATTTTTTGCTCATGTATTTGCCTTTCTTTTTGAGCAAAGGGCAATCCATCTTCATATGACCTGGTTTATTGCAATTAAAGCATTTAAATTTACCTTGCTTTAGAAATCTCCTGAATTTCTTTGAAAGCATTGCCATCTCCTCTTCATTGTCATCGGAATCGTCCGTGTCGGAGGATGCATGGAAGGCAAGTTATTTCTTCTTTGAGTGGTGTTGACGTTCTTCCTTCTTTCTTGCACTTCATATGCCATTAGATTACCGATTAGGTTTTCTAATGTCATAGTTGAGAGATCATTCGCTTCTTCAATTGCGGTTGTCTTCTTCTCCCATTCTGGTGTGAGTGCATGAAGTTTCTTGCGAACTCTTTCGACTTGGGTGTAGTCCTTTCCAAGGGATGCTAAGGAATTGGTAATGTCGGTGAATCTTGTAACCATTTCGGATATGGTTTCATTCTCCTCCATTTTAAATAATTCAAACCTGTGGACAAGAACAGATATTTTAGACTCTTTAACTTTATTTGTGCCTTCATGTGTTACCTGAAGAGTATGCCATATTTGATTTGCAGAAGTGGCTGTTGACACACGGTTGAACTCTTCTTTGGTTAGGGCACAGAATAGGGCATTCATCGCTTTGGCGTCAAGGTTCGCATTCTTCTTTTGATCATCACTCCAAGCGCTGTAGTTGGTTGTTGGCTTGGTGTACGATGCTTCTCGATGTTTCAAAGTTCGTAGTTGATCGATTGCAAGTAGTCTTCATTCTACACTTCTAATAGTTGTAGTTGGATCCATCAAATAGCGGTGGACGTTGTGTAGAATGTCCTTCCTTGAATTGAGATGATGAAAACTCCGTTGCCATCTTTGTTGTTGACTAGGTATGCCGGTTCAGGGTATGCAGGGCTCTGATACCAAATGTTGGTCCCGAGATGATGCCAAATGCGGAACTTTATCTGTTGGCACTTATAGATCTAAACTACAAAGTCAACACAAATACTAAACAAAGAAGGATTAAAGTTAAACAAATAAATAAACTTGCAAAAAGGAAATCAAATCTCAGAAAAGTTTAGACAAACGCAAACACGAGAGATTTATCCTGGTTCGGTCCTCGTGACCTACATCCAGTCCCCAAGCCACCCGCTTGAGATTTTCCTTTATCCTTGATTTTGTACACCCAAAATCACAACCATGCACACCACTTGACAAATCCCCTTTGCCACATGTGTACACCTTCTCTTCCACCAAGAGAACAAACTTCACCTTGTACAACTGCTTCTACACCAAGAAGACACCCATGTACAATGATTGCTTTGAGTATTACAACACTTTTCTATAAGCCTTGGTATTGTGTATGAACGTGGACAAGTTCTAGTATAGGAGAAACTTCAGAGAACTTCACAAAGGAATTGAATTTTGGTGAAGAACAGAAGTTGGAATCAGTTTTCAGGTTTGGCAGAATTTTTAATCTAGAAAACTGAAGATTTGGATTGGTATGTAGCCTTTGGCTTAACTACCCTTTATATAGATGCACACTAGAGTATGTTAGGATAGTTACAGGTGCAATTCAAAAGATTAGAACGTTGGAAAACGTTGCACAAAAGACCAGATAACAGAAACCGTCCAACAGTCAGAAACTGCCTATAGTCGACTTGCCTTTTGAGTTAGTCGACTATACTAGGCAATTTTAGTCGACTAGGTTTGACTATAAGTCGACTAGGTCAAGTCAAGTTCGAGTGACAGGTTTCTGGATAACTGAATCAAGTCGACTGCAACTACTTTATAAGTCGACTGGATCAGCTATTAGTCGACTAGGGGAATAGGGTTAGTCGACTACAAGGTCTATTAGTCAACTATGTTGTCTGTCAAGTCGACTAATGGACAAACAGAGAGTTGGGTCTAAATTGAGACACAGGATTAGTCGACTAGGAGTTGGGTCAAGTCGACTACACAAGTGATTAGTCGACTATAATAGACTATAAGTCGACTATAGGTCTATGATATGTGTGTGTGCATCAAGGCTTTTGACATGCTATTTCACAATTACAAAATACATCATATCAACTCTCTTTTGGGAAGTCTTGATCATGACAAACTCTTGATTAGTCTTGTGTTAGAGCTCCAAATGAAATGCTTCACAAAAGTCTTCATCAAAACAAGTTCCAACAAACAAATCATAAGTAAACATCAAATATAGAGTGTAAAAAGTCATGTAATCAAAATCATGGAAATAAGGCATTTAGGCTCAGTATGAAATTCCTTTAAAAAAAATTAATTTTCATCAAAATAATACTAACTCCAAGGCATATGTATGTTTTGTCAAAACTAAAGGTATACCTACATATCCAAACACAATTGAGTCTACAACGAGATTTTGCATGAAAGGCAAATGACTCAAGGTTATACATGTATATCCAATAATTTTGGCAAAATTAACATATACATGAAGCTAATACATATCATCATGAAAAACATGTCCAAAAAAGGGAATACATGTCAAAATGCATGAATCATCAAAACTAGGCTATACTAGTACATCTAATGGGTACAAATAAGCAATTTAGCACAAACATATAATATCAATTTGTGGCTCACTAGTTGTACAAGTATTGACATAAGTTTTAATGAAAACTACATCTTAAACATATAATCAAATCATGAAGCATAAAACAAAATATAAATCAATAAGATCATTTGTAAATGCACATGTCTTAGATCTATGATATACACGATAGGAAACTAAAGTGAGAACACAAAATATGGATCCATATGAACATGGGTGTATCTCAATTACCATACATGTATGTCACCAGTCTAATTATCATGGCATTTAACATAGTAATCAAAACATGCTAAAAATCAATAACATAAAAGCACGTAAACTGATAAGGAGATAGAGATCGTTACCAAAATTATTAGGTTACATCTCTATATCTCAATCATGCTGGTCCTCCCACCAAACTCCCCTTGAAAGTGATGCATCTAAAATTGTCACTGTTTAGCTCGGAACGCATTCACCTCAAGGCACTAACATCTCTCACGTCATGTGAGAGCCCACACCTACATCAAATAAAGTAGGAGTGGCTTTTGGTACCCATACTCTTTTGGGTCCATGGGGGTTAGCACCTTTCCTAACCCAAATAGATCTATTTGCAAAATTTGAATCATTAATTCTATCAAAGCAAAATTTTGCAACGTGGCCCTTACGTCCACAATGTGTATAAGTGTACACATGAGCGTACATTGTGTTATGTGTATGAACATGAGGAACATGTGTATGCCGTGATTTGTGTGCATGCATAGGAGGAACTTATTTCTTGCGAAACATGAATTCCAACCGAGTATGATTCATGGCACATTGGCTCAAAGTGGAGCCCAAAGAATCAACACTTTTCTTCAAGACACAAATATGATTTTTAACACTTGAAGATAAAGTAGAACATGCAATAGGTAAGCTAGATGATGAAGCTATACTAGCATGGCAAACATGTGAAGACAAATCATTTTTCAAAGATTTATTTTCATTAGAAATTAAATCTAATTCCTTTGAAATAGAAATAATTTTGTTTTTTAAGAAATCATTTTCTTTTAAAACAAAAACATGTTTTGAAGATAGAACTTCATTTTTCTTTAAAACTTCATTACAATCATTTTTACTTTTTAAGATCTTGCTTTCATTTAGGGCAAGATCAAGTTGGGATTTCAATGAGTCACGTTCATGTGAAATCTCAACCTTCTCTTGCAAAGTCAAATCAAGTTTTGAAATCAAATCCTTATTTTCTTTATTAAGTTCAAAACTTTTCTTTTTCAAATCTTTATATTTTTCTAATAATTTTTCACAAACAATAGAAAGTTCTTCATTTAAAGCATCGGCGTTAACATAATCATCGCCGGAAGAACTAGCACTATCATCTAGTTGAGTTTCCGAATGTACCTCAAGGGAGTCATTCCCTTGGACCATGAAGCAACGTTAGTCGGACTCTTCTCCACTAAATTTCTCCTCCTCATTGATTGGCGTGTGTAGCTCGGGAGAGGTCAAAGTGTTCCATAATGTAAAAGCGGAATCACAATGAGAAATTATATTTAAATATTCTTTGCTAAGAGATTTTCTAAGTGCCTTTAGGGCTTGTGCATTAGCCTTTTTATGCTTGCTATTACCAAGAAAGATTCCTTGGCAACGGCATGGTAAACTTGCCAACCTATGGCTTTTAAATGCCAACTCATCCTAACCTTCCATATATCAATTTTAGAGACATCAAACATGAGAGGGTCATCCATGAGTGTGTGTAAACAAATAAGTGTGCAAAAGCAAATCTAGATTAGCTAGCCAAGATCTCACTCCTAGGTGGTTAAACCTAATATCAGGAGCGTAGGCTCTGATACCAATTGAAAGTACACCTAGAGGGAGGGTGAATAGGTGTAAGGCTAATCTAATGAAAAATAATACATAATTAAAACTAAATGCAACACACTTAGTGTAATCAAAGAGTGTAGCCGAATTCCCGATGAAGGGCACTAGACTATCCCCTCTAAATTCCTCTAAATAAGAGTTGAGGTACTATGTAAAGCTCTCTTGATTGAACACAAGTGAGGCACACAATCAAACGTAAGCATATATATGATATGAACAATATGATGCAATGCATAATATAAGAGAGAGAGTTTAGAGATAGTGGACCAATCGCAAACACCAAGATATGTTTCGAGGTTCGAGCACTCAGCTCTACGTCCCTGCCTTCACATAAAAGGATTTCCACTATAGCGTCCACATAGGACTTCCCACACAGGGAACCTCCCCTGAGGATTGGGGCAAATACAACTTGAGAGTACACAACTCCTCTCTCAATAAATATAACCTCTCACTAGAGGCAAGGCACTAAGCTACACAAGATCAACCTCATAATTGAGGGATAGGCACAAAGCCAAACAATCACAATCACCTCTTCACAAAGAGAGATACCAACACAACTTCCACAATCACCTCTCACTAGCGGGATATCAACACAATCACCTCTCACTAGAGGGATATCACAAAGTATGGAAGGATTACAACTCTTGGTGGTATCAACAACAAAAATAGATCCTTATAGATAGGATAGATAGATAGCTCAAGTGTGAGAAAATAATGAGTTTGGTAATTAAAATCAGAAAAAAAAACTCTAGGGAAAAACTCTAGATAGAAATGTAAATGAAGATCAAACCAATTCCTAAAGACTTTTCTTTTCTTGATTTTTTCAACCCTTTAAAACAAATAAAGATAAAATCTTTAAGTCCAAAACTCTTTTAAAAACTTGCTGTTAAACACTTAAGAAGATGAGAATTTTTGCTCTTGAAAAACTTGCTTAAAACCAGCTCAAATGAGGGGTATATATAGCCCTAAACAATTATGCCGGTTGGCAGCCAGGAAAGGGCAGAAATGCCCTTCCGGTCGACCGGCCCAACGGTCATTTTTATAACCGTTGTGCCTCTGGTCAACCGCCCGGTGTACCGGGGCTGGATCCAGAGAGCGGCAGCTCTCTGCCTGTCGACCGACCGGTCGACCGGGGCCATTCACAGAGAGCAGAGCTCTCTGGACGGTCGACCGCCCGGTCGACCGACCCACCAGCCTATGGCTGCGTGCACGTCTGTGCACGTCGGTCGACTGACTTCTGCCTCGGTCGACCGGACCGGTCGACCGGCAGATAGCCAGGTCAAACAGTTTTAGGGATTAAAAACTTATCTTTTTTACCTTTGATTAAATCCCATAAAATCACATAAATTCCATAAAAATCAGTTCTTATAAGATCTTTGAAATACAAATATGTGTGAGTAAAATTCAACACAATATTATAAACAATTTGAACCATTGTTGTGTTCTTAAATTTTTACCTTAAACCAAAATTCGTATTTTTCAAAACTTAGATTTTTGAAATGGAAAATCGTTTTCTCCAAAACTCATATAAATACAAAAATAAGTTTTGTTTAAATACAAAACTCCAAACACATGAATAGGCTTTTCAAAATAAGTTTTCCTAAGTAAATGAAGTATAGATGTATATAGATCAAATGTAATATGCATTAAAACTTGTAAACTTGTTTTGATTCTATCTATTGATGAAAATCATATATTTGAACTAGAAATCTAAAACCGGTTAAACTAAAAACAAAACATGATACTTTAAAATAAGTGTGTGTATGTGAATTTGAGCATATCAACACTATCTAATCTTTACAATGATCTAAACACAATCTTAGACTAAACAAACCGATCTCTTCTTGTAGAACTCCTTCTCCAAGTTGACTCGATCCAAACGCGATCCAACGAGCTTGACTCCAACCGAGTACTAGATGCGATCTTGAGACGCAAGCTCTTGAATCACCATGTGTTAGCTCTAAAACTCTTTTGTTGAAGCTAATCTCCTACTAATATCTTGATCAAATATCTGAAACTAAATATCACAAGATTATTAGTAAACAATAACTACATGAGTTAATCATCATCAAAACTAGAGTGAAGGGCCTCTGGGCTAACAAAATTGGATATGATTGGTCAAAATTTTACAATTCAGAGGTGATGATCTAGACATGATGACAAATAGAGGTGAACCCGACTTTAGGAACCCGTCTATTCTGAGGTGCTAAACTGAACATGATAGACTAAGATACACTAAATTTTGAATCCGCTGCATTGTCATATTAATTTGGCAGCTAGTCCACAAGGGACAACAAAGGTGGAGTGGATCGGGCTCCTGTTGGTTCAGAGGTGGTTGACTGGACATGACCAACTAAGAGATCCCAGGCTTGCAATTTATTGTTTAGAGGTTATTATTAACATGACAGCAAGAACTCCCGGTCCTGACGGAGGAAAGGAGAACAAAGCTATGGACTCATCTATTTAGATGTGTTAAACTGTACTTGACAGTTTGAGTACCATAATGGGGAGAGATCTAGACATCATTGGTTCAGAGGTAATATGAACATAACCAATTGAAAGTTGCTAGACTCAAAGTCCTTCAGAGGGGGCGAACTGGATATAACGACAAAAGAGTAGTCCCTACTGGACTGGAAGATGAGACTTGGTTATCTGTCGGTTTAGAGGTAACATGGATATAACCGATTGAGAGGCGACCAAGCTCGAGATTTTTACCATTCAGATGTGGTAAACTAGACATGACGGCAAAAAGAAAGAATTCTACTGAGGAAATAGGATTTGATCACAAATTTCGTTAGAAATTGGTATTTCCTTCGGATATAATTTGAAAGAAATTGTCAGAGGTATATTGTTAACGTGACAACCAAGAAAGTCCACTAGAGACTGAAAGGGGAATGATAGACTTTGAGAAGAGTCTATCAAAAACTCGCTGGGGAGTTAGCAACTGAGTTCCTGTAAGAGATTCTATGTCAGAGGTAATTGTTAATGTAACAAAAAAAGCTCCGTAGGGATTTAGAAGGGGAATTGTAAAGCAGCTTGTTAGAGGTGTTTGAACATAACAACAATTTAAATGCACCTGTCATTCTATTAAAAGAATGGCAAGTGGAGTTTTGATCTATTTGGGATATTGATTTTATCCGCCTGGGAATATGTTAGAGTCTTACTACCAGAGGTTTAATGTTAACATGATAGGTTTGACTTATGATTCATTTGTAAGAGAAATGAATAGTATTTTATGTGGTCCTACCATTCTATGGATGGGAATTGGTAAGTGATTTTGGAGAGGAATCAAATGGGATCAGGTCCCTTTAGGATTTTTAGCAAACCTCGGCTATCAACGGGTTTGATATGCCTTTACCAACTACCGTTTAAGTTGGGCTAGCCATACTATTCTCCTCAGCATGATGAGTTGTTGAGGACTTATATTGAACTTAAAAGCCAACATTTCCTCTATCCTTAGCCGTTAAAGGCGTTGGATCATTTTGTTACTTTAAGTAACGTAATGTATATGCTGGGTTCTCACTCCGTAGATGAGCTGGGGATTAAAGAAGTGGATTTTTTTTGCATGAGAACTTTGTTTGGAGATTAACCTTCTTCGTGGAGTCCTCTTCAATCCTTATTTTGTTTCCATGTTTTGAGATGAATGTGAAATCAGTGGAAAGGTTCTGTAAAAGGTTGCATCACGAACCTTCTTCAATAAGTTTGGCCTAATAAGCTATCAGATAAACTTACTTGATCTTCCATTCAGTCGATTGCCACGTTTTGATATGAACGTGGAAACAGTGGAAAGGTTCTGTAAAAGGATGCATCACGAACCTTCTACAATAAGTTTGTCTTGATAAGCTATCAAATAAGCTCATTTGATCCTCCATCGGATTGTTCAGATCTTTTGTTAATGAGGTGATCTTCGATCGATCGAACAGGAGCATTGAGGTATGCCACTACTGTATTAAGAAAAGTCATGTTAGATAACTCATCCTTCTGATTAAAGAAGAACGCCTGAAACTGTTGCTTAGGCATGCTTGACTTCAAAATATGACATATTCTTCTAAGTTGAAAATAGGTGCATGTTTATATACTAGAGAAGAGTGACAAGGCTAAAAATTTGACATTTTACCTTTGTCTTTTCTTCGGTGTTTAAGTCATGCATCATAATATCACATATGTTCGATCGACTCGGTGTCACTTGACCATGATGTGATTCATTGAATGAAGAAAGAAGCTTTTCTTTGGCGCTCTTCCAAACATCTTGAATCCTAAACCCTAATCCATCCTATTGATCAGGGTGTAGCTTCGATCAGAGATAAACCATTAGCTTGATCATGAGAAAAGTGATAAGGCTAAAACTGAAGTTTTATACTTTATCATTGCTTTAATGTTGACATCATACATCACCAATGTTCAATCGGTTCGACATCATCGACGATGATGTGATCTGATCATAGGATAGCTTCTGACGAGTTAATAGGTAAACTAGAGAAGAGTGAAAAGGCTAAAAACTAAAGTTTCGAACTTTGTTTCTTCTTTAATGTAACCAGCGTTCGATCGGCTCGACACTGATCAATAGTGATATGACCGCTTGAAGAAAAGGAAGAAGCTTTTCTTTGGCGCTCTTCCAAACATCTTGGATCTGAAAGTTCTGATCAGAGGTATAATGTTAACATGATCATAGGAAGGATCCAGTCAAGGATAGTACTTCTTCAAGTTTCTGCCATTAATTGGCATCATGAGTGTGTCACTGTCTGGGATTATAAGGTGGTATCCTCTATTTGAGTAGATTGTTGGTATTATGAATGGTCCTTCCCATTTAGGCTGAAATTTGTCTTTGGTTTTATGCGTCATGACCATGGGTCGTCTGACGGCTAAAACCAAATCTCCTTTCTGGAATACCCTTTGCTTAACCTTCTTATTGAAAGTTTTTGAGATACGATCTTGGTACAACTTAATGTATTGTTGGGCTTGTAGTCGTTTCTCATCTAGGGCTTTGAGTTCTTAAAGACGTAATCGATCATTGTCTTCTTTAGTCATCTTGGTGGCTAAGGCGACTCGTAGCGACAGCATCTAGATCTCTAGCAGTATGACTGCTTCGCACCCGTATACTAGAGAAAAAGATGTATTGCCTGTTGGGGCTCGGGCCGTAGTTCGGTAAGCCCAAAGAAATTCACCGAGCTTCTCATTCCAATCTTGTTTACTGGACAAAATGAATCTTTTGAGTAGCTTGATAATTGTCTTGTTGAATGCTTTCGTCAAACCATTAGCAGCAGGGTTATAAGTAGTTAATGTCACATTCTGAATTCGGTACTTATTGCAGAATCGATAGAATAGTTGGCTTGCAAATTGGGGACCATTATCATGAATAATCCGCCGGGGACACCAAACCGATGAATGACATGGTGTTTGATAAAGTTGACCACATTAGAAGTTTTAACCTCAATAAGTGGTATAGCCTCTACCCATTTTGAGAAATAATCGGTTATTGCTAAGATGAACTGATAACCTTTTGTTGATGAGGGGCTGATAGGTCCTACGATATCGATTCCCCATGTCTCAAATGGCCACGAAGCTATGGTCGGGTGAAGTAGCTCTGGAGGTTGATGTATAAAGTCTGCATGAATTTGACAAGCTTTACACCTCTACGCGTACTTAATGGCATCATCTATCATGGTTAGCCAATAATAACTAAGTCTGTGTAATCGATCCTTGAGTTTTAGATCTAGTTGATGAGCTCCGCATATACTATTGTATGCCTCTTTAAGCACTTCTTGTGCTTCCGAATTAGAGAGGCAACGGAGTAAGATATCGTCATATGAGCGGCGATAGAGTATTTTTACTGTCGGATCATAGTAAAAGCGGAGAGACCTTCGTCGAATAGAAACTACCTCTTTAGGGTCATCCGATAATATGTCATGCAAAGCATAGTTGATGAAAGAAAACCGCCAATCTCTTGGTTCGAAATCTATTGAAGTTACATAGGTTTCCATTAGTTTCCGACACATGTTTAGGACAAACAAGATGTCGAGTAGCCACTGTAAGATGATACATTGTGTCGATTGGCAAAGGCCAATGTAGCTACTAGCGCAACCAAAGCATCTATCTTAGTGTTTTGAAAATGAGACACATGACCGGTATAAAATTCATTGAATGAATTAGCCATTTTGATGACTGCATGGTAATAAGGTATCAAGTCTTCGAGCCGAACCTCGTATTCTCCTTTGACTTGATTAGCAATCAGCTTTGAATCATCATAAGCTTTAAGATAGCGTATCCCCATTTCATGGGCGAGCTGAAGGCCGATGAGTAGAGCATTATATTCTGCTACATTGTTGGAACAAGGTTCTGTCAACGAAAATGCCTAAGGGAGGACATGATTTTGTGGTGAGATAATACTACCCCCACACTAACAATTATCTTGCCTTTAGGGCTTGTTCTTGATGCTCCAACAAAGAACATCTCCCACACTTTGTCCTCCAAAATCATTAGATTTAAAATCTCATCAGGAATATCTTCGTGAAGCTTTGAGCTTTTCGGAACCGGGTGAGCGGCCAGAAAGTCTGCAAGTGCCTGACCTTTGACTACCTTCTTAGAGACAAAAAGCTTGTTGTATTGAGACAAGAGGATGGCCCACTTGGCCAATCTTGAATTTATCGATCTTGATTTTATCATGAGGATACGCAGAGGATTAACTCTGAAAATGACATGTATGGTTTAGTCGACCAAGTGATGTCGCGTCTTTTGAATGGCAAAAATAAGAGCTAAACATTCTTTCTCAGCAGGGTTATACCGGGACTCAGCTCCTATCATAGTGCTGCTCAGATAATAAATGGCCTGTTCGTGGCCATCATTATTCTTTTGAGCAAGAAGAGCACCAAGAGAATGGTTCATAACTTTTACATAAAGAAAGAATGATTTCCTGATGTGAGAGCCACTAGGACTAGAGGTTTAGTGAGGTATCTTTTGATATCGTTGAAAGCTTCCTGACAGGCTTTATCTCATATAAAAGAAACACCCTTTTTCATAAGCCGGGTGAAGGGTTAACAATGACCCGATAGATTTGCGATGAATCTTCTGATATAGGCCAACCTACCTTGCAAACCCCTAAACTCTTTGAGATTCTTAGGTGGATCCATACTCTAAATAACTTTGACCATGTCTGGGTCAAGATGATTTCCTTTTGATGAGATAATGAATCCTAGGAACTTATTACTTGAACCCCCCCAAAAGGACTTTGATGGGTTCATTTTCAACTGATGGGCTCGCATTATGTCGAATGATTGCTAAAACAAATGAAACAACCAACGAAGTTAAGAATGTACCGTGTAGCTTGTGGCTAACGGGTCGTGTCCACAAGGAGGGATGCGATGGAAGCTTTTCGATGAGTTGCTTAAAAACAATGAATTAGTGTTCGTTTTTTAGGAAAAAGAGAATGGAAGGAAAAGAGATGAAAAAGAGAAACTTCAATTTTCAGAAAAGGATTTGGAGAAGGTGGTTTTTAAAAAGCTTTAAGAGTTGTGATGTTGTTTATAATAAGAAATCAAATCTGGGCTTACTATCTTCCTACTCAATTGTCCATTCTTCTCTTAAAGTATTTAGTCCCTCAAGTTCAATTGCAAAACTTAAAGTTAATTCTTTTTAGAAAGCTTTAAGTAAAGCACATAAGATGTGGAAGGGTTGAGTTCTGTTTCTTCGAGAAAGAGTTGGAATCGGATGTTAAAACATAAAGCGCGAAGAAGCAAGGATGAATTAAAAAAGATTCACAAGAAGTTCAAGAAAGAACGGTGAATTCAACTTTCCATTCCCATCATCATGTGCCTTCAAGAACACTTTCAAAGAGAAAGGCTTTTAAGGGAGGCATGCATATGAGTCATAGGGATTTTTCTTTTAAAAACAGAAGAGAAGAAAACAAGAGAGATTCCGATAGCAAGCCCAGAAAAAGCGTTTAGTTACTCATGGAAAACGAAGAACACAACGACATAATAACAAGCATACCGTACTGCAAGTGAAAGAGAAATCGGCTTGACCTTTGTATTGCTGTCACTTCAATCCTTCAAGTACAAGCTCTCTGTCCTCTCTCTCACAAGTTTTTGAAACTGGATTACAACTTAAAAAACAAAATTACAACTTGAGTGCTAGCTAACAAATGACCTAGATCCTAAGAAAATAAAAGCAAAGTTTAATCCTAGTCTTCGCTACTTTTTGCTCTGCTGAAAGCCCTTTTTATAGCCAAAACCTGTAGAGATAGGATCCCGGGATCGTTGGGGGAGCAAACGCTCCCCCAACTGACTTCAGTTGGCCGCGGAAACGCGGCTTGGGCCGCGTTTCCGCGGCACTGTTGTGGCCAGTTGGCCACAACAAGAGGGGGAGGCTTCCATGTTTGAGGGGGATCTCGGATCTTCAGCTGGTTTCTTTGTTGCTGCTTTGATCGTGGACTGAATCAGCTTTTGATTTCCTTAGCTTTGATTCCTCGATTCAAGGAGGGATTTTCTCAACCCCTTGATAGCCCAGATTTCTTCACTTCGAATTTAATCTGAATTAATTCAGAATAAAGTGGGCTTTTGGGCTTGTTACTCTTTTATTTCTTTGAGCATTTGGGCCTGTATTTAGCAAAGGAAAAAGACACTTATTAATATCATTTATTAGCATACAAGTGTGGTAAAGTGACAACATAAATGCAATGTATGTGACAAATCACACCCCCACACTTATCTTTTGCTCGCCCTCGAGCAAAAACATTAGACTAACTAAAATCAATTATTAGACCACTTTCGCAGGTCACTCGATTGCACTGAGCATGTGCAACAAGCTGTTAAACCTCTAGGTCACCCCTAGAGGACGAGTTTTGTCTCGTGAGGGTTTTCAGCGGATTACACCCACAAAATCCAAAAGAGAAAAGAAAGGGTTAGTATTTTCGAAAAAGCAAATTTTTTTTTTTTATTTTATTTATTTATTATTTTTTTTTTTTTTTCAAGGAGGAAATATTTGAAGTATATTTGTGAGATCTTAAGTAATCTATAAGTTATAGGAATATCAAATTTTTCATTCCTAAACTTAGTCTCCATTCAAAAACATGTCATCAATTAAAGTAAGGAGTCGATTTGTACTTCTCATCTAGTCTATTAATTTACCCTGATTCGTATGCACCATCGTGACTGTGAAGTTTACTAAGGATTCTTCAACATTAACTCCTATGCCTCATATTTATTTATTATTATTTTATTTTTATTTTTTTGTGAATTTTTATTCCTCAATTTCATTAGGCTTTCTAATCTGCCCATGTAACGAGCTTTCAGTCGGTGACACCTAAACCAGACGGTTTTAGGGCACCAGGTGAGAAAACACCCCTAAGGACCTAAACACCCGAGCAGATAAGGCCACGAAACCAAGGTTTTTATTTATGCTATGTAACCCTTTTAGGCGTGAATACTTATGCTTCATGAGGCATAAATACCCAGCTTAATCAGAGGATACACATTATTTATACTAGGTACCCCTTTTAGGCGTGAATACATATGCTTCATGAGGCATAAGTACCCAGCTTAATCAGAGGATACACATTTTTTTTTTTTTTTTTTTTTTCAAACTTGTCTAATTATCTTTTGCATAAATACTAAGGCTTGCTTAGGCCAAAGCACCTAGCTACTCAATAATTAGAGCTATTTTTTTTTTTTATAAGGCATAAGAGTCTCTGTTTTCAAACCCTAAGTGTGTTAGTGTATTTTGTGTGCATATGTCATCAAGGTAAATATCAAGACTAAATTACTTTCCCAAATTTCTTCCTGACCCTAAAAATCAAACAAGTTATTTTATTTCGACCAAGTATAAGAAATCCTAATTATGATTCTCCTATTCCTTAAAATTGACTTAAATTCTTACAAAAAATATATCAAAATATTGTCTACCCTTTCAAAAAATTTCTCTTTTTTTTTTTTTTTTTTTTTTAATTTATATAATCCATTTTTTTTTCTTTTATATATATATATATATATATATATGTTTTTTAATCAGCAATGTTAGAACCCTCCCCCACACTTATCTCATGCATTGTCCCAATGTATGAAAGAAATGTATAAGTGCATGAAATAAAATGGAAAGGAGGAAAGTTACCGATACACTGGGTCAAAAAGACCCATTACCGTTTCATCTACCGGCACCGATTCCAAGAAAGGTTTAAGGCGTTGACCATTTACCTTAAAGTCATTTCCATTCTTGGGGTCACTGATCTCAACTGCACCATGTGGAAACACGGTTTTTACAACGAATGGCCCAGTCCATCGTGATTTCAATTTTCCTGGAAAAAGATGAAGCCTAGAATTGTAGAGTAAGACTTTTTGACCAGGGACAAAGGTTTTTCTTATGATGTGCTTGTCATGGAAAATCTTCACTCTATCTTTAGTGATCCTAGCATTTTCATAGGCCTCATTTCTCAATTCCTCCAATTCGGAAATTTGTAATTTCCGAAGGTCACCGGCCTTAGTCAAATCGAAATTCAACTGCTTGATTGCCCATAAGGCTCGGTGCTCTAACTCAACGGGCAAGTGACAAGGTTTGCCATAGACTAACCTATAGGGAGACATTCCTAAAATCGTCTTGAAAGCGGTCCTGTAGGCCCATAGAGCATCTACAAGTTTTAAGGACCAATCTTTCCGGTTTTGGCTCACAGTCTTCTCCAATATAAGCTTGACTTGTCTATTTGAAACCTCAACTTGCCCACTGGTTTGAGGATGATATGGTGTGGACAACTTGTGGGTTATGGCATACTTTCGCATAAGGGCTTCAAAAGACCTATTGCAAAAGTGTGTGCCATTATCACTGATGATAGCACGAGGCGTTCCAAAGCGGGAAAAGATGTTTTCTTTCAAAAACTTTATGACAACTTTGTTGTCATTAGTTTTACATGGAATGGCTTCTACCCACTTGGACACGTAGTCCACAGCAACCAATATGTATTGGTTCCCAAATGAGTTAGGAAATGGACCCATAAAGTCGATGCCCCAAACATCAAAGAGTTCTATTTCTAGAATTGGGTTGAGGGGCATCATATTTCGAGGTGAGATCCTACCTACCATTTGGCATCTAGGGCACGTCTTGCAATATTCATAGGCATCCTTGAACAGAGTGGGCCAATAAAACCCGCTTTGTAGCACTTTTTCAGCAGTCTTGCGGGGACCAAAGTGTCCACCGCATGCAAGTTCGTGACAAAAGGACAGAACACTCCTAACCTCCTCATCGGGAATGCATCTCCTAATAATTTGGTCGGAACAGTACTTGAAAAGATATGGTTCCTCCCAAAAGAAATACCGAACTTGGGATAAGAATCGGTAAACATCATTTTTGGACCAATGAGACGGAGTTTGGTTTGTGACTAAGTAGTTCACTATATCAGCAAACCAAGGTTCCCTAGAGATAGCTAAGAGATGTTCATCAGGAAAATCCTCATTGATGGGTAATTCGTTGCATGGAGAATTGGGAATCCGTGAGAGATGGTCAGCAACGACATTTTCTACACCTTTCTTGTCTCGAATTTCGAGATCAAATTCTTGAAGAAGGAGGATCCAACGAATGAGTCGGGCCTTGGCATCCTTCTTCATCATGAGATACCTAAGTGCAGAATGATCGGTGAAGATGGTAGTTTTGGACCCTAGTAGGTAGGGACGAAACTTCTCTAAGGCAAACACTACTGCCAAGAATTCCTTCTCGGTCGTAGTGTAGTTCAGTTGAGCGTCATTGAGAGTCCTACTAGAGTAGTAGATCACATGCTGCTTGCTATCAGTACGTTGTCCTAGGACAGCGCCTATGGCAAAATCAGAAGCGTCGCACATAATCTCAAACGGCTTAGACCAATCCGGGGCAGATATGATTGGTGCAGAAATCAGCTCTCTCTTAAGCTTCTCCCAAGAAGTGATGCAGTCAGTATCGAAAGTGAAGGACACATCCTTAGCTAACAGATTAGTCAAGGGCCTAGCAATTTTGCTAAAATCCTTGATAAATCTACGGTAGAAACCAGCGTGTCCTAGGAAGGATCTAATGTCCTTAACGCATTTGGGCATGGGAAGCTTAGCAATAACCTCGATTTTGGCTCTATCCACTTCTATTCCTTTCTTGGATATTTCATGACCCAAGACAATTCCATGTTTCACCATGAAGTGGCATTTCTCCCAGTTTAGTGTCAAATGTTTTTCAGCACAACGTTGGAGGACGAGTTCAAGATGGTGGAGACATTGAGTGAATGAATCTCCGTAGATGGAGAAATCATCCATGAAGATTTCTAAGAAGCGCTCTACCATGTCAGAGAAAAGACTCAACATGCAACGTTGAAACGTTGCTGGGGCATTGCATAAGCCGAATGGCATTCGACGATAAGCAAATGTCCCAAATGGACAGGTAAACGTGGTCTTTTCTTGGTCCTCAGGAGCGATAGGGATCTGGTTATAGCCCGAGTAACCGTCCAAGAAGCAGTAGTACTCGTGACCCGCTAAACGTTCAAGCATCTGATCAATGAAGGGAAGTGGAAAATGGTCCTTACGAGTTGCAGCATTCAGTTTCCTATAGTCGATGCAAACTCGGATCTTCGTGGGAAGTCGAGTTTGAACGAGCTCTTTGTTCTCGTTTTCCACGACGGTGAAACCAGATTTCTTTGGGACCGCATGGACAGGACTGACCCATTGGCTATCCGAAATAGGATAAATTATCCCATTGTCTAAGAGTTTTATGATTTCAGCATGAACAGCCTCTTGCATTATAGGGTTTAACCTACGCTGCGGGTCTCTCTTGGGTGTGGCATCTTCATTGAGATGGATGCGGTGTTGAACGATGGTTGGACTTAATCCCTTGATATCAGTCATAGTCCACCCGATGGCTTCCTTATGTTTTCTTAGAATATCTTTCAAATCTTTTTCTTCCCCGTCATTTAAATGAGAGGCAATGATGACGGGAAAGGTCTCTTGTTCGCCTAGGTAGGCGTACTTGAGATGCGCAGGAAGGGCTTTCAATTCTAAGGAAGAGGAAGGCTCACTAAAAGGACTAGTCAAATCTATTGGCTCCATTGTTGGTGAAATCGGGTTTGAAGCCCAATTCACGGCAGAATCTACCACCTGATCGAGATTAAAGTCATCAGACTCTAACTCGAAGTCATTCTCCATTTCTGATTCCAATTCTTCCCCGTGTTCACTTGTCAAGTTCTCAATTTGGTTTACTTCAAAAGTTTGGTCCTCGATGTCACGGGGTTGTTTTCCTAGATGGAAGACATTGACTTCTCTAGTCATGTCTCCGAAGGTTAACCTCATAGACCCATTCCTGCAATTGATGATGGCATTAGCAGTGGCAAGGAATGGTCGACCTAGGATGACCGGAGTTTGAGCCCTACGATTGGAGTTAGACACAGGTTGTGTCTCCAAAACTATGAAATCGACAGGGTATATGAACTCTCCTACCCGGATCAGGACATCATTAATTTCCCCTTTTGGAACTTTAACAGAACGGTCAGCCAGTTGGATGGTGACTCGAGTTGGACTAAGGTCACCCAACCCGAGTTGTTGATAAACAGAGAATGGGAGCAAGTTGATACTTGCTCCCAAATCAAGTAGTGCACGACTAATCTCGGCTTGTCCTATTGTGCAGGCAATGGTAGGGCTACCTGGATCTTTGTACTTGACAGGGATAGGACCCGAAAATAGCTCACTAATATTAGTGGCTAGGAAGACTTTCTTAGGAACATTAGTCTTTCTCTTCTTGGTGCACATGTCCTTAAGAAACTTAGCATAGGAAGGAACTTGTTGGATGGCATCAAGAAGTGGCACATTTATTTTCACTTGATTAAACATCTCTATTATCTTGTCCATGTGCGGATTTTGCTTATTGTTTTTCAGCCTATTCGGAAATGGTACTATAGGCTGGTGCACCTGGCTGGCTGACTTGTCTTTTTCAGACTCGTCAGATTTGGAAGAGCTTGGATTGGATGAGGTGGAAGCTTGATTGTGGTTGTGCTGAATAGGATTGGTGGGTGTTGACACTTGGTTATCAACTTTCTTTCCTGACCTCAATGTATGCACAGCATTACATTGATTGAATGAAGGATCCTCAGCCAAATGAGCTTGTTGGGAATTCCTCGGATTGGTGACTGGCTGACTAGGCAGGGTACCCTTTTGTCTCTCATTCTGTGGGTTGGCTAGTTGGCTCATTTGAACCTCTAACCTCTGAATGGTTTGCATGAGAGTGTCTTGATTTTTCATATATCTCTCCATGTTCCTTTCAAAGTCAGTCATTCTCCTTTCCAATTGAGGATTCTGGAAGGAGGATTGTGGAGATTGGTTAGGAAAGTTCTGTTGATAATTTGGAAAGCTTGGTGGATGGTTGGGGGAATGATTATGGAAATTGGAAAAGTTGGGTTGATGATTGGAAGAATTGTTACCATGTTGGAAGTGGTTAGCATGATTGAATCGTGAATGGTCATTGTTGTTCTGGCTCCATGAGAAATTAGGGTGATTTCTCCAGCCGGGATTGTACGTTGGGGCGTAAGGGTTATTGTTCGGCCTTGAAAAGGCCGCATTCATCGGTTCGTGGTAGGATTGCTGAGCTTGAAACACTGGGCATTCCTCAAATACATGGTTCATGGCTTGACAGTAAGTGCAACCCGGGGGTGGAAATTGGTTCGGGCTGACTTGATTGACTGGACTTGGGTCTTTCGTTTCTAGAGCTTCCAGTCTTCTAGCTAAATTGGCTAACTTAGCCTCATTAGCGATGGACGATTCTATGGAATGGAGACCTCCTTTCGAAGAGATGGAGTTAGGATTCTTAGGGGTCTCACTCGCAGATTCCCATTGGATGGTTTTCTCAGCTAAATTTTCATACAAATCCCATCCCTCATCTTCATCTTTTTGCAAGAAACCCCTTGGCACATACTTTCTAGGAGGGTTTTGGTGGAATAGTCTAAACCGTCATAGAGAATTTGGCATTGTCGCCATTTCTCTATTCCATGATGTGGACATTGGACAAGGAGGTCCTTAAAGCGTTCAAAGTACCTCCAGAACGGTTCACTAGGCTCTTGCTTAAATTGCATGATCGTCTTCCTAATGAGAGCGGTTTTATGGATAGGATAGAATTTCTTCAAGAAGACCTTGATGAAACCATCCCAAGATGTGATGGAACCGGCTGCTAAGCTGTAGAGCCACTTTTTTGCTAGGTCCTTAAGTGCAAACGGGATAAATCTCAACCTAATAGCATCGTCTACAAGGTGTGGGATTTTCATCATAAGACATACTTCCTCAAATTCTCTTATGAAGAAGTAGGCACCTTCGGACTCTAGACCATGAAATTTGGGGAGTGTGTTGATGAATTGAGGCTTGAGCTCAAAATTGTGTTCACCAACCGATGGAAGTGAGATGCATGATGGAAGTGAGGTCCTAATGGGGTAGAACCTATCCTGCAGTGATGTGGATTGAGCCATTACCGGATCTGGTCTTGGTTCAAACTCAGGTGGTGATGTGTTTCTAGTCAACCTAGATGAATTAGGGTCTCTCGACCACACTTGCATACACAATCACAATCACAATCACAACAAGTTCAAACAGTAGTCAACAATAAAAATCAACCAAGCCTAGTCTAAGGTATCCTTGACCTAGACAACTCCTAACTGGTTGATTGTCCACAAGAGGTAGAAGCGCCAAAATTTGATTGAGGCTAAACCTGCACAAAAAATACGGATTTTCAGATCTTATAATAAAAACGTGCAAGTGCTCAATACTTCCGCTATAGCAAGTGGCTAATGCGGGTCGTGATCCACAAGGAGGGTTTGCGATGGAAGCGTTTACAGTTTTATTGAAATCGTTATCAAAACTAAGCGAAGGTTCTTCTCTGTTTTTAAAGTTAAGAAAAAGAAAAAGAAAGTTATAGTTAAAGTTAGAGAGAAAGCGAGAGATGAAGAAGGTGGAAAATCAGAAAACGATAAAAAGCGACTATGTACAAATGGAATGAGTGGAGAAGAAAGAATGAAAACGGTTTGGGAGAAGTGGTGTTTGTGATTTACTTTACAGAAATGAAAGAAAGAAATAAAAGAGTTACTTACCTTCTTTTCGTCAAATGCTTACCTTGAGATCTTAGCTACGAAGTTACCTTGAATTAGAGGCATTCAGCGCATAGCCCATAAGATTTGAGTGATGGTCTTCATCCACATTACATCATCAAGACTACTTCAAGAATGAAATGATACAGAGAGAGACTCTACTCCATCGTCATGAGCTATCGATGGCACTCGCAATGGCAAGGCTCTTTCGATGCTTCTAGACTCACTTGGAAGACGATTGTACGAAAAAGAAGAGTAAAATAGAAAAGAAGAAGAAGAAGAAGACTAAATAAAAGTACATACACAAAAAGAACATCGATTCGATTCCATTACAATCAAAGAAAAGAAATAAGTCTTACACCGGTGTCACTCCAGCTCAAGCTTCAGTCTTGTTCTTCGATGCAAGTCGATCTCCTCTGAATTACATAAATGAAACCTAAAATTACATAAAAAGAAAGACTAAAAACCTAAACTAAGAAATGAAAACTAAGCTAAATCCTAATCTCTGCATTGGCCTCCCTTTTGCCTTTGAGGGCAGGTATTTATAGGAGAAATGGAGGGGGTAGAGGTGGATATTCAGTTCTGATCTGCTGTTTGTTGGCTTATTGATTACTGAATATCACTTAACAACTGACAGAATTAGAAATAATGATCAACATAAGAGTTATAGCTCTGTCAGTCTGCTTTCTGGATCATCTTGAATCATCAGAATTGAGATTCTGTAGCAAAAGTTATGATTCGAATACTAAAATGTATCCAGTCAGAATCTGAATCAAACTTGCTTGATCTTTGCTTCAACCGATCGATTCTGAGAGGATTCTTCTCAACCAGTTTTCAACCTCTTGATTTTTCCCTGATTTACTGAGTGTGAATTAACTCTGATTTAATTCAGAATTTTTGTGGGCTTTGGGCTCATTTTTCTTCATCTCCTTAAAGAATGGGCCTGCAAATAAATTAAGCAATTAATTAGGATAATGCAGGCTTTTATTCTAAAATAAGTATGGAAATGTGACATTAAATATGCAACATTAGTGACCAATCACACCCCCATACCTATCTTTTGCTCTTCCTCGAGCAAAACAACTAAACTATACTAAGTATTATTAGACCACTTTCGCAGGTCGCGCGATTGCACTGAGCATGTGCAACAAGCCGTTAAACCTCTAGGTTTCCCCTAGAGGACGAGTTTTGTCTCGTGAGGGTTTTCAGCGGATTGCACCCACAAAATCCATAAAGAAAGAGAAATAAAGAGTTAGTATTTTTGAAAAGCATTTTGAAAGAGAAAAATATTTGAAATATGATTGTAAGATCTAAGCAATCTATAAGTTATAGGAAAACTGAATTTTTCATTCCTAAACTTAGTCTCTATTCAAAAATTTGTTATCAATTAAAGTAAGGAGTCAAATTGTACTTCTCATCTAGTCTATTACTTTACCCTAAGTCATATGCACCTTGTGACTGTGAAAATTTTGACTAAGGGTTCATTAACTCTAACTCTTATGCCTTATTTATTTATATATATACTTTTTTTTTGTGGTATTATTCCTTAGTTCTATTAGGCTTTCTAATCTGCCCATGTAACGAGCCTCTAATCGATGACTCCCAAACCAAACGGTCTTAGGGCACCAGGTGAGAAGACACCCCTAGGACTTAAGGACTCGAGCAGACAAGGCCACAAAACTAAGGATTTTATTATATGAACCTCTTTTAGGCGTGAATACTCATGCTTTATTAGGCACAGATACCCAGCTTAATCAGAGGATCTAATCATCTTTCGCATAAATACTAAGGCTTGCTTAGGCCAAAGCACCTAGCTAATCAATAATTAGACTTATTCATTTTTTTTTTCAAACTTATCTAATTATCTTTCGCATAAATACTAAGGCTTGCTTAGGCCAAAGCACCTAGCTAATCAATAATTAGACTTATTTATTTTTTTATATATATATATATATTTTATAAGGCATAAGAATCTTTGTTTTTGAACCCTAAGTGTGTAAGTGTATGAAGTATGCATATTTCATCAAGGTAAAGATCAAGACTAAATTACTTTGACAAATTATCTTCCTAACCCTAAAAATCAAACAAATAATCTTATTTTGACCAAGTATAAGAAATCCTAATTTGGATTTTCCTATTCCTTAAAATTAACTTAATTTCTTACAAAAATAAGTCAAAATATTGTTTCTATTTTTCAAAAAGTTTTTTAAAAGTAAAGAAAAATGACAATTTTTTTTTTATTTTATTTTTTTAAAGAAAAAGAAAAGTTATGTTAGACCCTCCCCCACACCTATCTCATGCATTGTCCTCAATGATTGAATTAATGCATAGATGCATGAAAAAGACGGCAGGGAAGGAAAAGGTTACCTTAAGGTGGTGGTTCCGGTGGTGGTCTGATTGGTCCACGAAACATGGCCCAATCAACTTTTCTTGGGTCTCGAAGGAACCCACCAGCACTATCTTTAATATGACCCACTAAAAAGATAAATCCATTAAGAATTTTTATTAAAATTTAACCCCATCTAATTTCCAAATTTCATAATTGATTTCAGAGTCAAATTTGTCAACCACCTCGTCCCAGAATGGAGTATGAAATGATAGAACAGTTGACTTGGACTCAGGAAGGACAGGAACTAATACCGACTCCGGAAGGTGACTTAAGTCAAGTAAAGGTTCAGGAGTCGAAATAGGTTCAGAAATTGGGTCCAAGTCAAGAAATTGAAACTCTAGTCCACATGTATTTTCCAACAATGGGATGTGACCTAATATGGGTGATTCCAGTTCAGGAATGATAGGTGGGGGAATCAAAACTGACTCTAGAATATTATTCAAGTTTGGTAATAAAACAGGAGTCAATATTGAATCAAAAAGTTGAACTGGATCACATATGTGAGAATCTAGGTCACATATCTCATTGAGTTCAATATCAAAAATTGGAGAACTTGCCAATTTATCCATGGGATTTTCAAAATTGTAAAGTTGGTCAAGTTCAACATGATCCTCAAAGATGGGTGATTCAATTTCTTTATGAATTGGTACAGGATCCAATGTTGACTCCGGGAAAAGATTAAAGTCAGGTGAAGATACCGGAGTCATAATCGAATCAGGAAATAGAATTGAATCACTAAGTTGGGGTTCAGGATCATAATCATTTTCAAGTTCTATTTCAGGAAAAGGAAAACTAGCCAAACTATCAATATCATTTGGAGTTTGGGTAAGTTCACATGGTTGTGCTGAAATGGAATCTTGATTTCCAAAATTACATGACTCTTCTGCTCTAACAGAATGGTAAGTGACATCAGGACGGTGGGAACGTAGAGATTCGACCATCATATCTATGTCACGATTTCTAGCATTTTGAGCATGAGTCATGGCTTCTAGCATCTTTTCATAATTGATGGGTTCATTGTCTTGTTGAAAAGATGAAGAGTTGTTTTGGAAGTGATAATGAAATTGTGAGTCCATCAGATTTTGTGATTGTTGTTTAGACTCACGCATACTCCGTTCCAAAATTGATGGTTTTCTATTTTGGACTGGTGGAACTGAGTATGACTCTTGAAAATATTGTGGACTAGGTAGAGAAGGAGGACAAGTTGGTTGATAATTATGCTCGGGGGAGGTGAATCCCCACTGACTCGGTGAAGAGTTGAAATCATTATGGAAATTATAGTTATTAGATGGGGGGTATGGGTCATATTGATTCGGATAAGACCAATCTGGCACACTAGGTTTGTTAAAGTCATGATATGCCGGGTTGGTAATATCCGAAAAAGAGTTTGATGTGTAATATGGATTATTATTATAGTTGAAAAAATTATTATTATAGTCCATATCACACAATAGAATACAAACAAAGAAAAACAAACAAATAAACAAACAAAAAGAAAAAAAATTCTAGCCTAGGTTAGGGTAGACTTAGGACCTAGACGACTCCTAACTGGTTAGACTGTCCACGGGAGGTCTAATGTAGACTTTAACCACAAGCTAATCAGCCAGGTCAGGGCAAGGTTGGTGGGAGGTTTTCCGTCAAAGACGTTCCTTAATTAAATAACCACCAACCTTCGGGCTTTCGGCCCTCAATCCCTTTCCTAGACACTGATTTTGCAGGAGTTAGATTCCAACATTTTCCCCCCTTAGGATAATCTCCTAATTGAGTCCGAGATGTCCCTAGGGCCAACGTCTACTCAATTTTAGTTAGGCTTGGGTTAGTGAGTGCTTGGAATCTGATTTTTGGGCTAAGGAAGGGTGATTAAATCCCCACCTTATCTTGTTATGGGTTAGTGCCCTTAGAATTGATTCGTGTAAGTGTGCAAGCTATAGGAAAGTAGCATTCAAAAGCAAAATCACCCAAGAATGTTTCCTAAACTATATGCTATGCATACATACCTTGCTCCAGCACTCTTCAACAGTAAAAGTAAATGAATTGAAAATACGCGTGCCTAAAATGCAAACGTCTAGTCAATTTTTAACTTTTGCAACAAACTTTTTACTGTTGATTATTAGCAGGTTTTTGTGATGGCATATAAGAAATAAATAATTGCAGCAAACTAGAATTTGCAAAGCTAGAAGCCCTGCAAAAACCTGTTAGTAGTCAACTCTTTATTTCCGCGGATCCGCGGCTTTTGCCGTGGAAACACGGCAATGCAGAGGGCAATGGGTCTCTGCTTTCTAGAGCAGAGGCCCAATACCACTTGTATGTCACTGCAAACTTATTTTCCTACTTTGCTTGCCCTGTAACCTGCAACAGAGAAGAAAATTCGTTTAGTTCTAGAAAAGATTCAAAAAAAATTCAGATTTCAATAAAAACCGTTTTACCCTCCCCGGCAACGGCGCCAAAAATTGATTGCTAAAACAAATGAAACAACCAACGAAGTTAAGAATGTACCGTGTAGCTTGTGGCTAACGGGTCGTGTCCACAAGGAGGGATGCGATGGAAGCTTTTCGATGAGTTGCTTAAAAACAATGAATTAGTGTTCGTTTTTTAGGAAAAAGAGAATGGAAGGAAAAGAGATGAAAAAGAGAAACTTCAATTTTCAGAAAAGGATTTGGAGAAGGTGGTTTTTAAAAAGCTTTAAGAGTTGTGATGTTGTTTATAATAAGAAATCAAATCTGGGCTCACTATCTTCCTACTCAATTGTCCATTCTTCTCTTAAAGTATTTAGTCCCTCAAGTTCAATTGCAAAACTTAAAGTTAATTCTTTTTAGAAAGCTTTAAGTAAAGCACATAAGATGTGGAAGGGTTGAGTTCTGTTTCTTCGAGAAAGAGTTGGAATCGGATGTTAAAACATAAAGCGCGAAGAAGCAAGGATGAATTAAAAAAGATTCACAAGAAGTTCAAGAAAGAACGGTGAATTCAACTTTCCATTCCCATCATCATGTGCCTTCAAGAACACTTTCAAAGAGAAAGGCTTTTAAGGGAGGCATGCATATGAGTCATAGGGATTTTTCTTTTAAAAACAGAAGAGAAGAAAACAAGAGAGATTCCGATAGCAAGCCCAGAAAAAGCGTTTAGTTACTCATGGAAAACGAAGAACACAACGACATAATAACAAGCATACCGTACTGCAAGTGAAAGAGAAATCGGCTTGACCTTTGTATTGCTGTCACTTCAATCCTTCAAGTACAAGCTCTCTGTCCTCTCTCTCACAAGTTTTTGAAACTGGATTACAACTTAAAAAACAAAATTACAACTTGAGTGCTAGCTAACAAATGACCTAGATCCTAAGAAAATAAAAGCAAAGTTTAATCCTAGTCTTCGCTACTTTTTGCTCTGCTGAAAGCCCTTTTTATAGCCAAAACCTGTAGAGATAGGATCCCGGGATCGTTGGGGGAGCAAACGCTCCCCCAACTGACTTCAGTTGGCCGCGGAAACGCGGCTTGGGCCGCGTTTCCGCGGCACTGTTGTGGCCAGTTGGCCACAACAAGAGGGGGAGGCTTCCATGTTTGAGGGGGATCTCGGATCTTCAGCTGGTTTCTTTGTTGCTGCTTTGATCGTGGACTGAATCAGCTTTTGATTTCCTTAGCTTTGATTCCTCGATTCAAGGAGGGATTTTCTCAACCCCTTGATAGCCCAGATTTCTTCACTTCGAATTTAATCTGAATTAATTCAGAATAAAGTGGGCTTTTGGGCTTGTTACTCTTTTATTTCTTTGAGCATTTGGGCCTGTATTTAGCAAAGGAAAAAGACACTTATTAATATCATTTATTAGCATACAAGTGTGGTAAAGTGACAACATAAATGCAATGTATGTGACAAATCATCGAACATTATTTTTAGGTCATGAAGATGATCACTCTTATCGCGACTTTTGATAGCAATATCGTCGACATAGCATTCTACCATTTTTCGGAGGTGGCTACGGAAAATTGTACTCATTGCACATTGATAAGTTGCTCTCGCATTTTTTAATCCGAAGGGTATCACAGTATAGTACCCCCAACGGTATCCGGAATGAAGTATGTTTCTCGTCCTCTAGATACATCTTGATTTGATTGTACCCTGAGATGCCATCCATAGAAGACATTCTCTCAAATCCACATGTGTTGTCAATCATGACGTCAGTGATAGGCAATGGGAACTCATCTTTAGGGCAGGCTGCATTGTGATCGCGGTAGTCAATATAGACGCGGATTTTCCATTCCTTTTAAGAACGGGGACAATGTTAGCAACCCAATATGAATGTTGCTCATCCCGTATGAAACCACATGCGATGTGTTTATGAACTTCAGTTTCAATAGCTTCTATAATGTCAGGGCAAAACCGTCATTGTTGTTGTTTCACTGGCTTGACGTCAGGCTTAATGTTTAAACGATGCATGGCTATTTGCAGATCAAGACCGGGCTTTGTAATTCCATGCAAAGACATCGATATACTCTCGTACAAGCGCTATCAATTCTACTCTTTCTGTAAGTGATAAACTTTCATTTATAGAGATGGGTTTAGGGTGATCCTGACTACCCAAATTAACCTGAATTACCCTATCCTCAGTGGGCGGTTCATGTTGTTTGAACCGCTTTTCTCATTGGAGATCGAGTTGTTGAGCCCATGGTTCAGCGTCAAGCATTTCAATAGCCTCCTCATACTCCAATTAATCAATCGAAGTTATATTAACGGAGAGATTCTTGAAAAACATCCCTGTACTAACATCTGACTCCATTCAGATGAAGAGGCAGAATGTGACGGGACAGATTCGTTATCTTCGGACTGAAGCGGAGTAGGAGGTGTATTATATCCTAACCCCTTGTGTGTTTTATCATAATAATTTGCAGGCTTCCCTTTTTGTACGAAATTCTGTAGAAGACCGCATCTTCCTTTTATGAAGATCAAACCTTTCCCATGGAGCAAATTATATGCCATTTTTTGTATCATAAGGTATGTTGACCGTGCGTAATAGAAAAATTGATGGGGTTCTGAGTCTGAGCTTGAATCTGAGACTACAGACACTCGTAGTTGGGCCCTGCCGAATACTATCGACGATTGACTCCTTTTGGATGGAGGGATCACAAAAGCAAACCCTTCTCCATACTCCACTGATTGAGTTTTATTTGTGATTAGTCACATATATTGCATGTACATTGTCACCTTACCATACTTTTTAGCTAATAATCCTATTAATAAGTCTTCTTTTTCTTTGTTAAATGTAGGCCCAAGTGCTAAAAGAAAGAAAAGAGAAACAAGCCCAAAAGCCCACCAAATTCTGATTTAATTCAGAATAAATTCGAAATCAAGGAATCAGGGTAAAATCTTGGCATATCAAGAGGTTGAGAAGAATCCTCCCTGAATCAAGCGATTGAAGCCTAACAATCAAAGGCTGTTTCGTCAACTTTTGGAGCAGAAACAAGAAAATCAGAAGAAGATACGGGAAATTCACCAAACCAGGGGAGCCAGCCAAGTGGCCACACCAGGGCCGCGGAAACGCGGCCCAAGCCACGTTTCTGTGGCCTTGTTACATCAGTTGGGGGAGCGTTTGCTCCCCTAATCTTCCCAAGATTCCCCCTTTTGGTTTTTCCCTATAAATACTAGTTTCAGCAGAGAAAAAGGGAGCGAAGACTAGGATTAGAATTTTTGTTCATTTTCTAAGGATTTAGGTTCAATGTTAGCTAGCACAAAAGTTGTATTCTTGTTTTTTAATTTGTAGTCCAGTATCAATACTTGTGAGAGAGAGGAATTGAGTGCTTGTACTTGAAGATTGAAGTGACAGCAATACAAGAATCGAGCCACATTTCCTTCCACTCGTATTACGGTATGGCGTGCATTGTTTATTTGCTTTCTTCTTTATTTTTCATGAGTAACTAAAACGTTTTTCTGGGCTCACTATTGTAACTCTTTCTAGTTCTTCTTCTCTTCTGGTTTTAAAAAAAAAGACCCAATGAATCATTTGCATGCCTTACTTAAAGCCTTTCTTCTTGAAAGTGTTCTTGAAGGCACATGATGATGGGTTTGGATTGTTGAACTCTCACTTCTTTCATGAACGTTTCTTGAACTGTTTTTACTTCATTCTTGCTTCTTCGCGCTTGATGATTTAATATTCGATTCTAAACGATTTTTCAAAGAAAAGAGTGAACTCTTCCAACCATCTTATGTGCTTTACTTCAAACTTTCTAAAAATCAACTTTAAGTTTGCCTATGATCAATTTGAGGCACTTAGGATTTCAATAGAAGAATGAACAAATGAGTAGTAAGATAGTGAGCCCAGATTTTCTTCCTTATTATAATCAACAAAACAATTTTCAAGCTTTTTAAATCACCTTCTCCAAAGCCATTTCTAAAGTTGCAATTTCTCTTTGAATCATCTCTTTCTTTCCATTCTCTTTTTCATAAAAAAAACGAACACAATTCTTTGTTTTTAAACGAATCACCGAAAAGCTTCCATCGCATTCCTCCTCATGGACACGACCCGTTAGCCACAAGCTACACGGTAAAATCTTAAACTCTTTGATTGTTCTTTCATTTTAGCAATCAATCTGCACACAAGAATACAGAATTTTAGAACTTAAGAATAAAGACTTCAAGGTGCTCAATACTACTGCGATAACAAGTGGCTATGCTGGTCGTGGTCCACAAGAAGGGACTAGCAATGGAAGCTTTTTTAGTAAGTTCTCTTTTAAGCTACGAAGAATGGTTAAAGTTTTTCTTTTGTTCTTTAAAAGAAAAGAGAAAAATAAATTATCATTATGTTAAGAAGAAAGTGGTAGATTGAGAAGGTGGAGAAAATAGAAAATGGATATATATAAAGAAATTGGGAAAAAAGTGATAAAAGAGTTAGGTGTTGATGATGTTGGTGATCTAAAATAAAAAATTAAAAGAAAGAAAACTAAAATCTAAAAAACTTACTTACCTCTTCGGCGCCTGCTTCCCTTTGACCCATATCAACGATGTACCTTTATTTGAAGGCGAGTGAAGTATGACAAATGGGATCTTCCCCATTCCCGATTTACACTATGAAATGAAGGGGCAAGCTACACTACCATAGAAATGGATATCCATCACCATAAGCCATCAACGACACTTGTAAGGGTAAGGCAACTTTGAGGCTATCAGATTCATTTGGATCCACAAACACAGAAGAGGAAAACAAATGAAAACAAGAATAGAAAAGAGAAGAAAACTTCGATTCGATTCAAAGAACAATGAAAGAAAAAATCACTTACACCGTTGTCCCCCTTAGTACAAGCTTATTCTCATTACTCCATGAAAGCCTCCTCTCCTCTTAGTTACATAAAGAAAATAAAATTTACATAAAAGAAAACTAAAAACCTAAGTTACAAACTTTAGTATAGCTTAAATTTTACTCTCTGCTTGGTCGTTCCCCTTTTGGCTTTGAGATTGCAGGTATTTATAGGTGAAATGCAGAGGGTAGAGGAGTATGAAGATAAGAGAAGCTGGCTATTTCTGAATTTGAATCCTCCGCTTATCTCCAAACTTGATTTGATGTGGATATTCAGTTCTAATATGCACCTTGTTTGTGTGTTGATTATTGAATATAACCTATCAAATGACAGAATTAGAAATAGTAATCAACTTAAGAGTTATAGCCCGTTAAGTTTTTTTCTGGATCATCTTGAATCATCAGATTTGAGTTTCGGTAGCAAAAGTTATGATTCAAATACTAAAATGTATCCAGTCAGAATTTGAGTCAAAATTGCCTCATCTCCTCCGTTGATCTTCTCTTATCCATTTATCCCTTTGGATTTTAAATTTGGAATATGTATTTGACATTATTCTCGGTTGATCTTTAGCTAACCAAAATGGATTTATAAAAATCTAAATTTTACCGGTTTCCATTTGGTGTTATCTTTCTAATTTGCTCTTATCTTCCGCAGAACCTTTGCCCCAATCCTTGATTTGTTCTAACTAGATCTGGGATCATCCTCGGCTAATCAAATAGACCTAGTTAAATCTGATTTTAACTGGTATTTATTTGGTTTAATCCTCTTTCTCTTCATGATTATCTTCTGCAAAATAGACATTTAAGACAAGAAAATTAGCAGATTTATTACACGATAAATGTAGGAGTGTAATGAAAAGAATACAAAATATGTGTACGATCACACCCCTACACCTATTTTTTGTTCGTTCTCGAGCAATATAATAAAACTAAATTAAAAATTATTAGACCGCTTTCGTAGGTTACGTGATTGCACTGAGCATGTGTAACAAGTCGTTAAACCTCTAGGTTTCCCCTAGAGGACGAGTTTTATCTCGTGAGGGTTTTCAGTAGATTACACCCACAAAATCCATAAAGAAAGAGAAACAACGTGTTAGTATTTTAAAAACACATTTTGAAAGAGAAAAATATTTAAAGTATTATTGTAAGAGTTCAAATAATCTATAAGTTATAAGAAAATCAAAATTTTCATTCCTAAATTTAGTCTCTATTCAAAAACTTATTATCAATCAAGATAAGGAGTCAAACTGTATTTCTCATTAAGTCTATTATTTTACCCTAAGTTATATGCACCTTTGTGACCGTGGGGTTCTTTAACTTTTAACTCTTATGCCTTATTTTTCTTATTTTTTTAAATTTTTTGGTTATATTATTCCTTAGTTCTATTAAACTTTCTAATTTTCCTTGTAATGAGCCTTTAATCGATGACTCCCAAACCAAATGGTCTTAGGGCACTGAGTGAGAAAATAGCCCAAGAACTTAAGAACTCGAGCAAACAAGACCACAAAACTAAGGATTTTATGATATGAACCGCTTTTTGGCGCGAATACTTATGCTTTTGAGGCACAAATACCCAGCTTAATCAGAGGATTTTATATATATATATTTCTTTTTTTTCTTTTTTTATAAGGCATAAGAATCTTTGTTTTTAAACCCTAAGTGTGTAAGTGTATAAAGCATGCATATATCATCAAGGTAAAAATCAAGACTAAATTATTTTTCTAAATTTTCTTCCTAACCTTGGAAATCAAACAAATAATCTTATTTTGATCAAGTATAAGAAATTCTAATTATGATTCTCCTATTCTTTAAAATGGACTTAATTTCTTACAAAGAATATGTCAAAATATTGTTTCTATTTTCAAAAAGTTTTTAAAAGTAAAGAAAATATTTTAAAATTTTTTTATAATAAAAGGAAAACCTAGGTTATGTTAGAACCCTGCCCTACACCTATCTCATGCATTGTCCTCAATGTATGAATTAATACATAGATGCATGAAAAAGAAGAAAGGGAAGGAAAATATTACCTTAAGGTGGTGGTTCCGGTAGTGGTCTGATTAGTCCACGAAATGCGACCCAATCTAATTTGCGTGGAGTTCGGAGGAACCCACCAGAAATCTCTCTAATATAACCCACTAAAATGATGTATATATGAATGATTTTTATTAAGAATTTTACCCCATCTAATTTTCAAATTTTCAAACTAATTTCAGAGTCATTATTATCAACACCTCTGTCCAAAAATGGAGTATGAAAATATGAAATTATTGATATGGAATCAGGAAAGGCATGAACTATAATCGACTCTGGAAAATGACTGAAGTCAAGTAAAGGTTCAGGAGTCGAAATTTGTTCAGAAAGTGGGTTCAAATCAAGAGGTTGAAACTCAAGTCCACATTCATTTTCTCACAATGGAATGCAACTTTCTAAAGTTGGTGATTCAAGTTTAAGAATGACAGGTATGGGAATCAAAACTAACTCTAAAATAATGCTCAAATCAGGTAGCAAAATAGGAGTCAATATTGATTCAGAAATTTGAACTGGATCACAAATTTGAGAGTCAAGGTCACATTCCTCGTTGAGTTCAATTTCGTAAAAATGAGAACTTGCCAATTTGTCAATAAAACTTTCAAAAGTATGAAATTGGTCAAGTTCAATATAATAATCAGAAAAGATTGGTGATTTAATTTCCCGATGGATAGGCATAGGATCCAATGTGGACTCTGGAGAAGGATTGAAATCAGGTGAAGACATTGGAGTCATTATTGAATTAGAAAGTAGAATTGAATTACCAAGTTGAGGTTCAGGATCATATTCCGTCTCATGTTCAATTTCATGAAAGGGATAACTTGCCAAAATGTCAATGTAGGTTTCAAAATTTAGAGTTTGGGCAAGTTCAAATGGGTGTGCTAAAATGGAATATTGTTTTTCAAAACAACATGATTCATTGGCTCTAACAGAATGATTAGCGACATCAAGAATGATCAAAGGGTGAGAATGGAGAGTTTTGACCATTACATCTATATCATAATTATGAGTGATTTGAGCCTGAGTCATGGCTTCAAGCAGCTTTTCATAGTTGATTGGTTCATCGTTTTGTTGCGATTGGACTTGAAAAGATGAAGTTTTGTTTTGAAATTTGTGGTGAAATCGTGAGTCTATCAAATTTTGTGATTGTTTCTCGGACTCATGCATACTCATTTCCAAGATTGATGGTTTTCTATTTTGAACTGGTGGAACTGAGTATGAATCGTGAAAATATTGTGAAATTGGGGAGGCCTGAAATTTTCGTTCGGCCTCCTATATGGCTTCTTTACTCTTTTCTTAGCTCGGATTTTTCTTCAATGGGTTAGTCTAGAAAAGGAGTATAGGAAGCAAAATCGGGGAATGAATATTGTGAAAATTGTGGACAAGGTGGATAAGGAGGACAAGTTAGTTGAAAATTGGACTCGGGGTAGATAAATCCCCATTGACTCTGTGAAGAGTTGAAATTATTTTGAAAATTATGGTCATAAGATTGGGGGCATGGGTTGTATTGATTCAGATAAGTTCAACCCACTGTATTTGGTTGGTTCATACTGTAAAAAATATGGTTGGATTATCCGAGTCAAATGGGGTAAAATATGGATTTCCATTTAAATTGAAAAAATTGTTGTTATAAGCCATATCACACGAGAATTATCAAAATCAAACAAGGAGAAACAAACAAATAAAAAAACAAAAAGATAAAAAAATCTAATTAAGTTAGGGTAAACCTCAGACCTAAATGACTCCTAACTGGTTAGACTGTCCATAGGGGGTACATTGCCGAATCTGATAAGTTAATCAGGCTGGTAGGGGCAAGATCAGTGGGAGGTATCTGTGCCTAAGCAACGGGCCTAATTATGCGAAACCACCAACCTTCGAGTTTCGCTCCTCAATCCCCAACCTTTGACACCGATTTGGCAAGAGTTAAATTCTAATCAACTTCCCCCTTAGGTCAGTCTCCTATTGAGTCCGAGATGTCCCTCGGGCCAACGTCTACTCAGTTTTAGTTAGGCTTGGGTTAGTGAGTGAGGAGATTATTTGTGTTCTAAGAGAGGGTAATGACTTCCCCACCTTATCTTATTACAAGCCATTAAGATTGATTGTGCAAAGTGTGCAAGATATAGAAAAGTAACATTCAACAAGCAAATAATCACTCAAAAATGTTTCCTAAACTATATGCTATGCATACATACCTTTTGCTCCACCACTCTTCAACGGTAATATAAAATGTAAATGAATTAGACACGTGTTTAAATGCAAAATCTAAACCGTTTTTAGCATTTAACAAACATTATTTTACTGTTAAGGTTTAAAAATATGTACAATGAGACAAACAAGAAAATAAATAGCTACAGAATTTTAGCTTTACAATTCAATCAACTTACAAAAATACAGGTTAGTAGTTCACTCAGATTGCCAATGGAATGTTACAAATCTGAGGGCTTCTGGGCTCTGCTTTCTAGAGCAGAGTCCAGGGCCACTTATATGTCCACTGCAGCAAAAATTTCCATGTTATTAAATTTGTACACCAAGAATAAAAAAGAAAGTTAACAAAAAATGTAAATCTAAAAAGAGAATAACTTACCGTCCTTCCCCGGCAATGGTACCAAAATTTTAATGAGTTTTACCTGCACACAAGAATACAGAATGTCAGAACTAAAGAATAAAGAGTTCAAGGTGCTCAATACTACCGCGATAGCAAATGGCTATGCGGGTCGTGATCCACAAGGAGGGACTAGCGATGAAGCTTTTTAGCAAGTTCTCTTTTAAGATACAAGAATGATTAAAGTTCTTCTTTTGTTCTTTAAAAGAAAAGAGAAAAATAAGTTATCGTTATGTTAAGAAGAAAGTGGTAAATTGAGAAGCTGGAGAAAATAGAAATTGATATATATAAAGAAATTGAAAAAAAAAGTGATAAAAGAGTTGGGTGTTGATGATGTTGGTGATCTAAACTAAAGAATTAAAAGAAAGAAAACTAAAATCTAAAAAACTTACTTACCTCTTCGGAGCCTGCTTACCTTTGACCCGTATCGACGATGTACCTTTGTTTGAAGGAGAGCGAAGTATGACAAAAAGGATCTTCCCCATTCCCGATTTATACAATGAAATGAAGGGGCAAGCTACACTATCATAGAAATGGATATCCATCACTATAAGCCATCAACGACACTTTCAAAGGTAAGGCAACTTCGAGACTATCGGATTCAATTGGATCCACAAACACAGAAGAGGGAAGTAAACGAAAACAAGAATAGAAAAGAAAAGAAAACTTCGATTCGATTCAAATAACAATGAAAGAAAAGATTGCTTACACCAGTGTCACCCTCAGTACAAACTTGTTCTCATTCCTCCATGAAATTCTTCTCTCCTCTCAGTTACATAAATAAAATAAAAAATACATAAAAGCAAACTAAAAACCTAAGCTACAAACTACAATATAAGCTAAATTCTACTCTCTGCTTGGTCGTTCCCCTTTTGCCTTTGAGATTGCAGGTATTTATAGGAGAAATATAGAGGGTAGAGGAGTATGAAGATAAGAGAAGCTGACTATTTCTGAATTTGAATCCTCCGCTTATCTCCAAACTTAATTTGATGTGGATATTCAGTTCTAATCTGCAGCTTGTTTGTGTGTTGATTACTGAATATAACCTATCCACTGATAGAATTAAAAATAGTAATCAACTTAAAAGTTGTAGCCCTTTAAGTTTTCTTTCTGGATCATCTTGAATCATCAAATTTGAGTTTTGGTAGCGAAAGTTATGATTCAAATACTAAAATGTATCCAGTCAGAATTCGAGTCAAAATTGCTTCATCTCCTCCGTTGATATTCTCTCATCCATTTATCCCTTTGAATTTTTAATTTGGACTCTGTATTTGACGTTATCCTCTGTTGATCTTTTACTAACCAAAGTGGATTATAAAAATCTAAATTTTACCGGTTTCTATTTGGTGTTATCTTTCTGATTTGCTCTGATCTTTAGCTGAACCTTTGCCCCAATCCTTGATTTGTTCTAACTAGATCTGGGATCATCCTCAGTTAACCAAATAGATCCAGTTAAATCTAATTTTAACTGGTATTTATTTGATTTATTTCTCTTTCTCTTCATGATTATCTTCTACAAAATAGACATTTAATACAAGAAAATTAGAAGATTTATTACACGATAAATGTAGGAGTATAATGAAAAGAATGCAAAATATGTGTACGATCATCTATAGGCGTACTTGTCATGCTTACCACGGGCAAAGGCATGTTTAAGGAGTTGTTGTCAACAAATTTAAATTATTCAACACTCTCAGGATAATCAAAAGTATAATTCTCATTAATTACCCATTCGTTATTATCCTCAGTGGGATTATTACATTGAGGATCATTAAGATACGCTACAATTGGTTCACAAACAAAGGTAGCTGGCATGTCTTCTTTTGACTCCGAATCTGCTTCATTGCCACTACCGTCGTCTTTAAGCGACGATTCTTTTGATACTTTATTAGCTTCTTAATAAAGGAGAGCATCAGTAAAGTAATTTTTTACCCCTTTGAACGGTTACTTTTCAGTGAACACCGTTGGTACTGTTGCATTGTCTTCTACGTATTTGAAGCACTGGTGCAGAGTAGAAGGAACGATCTAGTTAGCATGGATCCAAGGTCATCCAAGTAATAAGTTGTATGATGTGTCATCGTCAATGATGTAAAAAGTAACTTCTGATTTCAGGTCTCCAATTCGACAATGAAGTCAAATCTTTTTCAGTGGGTAACTACTTCCTGCATTAAAATTGTATATCATAGTAGTTATTGCAGACAGTCGATAAAGCGGTATCCCAAGGAAGTAGAGGAGCCTTTTGGGAATGATGCTGAGTGCGAACCCTGGATCAACCTGTATCCTTTCGATGCACGTCGAGCCGATGTATCCAGTATAGTACAAATGTCGATCACGTTTATTGTCCTTGAGGAGCATGTCCTCAGCAATGAAAGTGATAATAGGTACTTTTGATTGCACATGATGACATTCAAAACACAAGGGTTGACTGTCATCTTCAGGGGTCTCCGGAATGTGTGTCAGAAATTATTCTGAATTAACCAGTGTGTCCCTTGTAGGATCTATATTCAAGCAACACAAATACTAGAGGGGGGTGAATAGTGTTTATAAATATTTAAATGAAACTACTTGCAGGAAATAGAAATTCACAAGATAAAACTCAGAAAATAATGCAAACGCAATGACAAGAGTTTATCCTGGTTCGGTCCTTGTGACCTACATCTAGTCCCCAAGTGAATCGCTTGAGATTTTTCTTTCCTGATTTGGATACACCCAAAACCAATACCTTGTACACCACTTAACAAAACACCCTTTGCCAAATGTATACAAATCCTCTTACAACCAAGAGAACAAACTCCTTGTACAACTCCTCTTCTACACCAAAAAGACGCCCTTGTACAATGCTCCTCTTTGAATGATTACAACTGATCCTATAAGCCTTGAATCTGAATGTGCTTGTGGACAAAGTCTCTTATAGGTGGACTTTCAGAAATCTTCACAATAGAGTAGGAATTGGTGAAGAAACAGAAAGTGGAACTGGTTTTCAGAAAAATAGAATTTTGAAGAGAGTTTTTAGGCTGAAAACTTGAGATTTGAATTGGTGTATTGATCCTAGGACAACATCCCTATTTATAGGTGAAATCTATAGTCAGTTAGGGTAGTTATCAGGACAAATTTGAATTTTGAAACGTTGGTTAAAACACCAGAATTCACCAACTGCACAACAGTTATAAACTGCTATTAGTCGACTAGGGTAGGAGGGTAGTCGACTAGAAGAACAAAATTTTCAAAGATTAGTCGACTAGTATATGTGGTAAGTCGACTATACCTAGACGGATACGGATACAAGTTTCTGGAAAACTATTTGTAGTCGACTATATAGACAAAATTAGTCGACTACATCAGGGTTAGTCGACTATATATTAGTTGAAGTCGACTAATTCTGATGCCAGAAAACAAACAGAAAGTTGGGATATTTTTTAGAAGAACTTAGTCGACTGGGGATTTTTTTCAAGTCGACTATAGGTTAGGTTAGTCGACTATACTTAGAGGTCAAGTCGACTATATAAGATATTTGTGTGTGTGCTCAAGGTTTTTAACAATTATTCTAAAAATACACAAAAATACCCAAAATCTTCAACTGAGGTTGAGTAATCATAACTCTGTATAAATTCTTGTCCATCATCAAAATCTTTCAATCTTGTAGGCTTCAACATCCCTGAGTGCCTCTTTTGTTGCTCTTGAGAGGCGAAGCCACTCATATATGGTGATCCGAGCTGGAATATTGGCCAGTGTGCCAATATATCAAAGCGGAAGGGAACGTTAAGCCCCGGGCCAGAAGGTTTTTTCAAGACGCGGTTTAACCAGACTTCTTTCTGCTTTTCTTTTCCTGGAGTCAGGGCTGAAGTCAGAACGGCTATTTCTACTGAAGTCATTAGCTGTTGTGTCTCGTCAGTAGTTTTCTCGTACTGTCTTAAGTATGATTTCCCAGACCGAGTACAAGTTGGTTGGGGTTCAACAGCCTGTGCTGTAAAAGTATGCCTCTCACTTTCAGAATAACTAAGAAAAGCTATTATTACATTGTCATCATCTTGCAAAACAGAGACAACGTTGCAGGATTTCCCCTTTTACTTGGGTTTCTTTGAATCCCATTGTTTATCTTGAGCAAGATCTGGGTGCACCCACATCATTTTCCCATTTTTCAATGTCAGGGGAACAAGACCTTTAGCCTCCTGCTGCTTAGCTGAAGGCTTATTTATCTGCAGTTGTGCCTTAGAGATTGGAAGAGATCCATTAGAGACTATGACCTTTGGCATAGTGCCGAATTCAAGGGTCACCATGCTTGCTGTGACTTTCTTTTGTTCTGACTTTAAAGTACCCTGGTATCGACTAAAGCCTGAATTTTATCCTTGAGGACAAAGCTTTAGTTGGTAGGATGATGAACCATCCTATGAAAGAGGCAATAATTGGGATCATTTGTGTGTTCCACTTCGTTAGGGCATCAAGCCTCGAACAACTTCATCTTATTCCTATGCTCATCTTTGAAGGAGTATTGATTCAAAGGAAACTTAAACTCCTGATTATTGACGCCGCTCTTCTTGGTCTTCGAAGGAGTATCCCTTGACAACTCCATGGACATAGTCTCTTCCCTTTAGCGTGGGAAGATTGCGCCATCTCGCCGCGTCCTTTATTGTTCATACCCCATTTTCCTTTAGGTATGGATGGCTCAAACGTTTTAGCTGACTTCTCAGCTATTTCAACTTGCTCAACCAGTTCTTTTCAGGTATGGGCTTTGACAGCTCCCATGCGAATCTCCACTTGGTCCAGGAAATTATACCTACATGTCTGCAACAACATAGGCAATGGCATTCCTGCTGGACATATCAGAGATAAGTTTCTGAACCGTTCAATATAATCACGAACGGATTCTCCTTTTTTCTACGCAGTGGAGAGAAGTTTATCCATGGTCACCTCAGTGTCATCCTCATAGAAATAAGAGAGGAACTGAGTTTCTAAATCGATTCAGGAATTGATAGGGCCTGGTGGAAGACTTCTGAACCAGTCGAAGTACCTTTGAGAGTATCAATAAATAATCTGACCATAGTAGCATCATTATCTATGACATTACCAGTCTGAGATTGAAAATAATAAATATGCTGGTTTGGCGAGATTTTACCATCATATCTATATAATGTAGGTGGCTTAAATTTTAGCGGATATGGCACTGAATCCCATTCAAATAGGTAAGGACAAGTCATGCCTGCCTTCTTCAATTCATCCCTTTGAGCTAGGGATGCGATCTGAACTTGGATGTCTTTAAGAACTTCAGCATCGATGGAAGAACTTTCCTTTGACTTCTCAGTCTTAGGTTGCTCATCATCATTATACTCCTCATTATGATTGCTTTCGGTATCATTATTATTCCGGTTGGGAGGAGTTGAGCTAGCATTTTTGGAAGTTGTCCAAGGCTTCTTGCTGGGCCTTGAAGGTCTGTTCTTGAGCTTCCATCTGTCGGCGGACGTCACCATTGCTGTTATGGCCATATGAACTAAAACTCTGCCTGTTTGTACTGAGCTGACTGTTACTTAAGAGGCATATCCACTATCTTCTCCTTCATCATCAGACCATTTAATAAACTTTTCAATGGTTCAGGTAACATTATCCCAGTTGAAGAGGATGGCTGCTCATAGTTATAGGGTATCTCTACCCTGGATCTTGTGCCTCAGAACACACCTTCCTCTCCTACTAAGACTTGGCCCAAGCCAGAGCTATAGTCTGAGTCTGGAGAACTGAACGAAGGGGAATTAGCATCTCGTCGCCCCCGTCTGCTCCTGAGCGGTTCATGTCCCCTTCCTATCATGTTGACGGATGCAGAGGATAAATCTGGTAGGTTTCGTAGTTTGCTCTTTTTGTGATGCTTGACAGGGGCTCGAATTGATAGCCGATCAAAAACTGACTGTCAGACTGGAAGAGTGGCGGGTGATCGGAGGAAAACCGCGCACAAAAAGTGTGTGTTCTGAAATTAAGATTTAAAGTGTGTGTGCTTTGGCTTCCTCGATACTTCCGTTATAGCATAGAGGCTAAAATGAGTCGAATCCATAAGGACGAGAGGTGATAAAAGCTTTAGCTGTTGATTCACGTGTGTGTTAAAAGTTCTTCTATATTTGAAAGAATGAAAAGAAAAGAAAACAAAGTATGAAAAGAGAAGTACGGTGAAAAAAAGAAGTGGGAAACATAGAAAAGAATGTATTTGTAATTTTATTTGTATGTCTAAAACAAAGTAAAAAAGGAAAGAAAACTCATGGCTACTAACTACTAATGACTCCACCAATATGCTAACCTTTTAGTGATAGTTCCTCACATGTATCATTGGCCATCACTAGTCCTTGGTTCAAGAGCGTTTCAAAGCATAACCCATATGTAACTCATGACATCCCAACTCAATAAAACAAGTGCAAGCTACACTTAAACTATCAAAACTAAAAATAAGCATGAAGTAATGTTAGCTTGTTAGAGAGCTAGGAAGTTAGAGTGTTAGATCCATCATTATGAGCCATCAATGGCTCTTGCAAGAGCAAGGCCAAGTAGAGGCTATTAGATTCATGTGGATTATCAAATAAGAATTAGACTAGTTGGTGGTTAGTCTTTAGTTGCCATAAGAGAAAAGATTAGCTAAAAATATAAAAAGAGTTAGAGAGAAGAAAACAAAGATAAAGTAAGAGAGCACCTTTCATAGATTGTTTCTTTCTATTACAAGCACTCTTGGTTCCCAACATGTACCACTCTCTCTCATATTACAAGATCTAAAATAAACGGAAAATACAAAGAGGAGGAAGAAGAAGAAGAACTAAACTACACTACCCTAAACTACAACATGGAGAAGAAACAACTAAAACTATCCTAAAAACTACACAAAAACTCCTCTCCCTTGTTTTGAAAAAACCCCAGGGTATTTATAGGAAAAAAGGGGAACCAGAGTACTATACGGAGCTGCGTGTCAAATCGTGACGCGCGGCTCCACAAGAGAGCCGCGAAAACATGGCCAGCCGTACGCCGCCTACTGCGTTGTCCTCTCCTGTCCCCCTGTCGACTGGATGCTCCAGTTTCTGGTATTTGACCCCTGGTTTTGACGAAACCATCCTCCTAGGTCAATGCCTATCTTTATAGGCCTTTAATCATCAATTAAATAGTGATTTAGGGTCTTCTTCTTTATTTCATGCCATGGACCTAGAAACATGCAAGAGAGGTATTATTAGCAGAATTTAATATTAAATAAATGTGAAGATGTGGCATGAAATATGCAGTTTTAGAGACTAATCACACCCTCACACTTATATTTTGCTCGTCCCGAGCAAAATAAAAAACTAAGAAAATTATTACACCATTTTCGCAGGTGACGCGATTGCACTAAGCATGTGCAACAAGTCGTTAAACCTCTAGGTTTCCGCTAGAGGATGAGTGTTGTCTCCTGAGGGTTTTCAGCAGATTACACCCACAAAATCTATAAAGAAAGAAATCAAATGTTAGTATTTTGATAACATATTTTGAAAATAGAGAAAAGTGTTAAAGTATTTTTGTGAAAATATAAGTGATTCAAGGTCATAGGTTAACCAGAAATTATTCTTCCTTAAACTAAGTGGAAATGCAAAATCTTATTATAAATTAAATGTAAGAATTTAAAATTGAATTGATTATTTGATCTTTCATAAAACTCTTAGAAAAATATGTACTTTGTAACTGTGAAGATTTTTAGGATATTGACTAAAACTTTTATGCCATTGATTTTTGTATAATTATTTTTTTCTCCCTTTTTTCTTCCCTTAATTTTCTTAAGCTTTCTTATTTACCCGTGTAGTGAGCTTTTAGCCGGTGACTCTCAAACCAGATGATATTAGGGCACCAGATGAGAAAACATCCCTCAGACTTAAAGACTCGAGTAAACAAGGCCACAAAATTAAAGGGATTATTTTTATTTTTGTCCACCATTTTAGGTGTGAATAATCATGCTTCCTGAGGCATAATTACCCAACTTCAATAAGTGATTTTTGTTATCATCATTTTGTTAATAGATTTTTTTATGACATTTTCAGTCTTTGTTTCAATCCCAAAAAAATTGTGCAAATGTGAAGTGCATAAATCTAAGGCAAAAAATTCAAGATCAAATTATCTTTTCAATCTTACTTTCTTTTCCTAAAATTTAAACAAGATCTATTATTTTGACTCGGTTTAAAATTTCATAATTTTAGGTCTTGCTAATTCCTAAGGTATTCTAAATTTTCTTAAAAATAAATCAAAACTATTTATCTTGTTTTAAAAAGTTTTGTAAAAGAAAAGAAAAGAGTTTTTATAAATAAATATTTTTTTAATTAAAAGGAAGTGTAAAAGGAAAAAAAATGTAAACTAACTATGTAAGTAAACCCTCCCCCATACTTATCTCATACATTATCCTCAATGCATCGTGAATGTGTATATACATAAAATAAATGGAGAGGGAAGGAAGATTACCTCATGGTGGTGGTTCCGGTGGTGGTCTGACAGGGCCAAGCGTTGCTGCCCAATCAATATATCGTGGATCTTGTAAGAACCCACCAGTGACCTCTCTAATATGACCTAGTAAAAGAATGATTGACCGAATGGTCTTATTTAAAAACTTATCCCCATCTAATTTTCAATTTTCAAAAAGAATTACTGAGTCATTTTCTTCAACATCTTTGTCCAACAATGAAGTGTGATTTTGAGAGATGATGGCTTGGACTCAAATGGATCAGGAACAAAAACCGATACCGACTCGGGAATTTGACTCAGATCAAATCGAGAGTCAATAATGAGAGTCAAAATTCGTTTAAAAATAGGGTCCAAACCAAAGAATTGATGTTCACACACTTTCCCCATTAATGAACTGTGATCATAAGATATTGGTGATTCAATTTCACAGTATACTGGTACAGGATTCAATGTTGACTTCAGAATAGAGAAAAAATCTGGTAAAGATACTGGAGTCATTATTGAATCAAAAAGTGAAATGGAATTCCCAACTTAAGGTTCAAGATCACTTTCAAGCTCAAGTTCAATTTCAGAAAAAGGATAACTTGCCAAAATGTCAAGAATGTGATGTTGGTCAAGTTCAGGTTGGTATGATGAAATTAAAACTGGATTTCTAAAATGACATGATTCTTGGGTCCAATCAGTAGAGTTAGGGATATAAGGATCGGTCAAAGGTTGACAAGAAAGACTTTCCTCGCTCTCATTGATCAAATTGCTCATTATTGAGTCTAACCTACTGATAGGCAGGATAACAGAATTTTGAGTCTGAATCATGTCTTTCATACTTTTTGCAATTGGTTCTTCTTGAAAAGATGAGTATAGAAGTTGGTTTTAGAAATGATGGTGAAATTGTGAGTCCATCAGATTTTGTGATTGCTGCTCGGACTTACGCAAGGGTTCCATACTCAAGTCCAGTATTGATGGTTGTTCATTTTGAATCGGTGAGACTGGAAAAGATGAGTAGGACTCTTGAAAATTTGGTTGAGATGATGAGTCCAATATGTTTTGCATTCTTTCACAAAAGACTTCCGAACACTTTTCTACCTCAAATTCTTCTTCAATTGGATGCTCTAGAAAAGGAGTATGTGGAGTTTGATGTGGGAAGGATTATGAATTGAGCAAATTTTGCTTAACAAAACAAGTGCAAGCTATGATTAGACGGAAAGGGTGTACTTACTTATTATGTGTATAGAATGTATTTGATGTACCCTTTCTTGTCTCCGCTATAGCCTAGGGCTATACCGAGTCGGATCTCAGGGAGAGCTCGCGATGGAAGCTTTAAACGTATGGTAGTGAAGTGATCAAACTAGTATCCTTCTCTTGATTATAAACTTAGTGAAGCAAATACAAAAGAAACCAAAAGAGGATGGATATGTTCATGGTGGAAGTCGTTGGAAAAGAAATTAAGAAGTGATGTGGATGTTGTATTCACAAGAAAAGAATCAAGAAACTTAAAGAAGGCGATCCAAGACTAGCTTACCTTGCTAGCTTGCCAAGACTTACCAAACTCCTTGATAATGAAAGCTTGCCTAACGTTGTCACTCCGTTGGCTATGGATTCGTCTAGCGTGTCGACCTAATTACTTTCTCATTTGCAAGACGGTGGTTTAACCATCGGAGAAGAGAAGATCATACACTTGCAAGATTAACAAAAGCAATCACCCATGAGTAGTGAAGTAGCTAAGCTAGTGGTTAGCTAGTACATGGAGAAGAATTAGCTACAAGAAGCCATTAAAGAACTAAACAAAGCATTGAAGTAAATTGCATGAAATAAAGAAAGCAAGTAAGAAAGCATGTAAAGAAAGCAAGAAACTAGAATCAAACTCAAGTAGAGGAATGGAGGATGGATCAATCCTTGCATAGCTTCAATTGTCACCATTGATCATTACAAGCTCTCTCCCTCACAATCACTCTCTTTTGTAATGAAATCTAGGGATAGAGAAGAAGAGGGAACTAAAGAACAAAACCTAGAGAAAAATGAAAATTACAACACCTAAAACTAATCTCCTCTCTTCTCTGATCAGTTTTTGCTTGCAGGTCAGAGGTCAGATATTTATAGCCCACAGGTGAAGCTTCGAGATTAGATCAGTTGGCGCAAAATCCGAGGCCGTATCTCCCTGTAACTGCCGCCAGTTCTAGAAGAATCCCAAAATTGGCGGCAAAATCTGGGCCGTTGAGCCCAGATTTTCTGGTGAGATCTTCTTGTTAGGTGGTTAGCCACGTGGAATATCTGGATCTTTCTTTGGACGCGCGGATCTTTCTAGATCTGGATTTGAATTTGGCTTCTCTTTAATCTTTGATTAATCACTTAATTATCGCTAATTAAGGTGATTAATTGGCTATCTCTCCTTTAAGTGTGTACCTGCAAATATGTAGAGAAGAGGAGTAAAAATCACATATTTATTTGTAATATGCATGGGAATTATGATGTAAAAAATGCAATATTGGATACTAATCACACCCCCACACTTATTCTTTTGCTCGTCCCGAGCAAAACAAAGAAAAAGAAAATCTAGACTAACAATTTATTTACACCACTTTCGCAGGTGACGCGATTGCACTGAGCATGTGCAACAAGCCGTTAACCTCTAGGTTACCCTAGAGGAGGAGTGTTGTCTCCTGAGGGTTTTCAGCGGATTACACCCACAAAATCCATAAAGAAAGAAGACAAATGTTAGTGTTTTGAAAACGCATTTTGAATAAGAGACAAGTTTACGAACTATTTTTGCAAAAATATAAGTGATCCTAGGTCATAAGTCCACCTATAATTATTCTATCTTAAACTTAGTATCCATGCAAGATCTTGTTTTAATTAAGGTAAGAGTTCAAAATTGGATTGAATACTTTATCCTTCATAAAACCTAGATAGTATGCACACCGTGTAAGTGAAGATTTCTCGGGATTTCAACTCCAACCATTAAGCCATTTATTTACTTATATATATATTTTTTTCTTTTTCTGCTTTTTTTCTTCCCTTAGTTTAGGCTTTCTAGTCTACCCATGTAGCGAGCCTTTAACCGATGACTCCCAAACCAGATGGTTTTAGGGCACCAGATGAGAAAACATCCCTCGGGTTTAAGGTCTCGAGTAGAAAAGGCCACGAAACTAAAGGGGATTATTTATTATCACCATTAGGCGTGAATAATCATGCTTCTTGAGGCACAATTATCCAGCTTAATAAGTGAGATCACTGTTAGGCGTGAGTCATCATGCTTCTTGAGGCACAATTTCCCAGCTTAATAGGTGATCTTTATTTATATTTTTTTTCTTTTTTTTTTTTTTCTCTTTTTTTTTTTTTTTTATATATATGGCATTTTTGGTCTTTGTTTCCATCCCAAGAAATGTGTAAGTGTAAAGTGCATATTATCTAAGGCAAAAAATTCCAGATAATAATATCTCACCAATTTTACTTACTTATCCTATAATCTCAAACAAGATCTATTACTTCAACTATGTTTAAGATGTCATAATTAAGGCTTTCTTAATTCCTAAGATACATCTTCATTTTATTAAAAATAGAACAAAACTTTATCTCTTATTTCAAAAAGTTTTTATTTTTATTTTTTTATTTTTTTATATTTTTCTAAAAGAAGTGTAAAGAAAGAAAATCTAAAAACTCTATGTTAGTAAACCCTCCCCCACACTTATTTCATGCATTGTCCTCAATGCATTATGATATATGTATGCATGAAACAAAATGGAAGGGAAGGAATTATTTACAAAGAATATACAAATGTAACTCTCACCTGGGTTTTTGGTCGCTTCCCTCTGGCCCGTTTCCCATCGTTCCAATGTGTTCTCTTTCTTGAACTCCATTGGGAAACGGTCTGAATTGTTCTTACCCTAGGTGATTCCAGTTTCAATTTGTTGTTATTTTCATTCATACTCTTTCCACCACATCGTTCACAAACAAAGTCCTTATCACCACTCTCACTCAGAATCTCATCACTTCCAGTGTTTAGAAATTTTAACTCCTCTCCATATAATTCTTCAAAGCTCAAGTCAACATCCGGCAGTAGACAATTAGCTAACTTACCCCGAGTTGACTCATCTAAGCACATAATCTCATCAGCAAACAAGTCTTCAAATGATATATCAATTGGAGGTTCAAATACAGTCTCAGTTGGCTCATTGAAAGTGAAGATATCCAAATCAACTTTCCCCGTTTGAAAGGGTACTCGGATAAGAGAATCACAAGATTGTGACTCATCTTTTGGATCTTCACCTTCCTCCTCACAATTGTTACTAATGAAATTAACCTCAAATGTTTGATCTTTTGTTTTGTGAGGCTGTGTGTGGAAGACATTGTGTTCATGTGTCATGTTACCAAAAGTCAACCTCATAGATCCATTCCGGCAATTAATGATTGCATTTGCAGTAGCCAGGAATGGTCGACCCAGAATGACAGGAATTTGTGCCCTTTGATTGGAATTTGATACTGGTTTTGTTTCAAGGACAACAAAGTCAACTGGATAAAAGAATTCTCCAACTTTGACCAGGACATCTTGAATTACCCCCTTGGGTTTAGTAACAGAGCGATCAGCCAATTGGATGGTCATTTGGGTTGGGAGGGGATCACCTAACCCCAATTGTTGGTACACAGAGAAAGGCAGGAGATTGATACTGGCCCCCAAATCAAGAAGTGCCCTATTTATTGTAGTCTGTCCTATGATGCATGAAATGGTGGGGCTCCCTGGGTCTTTGTACTTAACAGGAATTGGACCAGTGAGCAACTCATTGATGGATGATGCAAGGAAGACTTTTTTAGGGACTTGGGTCTTCCTCTTCTTGGTGCACATTTCCTTTAAAAATTTGGCATATGATGGCACTTGTTGAATGGCATCAAGAAGAGGGACATTGATCTGGACCTTTTTGAATGTTTCTTTTATTTTCTCCATGTGAGCATTTGACTTGTTATTTCTTAGCCTATTTGGATATGGAACAATAGGCTTGTATGTATGCTCATCTACCTTTTCTTCACCCTTGGCTTTGGAAGTGGATGGCTCTGAACTAGAGGATGGTTTGTCAAAAGTTGGTGGTATTGGGACATGAGGAGTTTGCTTTGGTACTGGATGAGATTGTGGACTAGAAACCTTATTTTCAACTTGTTTACCAGATCTCAGGGTATGAATGGCATGACAGTGACTGGGTCCTGAATTTTCAACTTTGGGATTTAGCAATGGCTGGCTTAAGAACAGTCCTTTTGATTCTCAGCCAATTGCTTGATCTGGACCTTCATTTCATTCAACTCCTGTTGCTGGTTCTTTGTTAAGGTTTCTATCATTTGTTTCAACTCAGATATTTCAGAATTATTTTGGGGTGGATGTTGAGGATATGGAGATTGGAACTGTGATTGGTAATATGGTGGAGGATTCTGATAAGACTGATATGACTGTGGTGGACTTTGAGATGGATGAACATACAGTGAATTCTGATCGAAACTGGATGGATGAAACTGAGCATTGTATGGATGTGGAAGTGGTGGCATATGATGCTCAGTACCAGACTGACTCCATGAAAAATTTGGATGGTTCTGCCATCCTGAACTGTAAGTGTTGGAGTATGGATGATGATTGGGTCTGGTCAATACTGCATTCATGTTCTCCTGAAATGGGGGCTGATACAATGGACACTCCTCAACAACATGGCTAAGGTCTTGACAATTGGTGCAACCTGGTCTAATTAAAGGCAATGGGTTGACCTGGTTGACCACAGAATTCCCTTTTGACTCAAGCAACTCTATCCTCTTCATTAATTGTGTGATCTTGGTTTCTGAAGCTAGAGAGGATTCTTTGGATTGTGTACCAGTTCTGGAAGTGGTGGGAGTCGGTTTATCAGGGCATGACTCCCACTGAATGGTTTTCTCAGCTAGGGTTTCAAAGAGATCCCACCCCTGATGTTCATCTTTTTTCAGGAATTCCCCTTGGCACATGGATTCCAAAAGGGTTTTTGTTTGGTAATCTAATCCATCATAGATAATCTGGCATAGACGCCATTTCTCTATGCCATGATGGGGACATAAGGCTAAGAGGTCTTTGAAACGCTCAAGATATTTCCAGAAAGGTTCATTTTGTTCTTGCTTGAATTGCATTATGTTTTTTCTCATGAGGGCTGTTTTGTGGATAGAATAGAATTTCCTAAGAAAGACCTTAACAAAATCATCCCATGAAGATATGGAACTGACAGGAAGACTATAAAGCCATTTCTTAGCTAAATCCTTAAGTGCAAACGGTATGAACCGTAACCTAACAGCATCCTCAGAAAGTTGGGATATTCTCATCATTTGGCATACCTCTTCAAACTCACGAATAAAGAGGTACGCGTCCTCAGACTCTAGACCATGGAAGTGGGGAAGTGTACTAATGAATTGTGGTTTCAGCTCAAAATGATTTCCATTAGGCTCGGGGAGAAGAATGCATGAAGGAATGGAGGTGCGAATCGGATAGAATCGATCTTGAAGTGAGACGTTGTTGGTCATGATGAAGTGGTTGTGGAAGTGCAAGTGTAGAATTAGGATCACAAAACCACTATCGTATATACAATCACAAACAACGTGCACCGATCACACCAGCGAAAAAGAAAAAATAACAAACAACAAAAGAAAAAATCAATCCAAGCTTGTCTAGGGTTTCTGGTCCTAGGTGACTCCTAAATAGACTGTCCACAGGAGGTTTAGTGTAGACCTTGACTATAAGCAAATCAGCCAGGGAAGGGTAAAGTCGCTGGGAGGTTTTCCGTCCGAAGACGTTCCTTAATTAAGTAACCAACAACCTTCGGGCTTTCGGCCCTTAACCCCTTTCCTAGACACCGATTTTACAGAAGTCAATTTCCAACACTTTTCCCCCTTAGGATAATCTCCTAAGTGAGTCCGGATGTCCCTAGGGCCAACGTCTATCAAATTTTATTTACAAGCTTAGGATTATGAGTACGTGGGGAAAATGATTTCCGGGCTAAGGAAAGGGTAATGACCTCCCCCACCTTATCTTATTTACAGGTATTGCCCTTAAAATTGATTGTGCAAGTGTACGATATAGAAACAAACAAGGTTCACTCCAAGTAAGATAAATCAAACAAAGAGTGAGTCCTAGTCTATATGCAATGAATTACGTACCTTGTCCCCCGCACTCTTCAACAGTAAATGTAAAGTAACTGAAAGACACGTGCCTATAATGCAAGATGTCTAACAATTTTTAACAATTACAACCAATTTTTTTACTGTTGAATTAATTAAACAGGTATCTGGTGAAAAATACAGGATTTAAAGTATAGCAGTAGATATATTTTGCAGATCTGAAGCCCCTGCAGAAAACTTGTCAGTAATGAACTCCTCTGTGCCGCGTTTCCACGGCAAATCTTGTGGATCCGCGGCACTTTGGAGGGATCCTGGGCTCTGCTTTCTTGAGCAGATGCCCAGGTCCACTTATATGTGACTGCAATGAAGATTTTCCTGTTGTCTTCTCCTGTACCTGCAACAGAGAAGAAGTATCGTTTAGTTTCTCACTTTTAAAGATACCGTCGCTCTCCCCGGCAACGGCGCCATTTTGAGAAAGGTTTAGAATCAACCTCGGTGCTTGTTTACTCCACAAATGTATGTAAGATGTTCAATGTACCCTTTCTTATCTCCGCTATAGCCTAGGGCTATACCGAGTCGGATCTCAGGGAGAGCTCGCGATGGAAGCTTTAAACGTATGGTAGTGAAGTGATCAAACTAGTATCCTTCTCTTGATTATAAACTTAGTGAAGCAAATACAAAAGAAACCAAAAGAGGATGGATATGTTCATGGTGGAAGTCGTTGGAAAAGAAATTAAGAAGTGATGTGGATGTTGTATTCACAAGAAAAGAATCAAGAAACTTAAAGAAGGCGATCCAAGACTAGCTTACCTTGCTAGCTTGCCAAGACTTACCAAACTCCTTGATAATGAAAGCTTGCCTAACGTTGTCACTCCGTTGGCTATGGATTCGTCTAGCGTGTCGACCTAATTACTTTCTCATTTGCAAGACGGTGGTTTAACCATCGGAGAAGAGAAGATCATACACTTGCAAGATTAACAAAAGCAATCACCCATGAGTAGTGAAGTAGCTAAGCTAGTGGTTAGCTAGTACATGGAGAAGAATTAGCTACAAGAAGCCATTAAAGAACTAAACAAAGCATTGAAGTAAATTGCATGAAATAAAGAAAGCAAGTAAGAAAGCATGTAAAGAAAGCAAGAAACTAGAATCAAACTCAAGTAGAGGAATGGAGGATGGATCAATCCTTGCATAGCTTCAATTGTCACCATTGATCATTACAAGCTCTCTCCCTCACAATCACTCTCTTTTGTAATGAAATCTAGGGATAGAGAAGAAGAGGGAACTAAAGAACAAAACCTAGAGAAAAATGAAAATTACAACACCTAAAACTAATCTCCTCTCTTCTCTGATCAGTTTTTGCTTGCAGGTCAGAGGTCAGATATTTATAGCCCACAGGTGAAGCTTCGAGATTAGATCAGTTGGCGCAAAATCCGAGGCCGTATCTCCCTGTAACTGCCGCCAGTTCTAGAAGAATCCCAAAATTGGCGGCAAAATCTGGGCCGTTGAGCCCAGATTTTCTGGTGAGATCTTCTTGTTAGGTGGTTAGCCACGTGGAATATCTGGATCTTTCTTTGGACGCGCGGATCTTTCTAGATCTGGATTTGAATTTGGCTTCTCTTTAATCTTTGATTAATCACTTAATTATCGCTAATTAAGGTGATTAATTGGCTATCTCTCCTTTAAGTGTGTACCTGCAAATATGTAGAGAAGAGGAGTAAAAATCACATATTTATTTGTAATATGCATGGGAATTATGATGTAAAAAATGCAATATTGGATACTAATCAAGCTACACTTAAACTATTAAAACTAAAAATAAGCATGGAGTAAAGTAATATTAGCTTGTTAGAGAGCTAGGAAGTTAGAGTGTTAGATCCATCATTATGAGCCATCAATGGCTCTTGCAAGAGCAAGACCAAGTAGAGGCTATTAGATTCATGTGGATTATCAAATAAAAAGTTAGACTAGTTGGTGGTTAGTCTTTAGTTGCCATAAGAGAAAAGATTAGCTAAACATATAAAAAGAGTTAGAGAGAAGAAAACAAAGATAAGGTAAGAGAGCACCTTTCATAGATTGTTTCTTTCTATTACAAGCACTCTTGCTTCCCAACATGTACCACTCTCTCTCATATTACAAGATCTAAAATAAATGGAAAATACAAAGAGGAGGAAGAAGAAGAAGAACTAAACTACACTACCCTAAACTACAACATGGAGAAGAAACAACTAAAACTATCCTAAAAACTACACAAAAACTCCTCTCCCTTGTTTGGAAAAACCCTAGGGTATTTATAGGAAAAAGGGGGAACCAGAGTACTATACGGAGCTGCGTGTCAAATCGTGACGCACGGATCCACAAGAGAGCCGCGAAAACACGGCCAGCCGCACGCCGCCTACTGCGTTGTCCTCTCCTGTCCCCCTGTCGACTGGATGCTCCAATTTCTGGTATTTGACCCCTGATTTTGACGAAACCATCCTCCTAGGTCAATGGCTATCTTTATAGGCCTTTAATCACCAATTAAATAGTGATTTAGGGTCTTCTTCTTTATTTCATGCCATGGACCTAGAAACATGCAAGAGAGGTATTATTAGCAGAATTTAATATTAAATAAATGTGAAGATGTGGTATGAAATATGCAGTTTTAGAGACTAATCACACCCTCACACTTATATTTTGCTCGTCCGAGCAAAATATAAAACTAAGAAAATTATTACACCACTTTCGCAGGTGACGCGATTGCACTAAGCATGTGCAACAAGTCGTTAAACCTCTAGGTTTCCCCTAGAGGAGGAGTGTTGTCTCCTGAGGGTTTTCAGCAGATTACACCCACAAAATCTATAAAGAAAGAAATCAAATGTTAGTATTTTGATAACATATTTTGAAAATAGAGAAAAGTGTTAAAGTATTTTTGTGAAAATATAAGTGATTCAAGGTCATAGGTTAACCAGAAATTATTCTTCCTTAAACTAAGTTGAAATGCAAAATCTTATTATAAATTAAATGTAAGAATTTAAAATTGAATTGATTCTTTGATCTTTCATAAAACTCTTAGAAAAATATGCACTTTGTAACTGTGAAGATTTTGGGATATTGACTAAAACTTTTATGCCATTGATTTTTGTATAATTATTTTTTTCTCCCTTTTTTTCTTCCCTTAATTTTCTTAGGCTTTCTTATTTACCCGTGTAGTGAGCCTTTAGCCGGTGACTCTCAAACCAGATGATATTAGGGCACCAGATGAGAAAACATCCCTCAGACATAAAGACTCGAGTAAACAAGGCCACAAAATTAAAGGGATTATTTTTATTTTTGTCCACCATTTTAGGTGTGAATAATCATGCTTCCTGAAGCATAATTACCCAACTTCAATAAGTGATTTTGTTATCATCATTTTGTTAATAGATTTTTTTATGACATTTTCAGTCTTTGTTTCAATCCCAAAAAAATTGTGCAAATGTGAAGTGCATAAATCTAAGGCAAAAAATTCAAGATCAAATTATCTTTTCAATCTTACTTTCTTTTCCTAAAATTTAAACAAGATCTATTATTTTGACTCGGTTTAAAATTTCATAATTTTAGGTCTTGCTAATTCCTAAGGTAATCTAAATTTTCTTAAAAATAAATCAAAACTATTTATCTTGTTTTAAAAAGTTTTGTAAAAAGAAAAGAAAAGAGTTTTTATAAATAAATATTTTTTTAATTAAAAGGAAGTGTAAAAGAAAAAAAAATGTAAACTAACTATGTAAGTAAACCCCCCTATACTTATCTCATGCATTATCCTCAATGCATCGTGAATGTGTATATACATGAAATAAATGGAGAGGGAAAGAAGATTACCTCATGGTGGTGGTTCCGGTGGTGGTCTGACAGGGCCAAGCGTTGCTGCCCAATCAATATATCGTGGATCTTGTAGGAACATACCAGTGACCTCTCTAATATGACCTAGTAAAAGAATGATTGACCGAATGGTCTTATTTAAAAACTTATCCCCATCTAAATTTCAATTTTCAAAAAGAATTACTGAGTCATTTTCTTCAACATCTTTATCCAACAATGAAGTGTGATTTTGAGAGATGATGGCTTGGACTCAAATGGATCAGGAACAAAAACCGATACCGACTCGGGAATTTGACTCAGATCAAATTGAGAGTTAATAATGAGAGTCAAAATTCGTTTAAAAATAGGGTCCAAACCAAAGAATTGATGTTCACACACTTTCCCCATTAATGAAGTGTGATCATAAGATATTGGTGATTCAATTTCACAGTATACTGGTACAGGATTCAATGTTGGCTTCGGAATAGAGAAAAAATCTGGTAAAGATACCGGAGTCATTATTGAATCAAAAAGTGAAATGGAATTCCCAACTTAAGGTTCAAGATCACTTTCAAGCTCAAGTTCAATTTCAGAAAAAGGATAACTTGCCAAAATGTCAAGGATGTGATGTTGGTCAAGTTCAGGTTGGTATGATGAAATTAAAACTAGATTTCTAAAATGACATGATTCTTGGGTCCAATCAGTAGAGTTAGGGATATAAGAATCGATCAAAGGTTGACAAGAAAGACTTTCCTCGCTCTCATTGATCAAATTGCTCATTACTGAGTCTAACCTACTGATAGGCAGGGTAACAGAATTTTGAGTCTGAATCATGTCTTTTATACTTTTTGCAATTGGTTCTTCTTGAAAAGATGAGTATAGAAGTTGGTTTTGGAAATGATGGTGAAATTGTGAGTCCATCGGATTTTGTGATTGCTGCTCGGACTTACGCAAGGGTTCCATACTCAAGTCTAGTATTGATGGTTGTTCATTTTGAATCGGTGAGACTGGAAAAGATGAGTAGGACTCTTCAAATTTTGGTTGAGATGATGAGTCCAATATGTTTTGCATTCTTTCACAAAAGACTTCCGAACACTTTTCTACCTCAAATTCTTCTTCAATTGGATGCTCTAGAAAAGGAGTATGTGGAGTTTGATGTGGGAAGGATTATGAATTGAGCAAATTTTGAATTTGTTGTAGGGACTCTTTCATACTCCTTTCCAAATCATATTTTTCTTCGGTTGGTGGAACAGAAAAAGGAATATATGAACCAAAATCAGGGAATGAACTTTGTGAAAATTGTGGACAAGGCGGTTGAAAATTTGACTCGGGCGAGGTGAATCCCCATTGACTCTGTGAAGAGCTGACATTATTTTGAAAATTATAGTCATATGATTGAGGATAGGGGTCATATTGAGTCGGATAATCCCAACTCGACATATATGGTTGGTTCATATTGTACATCACTGGGTAAGAGTTATCCGAATCAAATGAGGTCGGGGTAAAATATGGATTCATGTTAGGATTGAAAGAATTGCTGTTGTTAAAATCCATATCACAATTTACAAGAAAGAAAAATAAACAAACAAACAAACAAATAAAGAAAAAGAAAAAGAAAAAGAAAAAAAAAAGAAAACAAGCCTATGCTAGGGTTGACTTAGACCTAGACGACTCCTAACTGGTTAAACTGTCCACGGGGGGTACATTGCCGGAATCTGACCATGAGTTAATCGGCCAGGCAGGGGCAAGATTAGTAGGAGGTATCCGTGCGAGAGCAACGAGACTAATTATGTCAAACCACTGTTCTTTGAGGTTTCGCCTCTCCATCCCTAACCTTAGACACCGATTTGACAAGAGTCAACTTCTAACAACTTCTCCCATAGGTCAATCTCCTAAATGAGTCCGAGATTTCCCTAGGGGCCAACGTCTAGCAATTTTATTTAGGCTTGGGTTGTGTGAGTGGGGATGTGATTTTTGGGCTAAGGGAAGGTAATGACTTCCCCACCTTATGTTGTCTTGGGCTTTGCCCTTAAGTTTAATTTGTGCAAGTGTGCAATATAGATAAGAATAAACATACAAAGAGAGTAAATCACCAACGTGTTTGTTTTATGCTATATGCAATGCCATATGTAAACCTCCTATCAATATCACAACAACACAAGAACAAAATACAGTATATTAGAATGAAAATTGACACGTGCCTAGATGCAAATGTCTAAACCATTTTAAAACATCCAATTTTTGTATTTTAGTTCTTACAGGTAATATAAAAAAATTTAGCAGCAGAGTATAAGAATATACAAGAATTTACCCAACCACACAAGAGCAAGCGTGGACTTCTGTAACACTAAAAATTTAACCTGCACACCAAAAACAAAGAAGAAAGGTTAACAAAAACGTGAAATCAAACCGTTCCCATCCCCGACAATGGCGCCAAAATTTGATCGGGGGAAAATCGCGCATAAAAAGTGTATGTTTTGAAATTAAGATTTAAAGTGTGTGTGCTTTGGCTTCCTCGATACTTCCGTTATAGCATAGAGGCTAAAACGAGTCGAATCCACAAGGACGGGAGGTGATAAAAGCTTTACCGGTTGATTCACGTGTGCGTTAAAAGTTCTATATTTGAAAGAATGAAAAGAAAAGAAAACAAGGTATGAAAAGAGAAGTACAGTGAAAACAAAGAAGTGGGAAATATAGAAAAGAATGTATTTGTGATTTTGTTTGTATATCTAAAACTAAGTAAAAAAGGAAAGAAAACTCACGGCTACTAACTACTAATGACTTCACCAACATGCTAACTTCTTCGTGATAGTTGTCTCATATGCACCATTGGCCATCACTAGTCCTTGGTTCAAGAGCGTTTCAAAGCATGACCCATATGTAACTCTGTTGGCCCAAGGTTACAATCACCTGATTTTAGAGTTTTGATGATCACAAAACATATATAGTTATTTGTACCAATTAAGTTTAAGTGTTTAAGATTGTTTCAGGGTTCTAGGGATTCAAGATGTTTTCTTCCCTAAAGAAAGGTGGTGTTGACTCAAGATGACTCAAATACGGGATCAAGAATTCAAGTTATCCAATGATGCAAATGGAAAAGCCTGAGTTGAAGATCTTGAAGTCATCTAGAACCATTGTAAGAAATTAGTATGTTAAAGAGTAAGGATATGATAGTAGTGCTCAAGAAGATACACACACAAAAATATACTTTTCAAAATACAAGTTTTGGGCAATATTGATTTTGTTGCATGTTTGGTATTTATACATGTTTCATGATTTTTCAAATTTTTATATCATGTTATTAACATGTATCTTATCTCCTATAGTATGTCACATAGCCCTCATACCATTTAAAAATATTTTAAAATTATTTCAAAAATTTCTTTAAATCCTATTTCAGGCCATTCCGTCGACCGAGCGGTCGACCGGGCCTTATGGTCGTGGGCGTGCCATCTGTGCACGCCTGCCAGTCGACCGGACCGGTCGACCGTCAGACCCTGCGGTCGACCGACTGCATGACCCTTACTCTCGGGTTATGCCGGTCGACCGGGCCGGTCGACCGACAGTTAAAATTTCTATTTTAAAAATAACCCGCGGTCGACCGGAGCTAGCAGCTAGTTGCCAAGTGGCTTGTCGGTCGACCGGTCAGTCGATAGGTAGCTGGCTAGATTAGCTCTAACAGCTCTATTTTGAATCTGCTTTGTTTTTTTTTTGGGTTCCAACGGCTATTTTTTGCTTCCAAGTGGCTAAACTCACCCCTAATGACCTAGTATCACTTATGAATAGTATTTATCCTTTCCCTATAAATAGAGATCATTGGTCTTTGGTTTTTCACAAGAAAAATACCCAAGTTTTAAGTGTTTTCAAGAGAAGAAGTGTTTCATTGCTTTCCATCTTCAAAGTTCTTTCAATTGCAAAAATTTTCAGTTGGTTTTCAAGTCTTATATTTCTTTTCTACTAAAATTTTTCTCTCACTCTACTTCTTAAGCCAAAAATCATACTCCACTCTATAAGAAGTTGTAAGAGAGTGTTTGTGGTCTTTTGATCACCAAGTGACTTGTATTCCATTGAGTTGTGGTTCCTCTTGTGCAGAGGATAGTATTATTGAAATTGGGTACTCCGATCTTGTGTGGACCAATTGTAATCCCCTGGGGTGTAAGGTTCCTGTGTGGAAGTTTCCTTTGTGGATTTAGTGAAAATCCTTCATAGTGGTGAAGGCGGGGACGTAGAGCAGTGGCTCGAGCCTCGAAACAAATCTCTCATGCTTGCGATTGATCTTTTCATGCTCTTTATTGTTTTACATTCCTTACTTGTGATACTATTTGTTTTTCAATATTGCACTCACTTCATCTCCTTGCATTTTCGGTCTTTACTCATATCAATAACGAAGCAATTGCACACCTCAACTCATAATCTAGAGGAATAAAAGAGGAGAAGTTCTAGAGCCCTTCACTGAGAATTCAGCTTCAATTTCTTATTTGAGTGACCGCTTGCATCATTCATTTTAACTTGTTTAAAAAGAGCATTAGATTAGCATTAACACCTATTCACCCCCCTCTAGGCATTTTTTAATTAGTATTAGAGCTTGGTCTCTAGTTTCTTAGCTTAACAACCTTAGAGAGATCCTAAGTTGCTAATCATATCTTTCATATTTCATCCTTATATACTTTAGTAAAGATGGCCGAAGGTATTAAGACTCCACCCAAGTTTGATGGCCTTAACTTTCCCATATGGAAGGTTAAGATGACTGTGTTTTTGCAATCCTTAGGTAGTCGGGTTGCAAAGGCGGTGACTAAGCCCTTTAGCGCACCCCTTGGCGATGAGGACACTTGTCCGATATTGCTACGAAAGAGTTTGACGCAAATGCTAGGGCACACTATACCTTACTTCAAGCTCTTAATGATGATGACATTGCTAGAGTCATACATTGCAAATTCGCATATAAGATTTGGACTCACCTCTTAGTCACTCATAATGGAACATCACAAGTAAAGAGGGCTAAAGTTGGCCTCTCACGTTCCCAATATGAAAACTGATCCATGTAAGAAAATGAATCTATTGATGATATGTTACTAAATTTACAAAAATTACTAATGGTCTTGCTTCTCTAGGTGACGGCATCGACAACGATCAAAAGGTGAGGAAGATCATTCGTGCACTCCCACCTTCTTGGGAAGTCAAAGCTACAACCTTGAAGGAGCTCAACAACAAGGAGGAAATGGAGCTCATTGGTCTCATTGGGAACCTCAAAACCCATGAGATGGAAAGAAAGGCTAGAGAAGATATGGCTCCTCCAAAGAAGAAAGCAATCGCTTTTAAAAGCTCTTCCACCCACTCCGACGAAGATGATGAAGAAGAGGATGATGAAGATATTTCTCTTCTTGTGAAGAACATTCGGAGAATGTACAATAAGGCAAAATTTAAAAATAGAAGGAAATGGCAAGGAAAGGAAGAAAAGAAAATCATTTGCTTCAATTACCAGAAGCCGGGGCACATCGTTGCGGAGTGCCCGGAAAATAAGGGCAAACCCTTCACCTCCAAGAAGCCATATAAAAAGAAGGCCTTAAAAGCTACATGGGATTTGGAAAGTGAATCTGATGAAGAAATTGACACGGCCCACATGTGTTCATGGCAAATGAGAACACAAATAAGGTAACCCCCGAATCATCTATTGATGATTGTGAATTATTTATGGATGAATTAGGAGAAGCTTTTGAAGAACTATCTCAAAATTATGATTTTCTTAAAAAGAAATATTTAAAAATAAAAAAGAAAAATAAAACTCTTAACCACAAAGTTTTCATTCTCACAAAAGAAAAAAATGAATTGTTTTCAACTCTCACCTCTACTCAAAAGGATTTTGATGCTTATAAAATTTCTTGTAAAGCAAAATTTTCTCAAATAGATAAAGATGAGATTTTCATGCTTAAGAACAAAATTAACTCTTTAGGGGAAATTTTAAAGAAATGTGAATTAGAGGCTATGTTTCCTAAAACATATCCCAAAGAAACTATCACATGCTACATACACCTATGTTCATAAATCACAACATTCACACTTACATCATGCTAAACACCCAAAACATGTTCACACTCCACACACTCATCATGCATTCATATATGATAAAATTTATGCATGCACATATTGTGACCGAAAGGGTCATTTGGCTAAATTTTGTTATGATAGAATAAATTCATCTAATAATCATGTTTGGGTTTGTAATGCTAACATTCAAGGACCCAAAAAAATTTGGGTACCAAAGTCAACGAATTTGTTACATGATGTAGGTACACTCCAAAGCTCAAAGACGTTGGGAGGGGTGGTATCTTGATAGTGGTTGCTCAAGGTACATGACATGGGATATCAACAACTTTGCAACCCTATTAAGCTACCATGAAGGTGGCACCGTCACCTTCGGAGATGACGCCAAAGGAAAGATTATCGGTATAGGTAACATTAAACTTGGTTCATCTCCTATGATTGAAAATATTGCTTTAGTTGACGGCCTCAAGTATAATCTCTTGAGAGTTAGTCAACTTTGTGATAAAGATTTTAATGTGATTTTTTGATGATTTAGCTTGTAATGTATTTGATAGACAAACTAATGCATGTATACTTTCTAGATTTCGTGAAAACAATGTATATATGATTGATATGTCTAATATACAATGCAATGTTACTTGTTTGAATGCCTTCAATGATGACTCTTGGTTATAGTATAGGAGATTATGCCATATTTCTTTTGACCATCTATCTAGAATAAACAAAAAGGAAATGGTGAAAGGTATTTCTTACTTGAAATTTGAAAAGGCCCGCATTTGCAATGCGTGCCAACTTGGGAAACAAACCATCCATCAAGGATATCATGACATCACGACCCTTGGAGTTAATTCATATGGATTTGTTTGGTCCTACTAAAACCAAAAGTCTAAGTGGAAATCATTTTGCTTTTGTGTTGGTTGATGATTTTTCTCATTTTACTTGGGTTTTTTTTTAGAACATAAACATCGAGCCTTTTCACATTTCAAATATTTAGGAAAAGAGTTGAAAAAGAAAAAGATTCTTCAATTTTACGAATAAGGAGTGATGAGGCGGTGAATTCAATAGCCAATCCTTCATCACTTACTGTGAAGAACATGGAATTAAGAATGAACTATCTTATCCTAGAACTCCACAAAAATATGGAGTTGTTGAGAGAAAAAATCGAACATTATAAGAAATGGTTAGGACTATGATAAATGAATACGGTCTCCCTTAATACTTATGGGCCGAGGCCATAAACACATCTTGTTACATATCAAATAGGGTTTTCTTGTGCAAAAACACTTCTAAAACATATTTTAAATTTTACTATTCAAGAAAATCAAATGTTTCTTATTTCAAAGTTTTTGGTTGTAAATGTTTTGTCTTAAATACTAAAGATAATTTAGGTAAATTTGATGCAAAATCTTATGAAGCTATTTTTGTTGGTTACTAATACTAGTAAAGCCTATAGAGTCTTCAATAAATCCTCTATGACTATTGAAGAATCTATACATGAAAAGTTTGAGGAATCTAATGTGTTTGTTGAGAATATTGTAGAGATAGATTCCTTAGGTGAAGACATGGAGAAGATGACCTTGAAGGACACACCTACACAAGACGACAAGCCAAAGGTTGATGTCCAAAGTGAACAAGTTGAAGTGGAGCAACCACAACCACTTTCAAAGGATTGGAGATTCACTCCACATCATCCCAAGGATCTAATTATAGGTAATGTATCAAAAGAGGTAACTACTCGTTCTAAACTCCATGATCTTTGTGGTCATTATGCTTTTATTTCCCATTTTGAACCAAAGAACATCCTCGAAGCCGAGGGCGACTCATATTGGTTGCTTGTCATGTAAGAGGAGCTCGATAAATTCGAGCGCAATCAAGTTTGGCATCTTGTCCCTAGACCCCATGATAGATGTTGACTGATTTTTCCTGCACACAAAAATTAGAATATTAGATTAAGAATAGATCGTGCGAGGAATCAGTTCTAATCCGCGGTAGCAGGGCTATGCGGGTCGTGATCCTCAAGGAGGGACTGCGATAGAAGCGTTAAGCAAGTTTCTCTAAAAATTTATCTTTTTTAGTTAATTTGTTAGTCACGATGGTATTTACAAAGAAAAGTGGTATTTACAATGAGTTGTGGGAAAGAATATTGGAGAGGTGTGGATTTGATCTACAAAAAAGAAAAGAAAAGAAAAGAATAGAAAACTAACCTTGGTTGGAGAAAATATACGAAACCTAACACTTTCTACCTTATTTCGGAGGTATTGAACGTATAAACCTTGGGATCGAACTCAGTCCGTTGTCGCATTAGGTCATCAAGCCTTGGGCAAGCATGAGTTGATACGCCTCGAGGAGGAGAACATCGCCATGGAATATCGTTGGAACCTACTAATCTTCGGTATACTTGTGGTTCGGTAAACGCTCGCGTGCTCGTCAAAGATCAACAAAAGGAAACACAGTAGAAAAGAAAGAGAAAACAAAGAAAAGCAACGACATAAGAACAAAATAAAAATTACCTTTTTATTGATTACAATGGAAGAGAAGAGAATCATCTGTCGGTGTCACCCTCAACAAAGCCATCTCCCTCACTTACATAAAAATTACAAAAAGAAAAGAAAACCTAGAAGAAACCCTAAAAATCTGAACTTTGGCCCTTTGCTGGACGCTGGACGCTCTGTACGTTGCACTGCAGGTGATATTTATAGGTGCAGAAGGCCGAGGAGTCCTGGACGAACTTGCCCACGAAATTTGGGATCTGGATGAGATCAAAGTGCCGCGGATTTGCGGCGGTTCCGCGGCACTTTTGTGGCTTTTGGCCACGCGCTTTGGCGCGTGGCCTCTCCTGGTCCGTCCATGTGGGCACCTGCTTCTAGAATTGTAATCCTGGCCTTTTAAATCTAGATTTTCGAGGTAACTTGGTAATCAAGTTACCCTTAATCCAGATTTCTTCAAATCTTCCTCCCACGAATTTTCTTCTTATCTTGGCCTTTTATCCTCATCCTGCAGGTGTTTAGGGTTGGATAGAAGTCTATCCTTCCCTAATCTCTGATATTTGCAACTTTCAGCCCTTGTATTTGCATTTTGACTCTTTGTATTTGCGCTTTTTCACCTGGGCTTCAAACATGGGCTTGGATCTGGGCTTTTGGGCTCTTTAGGCTTTATTTATTGCTAACATAACAATTCGAGGCCTGCACATATTAAATAAAGAAATATTAATAAATGTGCATTATAATATGAATAAATGTGCAAATGTGACGGTATATATGATGATAAAAATGCACTTTTGACTACCAATCAATAGACTAACAATTGGTACTAAATGGATTTTTAGGATCAAGTTGGATGAGTCGGGTAATATTGTTAAGAATAAGGCTAGGTTAGTAGCCTAAGGTTACACCCAAATTGAAGGTATCGATTTTGAGAAAACTTTTGCACCTGTAGCACGGCTTGAAGCCACACGGATAACACTTGCTTTTGCCTCTTACAAAAATTTCAAACTTTTCAAATGGATGTCAAAAGTGCTTTCTTAAATGGATTTATTGAAGAGGAAGTGTATGTTGAACAACCCCCCGGGTTTGTTGATCCTACACATTTGGATTTTGTTTTCAAACTAGACAAAGGTCTTTATGATTTAAAGCAAGCTCCCAGAGCTTGGTATGAAAGACTTTCATCTTTTCTTATTTCAAATGATTTTGCTAAAGGAAAAATAAATACTACTTTGTTTACTAAATATATTGAAAATGATATTCTTATTGTTCAAATATATGTTGATGACATTATATTTGGTTCTACTAATGAAAAACTTTGCAAAGATTTTGAATCATGCATGAAGGAGGAATTTGAGATATCTATGATGGGCGAGCTCAATTTTTTCTTGGTCTCCAAATCAAGCAAAGGAGTGATGGGATCTTTATAAATCAAGCCAAATACACGAACGAACTCATCAAGAAATTCGGGCTTAAAGGGGCTAAGACAAGCAAGACTCCCATGGCTACCACCATAAATCTTGACAAGGATGAATAAGGTATAAATGTAGACATTAAACTCTATCGTAGCATGATTAGTAGTTTATTGTATTTAACGGCTAGTAGGCCGGACATTATGTTTAGTGTGTGTCTTTGTGCTCGATTTCAATCATGTCCTAAAGAATCCCATTTGATTGTGGTAAAACGCATTATTCGATATCTTAAGGGCACCATTGGAATGGGCTTGTGGTATCCGAAGACCGGACAATTTTCCATGACGAGTTTTTCGGATGCCGATTATGTGAGTTGTAGAGTGGATAGGAAGAGTACTAGTAGAATATGTCAGTTTCTAGAAAATTGCCTTGTTTTATGGTCTTCCAAGAAGCAAAATTCTGTAGCCCTCTCAACTGTCGAGGCGGAGTATGTTGCGGCAGGGGCTTATTGTGCACAAGTCCTTTGGATGAAACATACTCTCCTTGACTATGATTTGCATTATGACTATATTAAAATATTTTGTGATAATACTAGTACTATTCATATGACTAAGAATGAAAATCAACATAGTAAGGCAAAGCACATTGACATTCGATATCACTTTCTTAGAGATCTTTATGAGAAAGGTGATATTGAAATTAATTATGTTTCCACCGATTTGCAACTTGCCGATATTTTTACTAAATCACTAGATTATAATAGATTTTCATTTATTTGTGGTGAATTAAATATTTGTGTTATGAACTCATGAGAGTTTTCCAAATACTCTTCGAAAATATTTTATTGGCTTAACTCTTTTGATGCATGACAAAAAGGGGGAGAAGTATATTTAAGTTATTATTCCTTTCTTATGCTACAATTCATGTTTGTTAAAATCATTTCATTTTTTGGAAAGAACATATTCTTTTCTTATACTTGTTAGATAGCATGATTTGAGGAGGAGCTTTTTTCAAGCTCCTTACATTTTGTTTTAAAATAACTCATATGTTTTGTCATCATCAAAAGGGGGAGATTGTTGGCCTAAGGTTACAATCACCTGGTTTTAGAGTTTTGATGATCACAAAATATATATAGTTATTTGTACTAACTAAGTTTAAGTGTTTAGGATTGTTTCAGGGTTCTAAGGATTTAAGATATTTTCTTCCCTAAAGGAAGGTGGTGTTGACTCAAGATGACTCAAATACGGGATCAAGAATTCAAGTTATCCAACGATGCAAATGGAAAAGCCCAAGTTGAAGATCTTGTAGTCATCTAGAACCATTGTAAGAAATTAGTACGTTAAAGAGTAAGGATATGATAGTAGTGCTCAAGAAGATACACACACAAAAATACACTTTTCAAAATACAAGTTTGGGCAATATTGATTTTGTTGCATGTTTGGTATTTATACATGTTTCATGATTTTTCAAATTTTTATATCATGTTTATAACATGTATCTTATCTCCTATATAATGTTACATAGCCCTCATACCATTTAAAAATATTTTAAAATTATTTCAAAAATCTCTTTAAATCCTATTTCAGGCCATTCTGGTCGATCGGGCGGTCGACCGTAGTTGTTTCAGGCCAACACGGTCAACCGACCGGTCGACAGGGTCTTATGGTCGTGGACGTGCACATCTGTACAAGTCTGCCGGTCGACCGTCAGGCCCTGCGGTCGACCGACCAGTCGACCGACTGCATGACCCTTACTCTCGGGTTGTGCCGGTCGACCGGGCCGGTCGACCGACAGTTCAAATTTGTGTTTTAAAAATAACCTGCGGAGCTAATGGCTAGTTGCCAAATGGCTTGCCGGTCGACCGGCCGGTCGACCGGTAGCTGGCCAGATTGGCTCTAACGGCTCTATTTTGAATATGTTTTATTTTCTTTGCTTTCCAACGGCTATTTCTTGTTTCCAAGTGTCACCCCTAATGACCTAGTATCACTTATGAATAATATTTATCCATTCCCTATAACTAGAGGTCATTAGTCTTTGGTTTTCCACAAGAAAAATACCTAAGTTTCAAGTATTTTCAAGAGAAGAAGTGTTTCATTGCTTTCCATCTTCAAAGTTCTTTCAATTGCAAAAATTTTCAATTGGTTTTCAAGTCTTTTATTTCTTTTCTACTGAAATTTTTCTCACTCTACTTCTTGAGCCAAAAATCATACTCCACTCTATAAGAAGTTGTAAGAGAGCGTTTGTGGTCTTTTGATCACCAAGTGACTTGTATTCCATTGAGTTGTGGTTCCTCTTGTGTAGAGGATAGTATTATTGAAGTTGGGTGCTCCGGTCTTGTGTAGACTAATTGTAATCCCTTTAGGTGTAAGATTCCTGTGTGAAAGTTTCCTTTGTAGATTTAGTGAAAATCCTTCATATTGGTGAAGGCGGAGACGTAGAGTAGTGGCTCGAACCTCGAAATAAATCTCTTGTGTTTGCGATTGATCTTTTCTTGCTCTTTATTGTTTTACATTCCTTACTTGAGATACTATTTGTTTTTCAATATTGCACTCATTTCATCTCCTTGCATTTTCGGTCTTTACTCATATCAACAAGGAAGCAATTGCGCACCTCAACTTATAATCTAGAGGAGTCAAAGAGAAGTTCTAGAGCCCTTCTCCGGGAATTCAGCTTCAATTTCTTGTTTTGAGTGACTGCTTGCATCATTCATCTTAACTTGTTTAAAACGAGCATTAGATTAGCATTAACACCTATTCATCCCCCTCTAAGTGTTTTTCAAACTCATCACATCCCAACTCAACAAAACAAATGCAAGCTACACTTAAACCATCAAAACTAAAAGTAAGCATGGAGTAAAGCAATGTTAGCTTGTTAGAGAGTTAGAAAGTCAGAGTATTAGATCCATCATTATGAGCCATCAATGGCTCTTGCAAGAGCAAGGTCAAGTAGAGGCTATTAGATTCATGTGGCTTATCAAATATGAAGTTAGACTAGTTGGTGGTTAGTAGTTAGTTGCCATGAGAGAAAAGATTAGCTAAACATGTAAAAAGAGTTAGAAAGAAGAAAACAAGATAAGATAAGAGAGCACCTTTCATAGATTGTCACCTTCTATTACAAGCACTCTTACTTTCCAACATGTACCACTCTCTCTCCTATTACAAGATCTAAAATAAATGAAAAATACAAAGAGGAAGAAGAAGAAGAAGAACTAAACTACACTACCCTAAACTACAACATGGAGAAGAAACTACACTACTCTCGTATATCCCCAACTGGAGAACCCCAGGAGGATATTTATAGGCACCAGGGGAAAGGGACCCGGGGGTAAACCCTGGCCCAAAGTACGGGCGCGGCCTAATATGCTCAGATTCGGGTATTTTCGTCCGTATATTCGTCTGACGTGCGCAAGGGTTTAGGTTCAATGTATCTTCTAGAAGATTCCTTACTTGGCCTCCAAGAAATGCGGATTTAACTACCCAAAATGGGTTTAATTAAGCTCTTATTACCTTTTTACCCTTCTTGTCTTGATTATCTGCAAGAGAGACCAAAACACAATTGGAAATGATATATTATTCATAAATCGGTAGGAAAATATGATATAATAATGCAAAACTGTAGACTAATCACACCTCCACACTTATCTTTTGCTCGTCCCGAGCAAAATAAGAAAACAAAAACTATACTACAAATGTTATTACATCACTTTCGCAGGTGACGCGATTGCACTGAGCGTGTGCAACAAGCCGTTAAACATCTAGGTTTCCCCTAGAGGAGGAGTTTTATCTCCTGAGAGTTTTCAGTGGATTGCACCCACAAAATCTATAAAGAAAGAAGACAAATGTTAGTGTTTTGAAACGCATTTTGAAAGAGAGATAAGTTTACGAAATATTTTTACAAAATTATAAGCGATCTAAGGTCATAAGTCCACCAAAAATTATTCTTTCTTAAACTTAATCTTTATGCAGGATCTTGTCTTGAATTAAGGTAAAAATTCAAATTGGATTAAATATTTTATCCTTCATAAAACCTAGATAATATGCATTTTGTGATAGTGAAAATTTCTGGGATTTCAACTCAAACCATCAAGCCATTTATTTATATCTACATATTTTTCTTCTTTTTTTTCCTTTCCAATAGTTTTCTTAGGCTTTCTAGTTTACCCGAGTAGTGAGCCTTTATCCGATGACTCCCAAATCAGATGGTCTTCGGGCATCAGATGAGAAAATATCCCTCGAGTTTAAGGACTCGAGTAAATAAGGCCACAAAACTAAGGCGGATTATTTGTTTCTTATGACCACTGTTAGGCGTGAATAATTATGCTTCTTAAGGCACAGTTATCAAGCTTAATAAGTGATTTTGTTTCATACATAACATATTTTTCTTTTTTTTATTTTATGACATTTAAGTCTTCATTTCCATCCCAAAAATGTGTAAGTGTGGAGTACATACTATCTAAGGCAAAAAATTCAAGATAAAATTATCTCTCCAATTTATTTTACTTAACCTATAATCTTAAACAAGAACTATTATTTCAACTAGGTTTAAGATGTCATAATTAAGATTTCCTTAATTTTTAAGATCATCTTAATTTTCTTAAAAATAGATCAAAACTTTGTCTCTTGTTTCAAAAAGTTTTAAAGAAAGAAAAAAATTCTATACAAAAGGGAAATTCTAAGAATATCCTAAAAGAAGTGTAAAAGAAAGAAAATCTAAAAGCTCTACGTTAGTAAACCCTCCCCAACACTTATCTCATGCATTGTCCTCAATGCATCGTGAATGTATGTATGCATGCAACTATAGAGAGGGAAAAAAATTACCTCAAGGGGGTGGTTCCGGTGGCGATCTGATTGGTCCATAAATGCGACCCAATCTAGTTTGCGTGGAGTTCAGAAGAACCCACCAGTAACCTCTATAATACAACCCACTAAAATGATGTATGCATTTATGATTTTTATTAAGAATTTTACCACATCTAATTTTCAAATTTTCAAAATAATTTCAGAGTAAATTTTATCAACACCCTTGTTCTAAAATGGAGTGTGAAAAGATGGAATAATTGATTTGGACTCAAAAAATATAGGAATTAATACTGACTCAGAGAAGTGACTGAAATCAAGTAAAGGTTCTGGAGTCAAAATTGGTTCAAGAATTGAATCCAAATCAAGAAGTTGAAATTCAAGTCCACATTCATTTTCCCATAATGGAATGTGACTCTCTGAGATTTGTGATTCAAGTTCAAGAATGACATGTATGAGAATCAAAACTGACTCTATTTACTCAAATCAGGTAGCAAAACAAGAGTCAATATTGATTCAGGAATTTGAACTGGATCACAAATTTAAGGATCGAAGTCACATTCTTGCCTAAGTTCAATTTCTTTGAAAGGAAAACTTGCCAATATATCAATGAGACATTCAAAAGTATGAAATTGGTCAAGTTTAATTTGTTGATCATAAAAGATTGGTGATTCAATTTCACGATGGACTGGCACATGATCTAATGTTGACTCAGGAAAAGGCCTGAAATCAGGTCAAAACACCTCAGTCATTATTGAATCAGGAAGTAGAATTGAATTACCAAGTTGAGATTTAGGATCAAATTCATTCTCAAGTTCAATCTCAGGAAAGGGATAACTTGCCAAAATATCAATATGGTTCTCAAAATTTTGATGTTGGTCAAGTTCAAATAGGTGTGCTGAAATCGAATCTTGGTTTCCCAAGCAACATGAGTCCTAATCTAGATCGATAGAATTAGAGATATCTGGATTGCTCAAAGGTTGATAAGTGTGAGTCTCCTCATTCCTTTGAATGTTAACCAATTGACTCAATTCTGTTTCTAACCTATCGATGGACTGGGCAAAAGATTTTTGAAATTGTTGTGAGGTGTCATGCAAGATTTCTATACTCTTTTCTAGCTCAGATTTTTCTTCTAATGGTTGTTCTAGAAAGGGAGTATAGGAATCTCGGTTTTAAAAATTTTGTGAAGAGTGTGAGTCCAAAACGTTTTGCGACTGTCGCTCGGACTCACGCAAGAGTTCCTCAGTCAATTCTAAGATGGATGTTTGATCATTATGAAGAGGTGGGACTGAGTAAGACTCTTGAAAATATTGTGAAATTGGGGAGGCCAACATGTTATGAAATTATCACTCAGTCTCTTACAGGTTGGCTTCTCTACTCTTTTCTAATTCAAATTTTTCTTCAATTGGTGGTTCTAGAAAAGGAGTATAGGAAGAAAATCGGGAAATGAATATTGTGAAAATTATGAAAATTGTGGACAAGGTGGTTGAGAATTTCACTGGGGGAGGTGAATCCCCACTGACTCTGTGAAGAGTGAAATTTATTTTGAAAATTATGGTCATAAGATTGGGGGTATGGGCTGTATTGATTCGGATAAGTCCAACCCGGTGTATTTATTTGGTTCATATTATAAAAAGCCGGATTGAAATTATCCGAATCAAATAGGGTAGGTGTGAAATATGGATTCATGTTAGGATTGAAAAAATTGTTGTTGTTGAATTCCATTTCACAAATAATCACAAACAAAAAAGAAAAAGCAAACAAACAAACAAAAAGAAAGAAAAAGTCAAAACCAAGCCTATACTAAGGTTGACCTAGACCTAGATGACTCCTAACTGGTCGATTACCCGAGGGAGGTTGTTGCTTGAATCGACCACAAGCTAATCGGCCAGGTAGGGGCAAAATACGGTGGGAGGTATCCGTGCGTAAGCAATGGGCCTTAATTATGGCAAACCACAGTATCTTTGAGGCGTAACCTCTTAATCCCCATCTTTAGACACCGATTTCACAAGAGTAAGATTCAAAATAAGTTCCAACCTCGGCCAATCTCTTAATGAGTCCAAGATGTCCCTAGGGGCCAACGTCTATCAATTTTTATTACGGCTTGGGTTGTGTGAGTGGGGAGGTGATTTTTGGGCTAAGGAAGGGTGATGAAATCCCCACCTTATTTTGTTTTGGGTTATGCCCTTAAATCCAATTCGTGCAAGTGGGCAATATAGACAAGAATATAACTCAAAGTAAGTAAATCACCCACATGTTTGTCCTATGCTATATGCAACGCCATATGTACACCTCAGCCCAGATCACAACAACAGAACAAAATACAGTATATTAGAATTAAAATTTGACACGTGCCTAAATGCAAATGTCTAAATTATTTTAAAAGCGTCCAAATACCGTATTTTAATTTTTTTAATTTATTACAGTGTGTAGGAAACTAAAGCAGAAAATTAGCAGCAGCAATACAACAATATATGCAACTTACGAGAACCCTGCAAAAGATGAAGTCAAAATGCCAAAAAATTGTCGCGTTTTCGTGATTTTTTCTTTGATTTTCACAGCTCAATTAGGGAAGCAGGGTTCCTGCTTTCTAGAGCAGGGACATGTAAGCAAAAGAAGAGTTCTGCAATGTTCAGATTCTACAAAAATCAACTTGCACATCAAAATAGAAAAGAAAATGTTAACAAAAATGTGAGTTTAAACAATTTCCATTCCCGGCAACGGCGCCAAAATTTTGATCGGAGCGAAACGAGCACTTTAAAATGTGTGTTTTATGAAATCAATGAAAATCTTGTATATGCTAATATTCCCTCGATACTTCCGTTATAGTATTGGATCAACGGGTCGAATCCACATGGACGGGAGGCGATAGAAGTATTAACAGTTCTTATTCACATCAGTTGTTAACAATTCTTCTTTGTTAAAAGAATGAAAAAGAAAATAAAAGAAATGAAATTCAGAAGTGATAGGTGAAGAAGGCGATAAAAGTGATGTGAAAATAAAAGAGAAGTGGTTTGAAAAACAAAATAGAAAAGAAGATGAAGCTTGTGGTGAAGAAAATATAAAACAATGGTGAAGAAGATGGAACAAAGATGAACTGCAAAGTTGGTGAAAACAATGATGAAAATAATAAAGGAGTTTTAGAATTGATTTTTAAAATAAGATAAAAGAAAAGAGAATACTATGAAAGAAATCTCATGGTTTCTAACTACTAATTACTCCTCTAACATGCTAACCTCTTAGTAATAGTTGCCTCACATGGATCCTTGGCCATGACTAGTCCTTGGCTTCAAGAGATGATACAAAGCATGTCTCATAAGATAGTTCTTCTACATTCAAACTTGCATCAATAAAAACATTAAATCATCAAAATTATTAGGAGCAAGCACGAAATAAGAGAGAGTTAGCTTGGTTAGCAAGTTAGCAAGTTAGATGGTAGAACCCATCATCATGAGCCATCAACAGCTCTTGCAAGAGCAATGCCTTGTAGAGGCTATTAGATCCATGTGGATTATCAAGTAAGTGGTTAGATGGTTAGTAGTTAGTAGTTAGTCACCATGAAAAGAAAAATTAGCTAAGCATCATGTAGAAGATGGAGGAGATTACAATGGAGAAGAAAGGAGACATCTTTACATAGATTGTCACCCTCTATTACATCAATCTCTCTTTTTCTCCCTCTGAATCTCTCAACCCTAATACATGATCTAAAAATGAAATAAAAATACAAAAGAAAGAAAAAGAACACTTACACTACACTACACTAAAAGAGAGAAAACCTAGTCTATTTCTCAATCTCCTTGCGTTTGGCCAAACCCTGTAGTTTTTATAGGCAAAAAGAGATTTCAGAAGATTAGACGAGGCCACGCGTCAAAAATTGACGCGTGGGCCCACCATAGGGCCGCAAAAACACGGCCGTAGCTGCATTTCCGCGACAATACTAGGGATCTGGATCCCTGGTTTTGGTGCGTGGGTTCCTTACACTTCGGGGAACATCCAGATATGCTCAGATTCACTTATTTTTGTCCAGATTCTCGTCTGACGTGCGCAAGGGTTTAGGTTCAATGTATCTTCTAGAAGCTCCCGTGCTTGGCCTCCAAGAAATGCAGATTTAATTATCTGAAAATGGGTTTAGTTAAGCTCATATTACCCTTTTGTCCTCCTTGTCTTGATTATCTACAAAAGAGACTAAAGCACAATTAGAAATGAATATTATTCATAAATCGGTAGGAAAATGTGATATAATAATACAGAACTGTAGACTAATCAATAACCGGTCTAAGCGCACTTCCTACAGCTAGCATGAAACCCAGAGGGTACAGGGCACCGTCCCCATTGAGTAGCCCGGGCAGTGGGCTACACAAGGGTACCTGTATAAAGATTAGTACTAACACATGCACAAATATAATATCGTCTACACTATTACAGCTAAAAGTCCACAGAATACAAGTATACACCCACACCGATATAAATTTACATGTCTGTTGGAACTTGTTTTGATGAAGACTATGTGACGCATATGTGACACATGTCATTTGGAGCTCTAACACATGACGAATCAAGAGTTCTACATGATCAAGATGTGCCAAAGAGAGTTGATATGTTGTGGTTTGTAATTATGAAGTAGCATGTAAAAAGCCTTGATATATACACACATATCAGAGTCAATTAGTCGACTTATATCTCTTGCAAGTCGACTAAACCTTGGAGTAGTTGACTAACCCAGAACCCCAAGTCGACTAACTCTTGTGTCAAATCTGACCCAACTCTCTGTTTCTGCATTAGTCGACTGACAGTGTTTTCTAGTCGACTAATAGCTTTTATAAATCGACTAATCCCTTTCCCTAGTCGACTAATCCCTGGTCCAGTCGACTATAAAGAAGTTGCAGTCGACTTGAATCAGTTATCCAGAAAACTTTCACTCAACGTATCTGACACTAGTCGACTTATAGCCAAACCTAGTCGACTAATAGAAGGAAATTTGCCTAGTATAGTCGACTAACTCCATGGGCAAGTCGACTATAGGCAGTTTCTGACTGTTGGACAGTTTTCGTTATCTGGTCTTTTGTGCAACGAATTCCAACGTTTTAAACTTTTGAATTGCACCTGTAACTACCCTAACTTACCCTAGAGTGCAGCTATAAATAGAGTGGTTAATCCAAAGGCCAAACACATTCCAAATCTTCAGTTTTCCAAAGCAAAAATTCTTTTCCACTTCAGTTCCTCACCAAAAGTCATTTCCATTGTGAAGTCTTCTGAAGTTTGTCTCCTATACTAGACCTTGTCCACATACACATTCAGTACCAAGGCTTATTGGAAAAGTATTGTAAACTCAAAGTGATCATTGTACACGGGTGGCTTCTTGGTGTAGAGGCAGTTGTACAAGGTGAAGGTATTCTCTTGGATGTAGAGAAGGTGTTCTCTTGGTGGAAGAGAAGGTGTACACATTTGGTGAAGGGGATTTGTCAAGTGGTGTGCATGTTGTGATTTTGGGTGTACAAAATCAAGTTAAAGGAAAATCTCAAGCGGGTGGCTTGGGGACTGGATGTAGGTAACAAGGACCGAACCAGGATAAATCTCTTTGTTTGCGTTTGTCAATTTCTGAGATTTGATTTCCTTTATTTGCAAGTTTATATTTAATTGATTAACTATAATCCTTCTTGTTTAGTTTTGTGTTGACTTGTGTTTGTTTAGATCTATAGTTGCCAACAGAGATAGTTCCGCATTTGACATTATCTCGGGACCAACAATGTCCACATTACAGATACAAATCCATCAATACACCAATACAAATACACTACTTAATTAATACAAATCACCCGTCGAAACGGGGAAACACAATAAAGTGAGACATTCGCCTAAATTTTTAGAAAATGTCGCAAAATTTCAGAATCCTAAGAATATGTGCATATGCCACCAATATATTAAAATATATATTTTAGAGAGAGAATTAGAGAGTGGAGAGAGAGAATCTGATACAGAGAAAGGAGAGGAATGTGTCAAGGGAGAGGAGGAAGGGAGGAGAGAGAAAAAGATAAAGAGATAGGGGAGAGAGAGAAAGAGAGAATTAGAACCAGATTCAGATTAGAGAGAGGAGAGAAATAGTGAGAGAATTGGAGGAGGAGAGAGAATATGAGAGAAAGGGATAATTAGTGAGAGTTGGAGGATATAGGAGGGAAGATGAAGGGGCCAGCTTGGCCACTGCCGACGCGACTGTGGGGATCCTGCGGCCAGAGGTGAAGTGGGGGTGGTGAGAGTGAGGTTAGTGGTGGTGGATGTGATGATGGTGAAGATGTTGATGATGTTGGGGATGATGATGGTAGGTAATAGGTGGTGGTGATAGGTGAAGTTGTGGGTGATGGTGTAGGGAGATGGTGATGAAGATAAGATAGTGGTGGGAGAGGTGCTGGTGGGAGTTAGTTGAGGAGGAGATGATGATATGGTGATGAAGATGATGTTGAAGAAGATGATGGAATGGTAATGGAGTAGAGGTGAGAGAGGGAGTGGCTGAGCTGTTGGTGGTCGGACCACTGCCTGGGGTTCACCAGCGGCGGAGCTAGGCCGGAGGAAGGCGCTGGGTTGATGCTATGAAAGGGAGAAAGAGATATATAAGATATAGAGAGAGAAATTGAAAAGATAAGGGAGTAGAGAGTAAGAAAGTAAGAGAATTTTGGGAGATGGAAAGAGCTGGTCTTGTCGCCGTCCACAGAAAGGAGAAGGGAAAAGAAAGAAAGGAAGAAGAAAAGGGGAAAAAGAAGAAAAGTAGGATTGAGAAGTGGGGGGAAGCCTGTGGAAGGTTGTGGATAGAAAAATAAAAAGGATAAAAGGAAAAAAAATTAAAGAAAAATAAAAGGAGAAAGAAAAGGAGAGGAAAAGGAAAGAAGAGAAGAGAAAAAGAAAATATCCAAGTAATAACTCCAGATTCGGGAAAATACTGAAAATCGGGAATGCTAGAAAATAAGCTCTGCAAAATCCCCAAAAATTCTCTAAATAAAAAATATTTTACTGAGATACATGGTGAAATCAGATTCAATAAATTCAATACTTTTCAAATTAAAAATCCTTGAACTAACTGATGATACCAGCTGATACAAAATCCAGCCGAATTTTGATTAATTCAGGAAAAATCTCCAAAAAATAAAAAATATGATTCTGAGGAACAATGTGAAAACAGATTTTAGAAATTCAACTCCATTTGTAAATTAAAAATCCGAGAATCGATCGATGCACCGATCGATACTAATTTTGAAGATATTGCAATTTAACTCAGAAAATTCCAGAAAAATATGAAAAATCTAAAATATTGAAAAACATTGTTTGAAACTAAATTCACTCAAATCTGACTACTAGAAAGATCAAATCGAGTACTACACTGGGATTGGGTCCCTGATTCAAACTCGAACTGACTCTGAGACCAGGAATCCGGATCTAATACCAAACGATAATATAAATAATCACAAAACAAAAATAAATATGGGGGTAAATAAAAAAATACGATCAAAAAATCAGAACATGTATCTAGGTACATATTCTAGGGACTGGTTGTTACACAGGAGTGTTCAGTGACGTGATATAAGAATTAAGTAATGAGGCAAGTGCCATGGTACCAAGTCTGGCATTAGAGTATCAGGTGTCAGCATAAAGTATCTTGTATGTGTCAGTATCAAGCATCAGATGTCAATATCAAGTATCATGAGTCTGATGTCAGTATCAGGTTAACTCAAAGTATCAGGTATAATATAAGATTCAGTAAATATATGAGTATATTTGTATCCAGTATCAGGTATCAGGTGCTATACAAATAATGTAACATGATTTAGGAATAAATCATATCAAATATTTCAAACTCTTCACAACCATTAAAATAATATAAAACAGTAATAGAGCCAAGCGCACAAACAATCAGAGCTAAGCAGTGTTGGGGCAAGATCAGGGAACAGTGCTGATCGCTAAAGCACACGGCGGGACTAAGGGAATGACTGAAGCATTGAAACGCTATTCTGTCGATCGACGGAATCCCGCTTAAGCGAGTCTAGTGGTAAAGAGCTGAGCGCTGAGCTCGCTTACCAGGCGGAGCATAGAAAACCCAGCTGGTTTAAGCGCATTCCCTACAACTACCATTAAGCCTAGAGGGTATAGGATAGTCTGGAAAATGGGTTGCCTGAAGGCTGAAGTATCGCACGAAGGCTTATAGGGACAGAAGACAGAATGGGTACGTGCAAAAGATATTAGTACCATATAAGCATACATATAAATATAATAAATAACAATTCTCAGCACTGAGCACTAAGAGCATGAGAAATCGTGGAGTAGTTTAAGTGCGTCCCATGCAGGTATCACGAAACCCAAAGGGTACAGGGTACAGTGCCCATTGATAGCCTGAGAAGTGGGTTGTACCTGCAACCGACACCACCGTTAGTTCCAAAAATATATAAAAAATACAAAAAAATTCCAAAAATTATAATGGACATTCGGACACAGAAATACAAGTCCAGATACATCCAATAGTACATCCAACACCAAAAACACTAAAACAGGTATTCTACCGATACAAATACAATTATGCAAATACAATAATTACACACAAATTCCCAAAAATATAATCTTCACCCATCGAAGCAGGGAAACTTAAGTAAAGCTAGATTACTCGCAAAACTTAAGAACTATACTACCTATAAATACTAAACTAAGGATATGTACTCGCTATATAGGAAAATTACTCTCTAATACAGGTAAAAGTATTCGCCTAAATTCTTATTCGGGCACAGATAAGTCACCGAAAATGTCAAAGAAAGAGAAAGTTAGGGTATGAGAAAGAAAAAGTAAGAGTAAAAAAGAGAAAAAGAGAGATAAGAGAGAGAACATGAGGGAGAGGAGAGAGGAAAGAAAGAGAGTATGAGATAAGAAAGATAAAATAAACTAATTAGAGAGAGAAGGAGAGAGAATATGAAAGAACAGAAACAAAAAGAAGGAAATAAAAGAACAGAGGAAAAGAGAAAGAGAAAGGCAGGAGGAGGAGGAGGAGCATGGCCGACAGCCTGGCTGGGATGACCGGCCAGGTGGACGGTGCGGCAGCGCCGCCGTTTTCCCAGAAGGAGGAGAGGAGTGGGTGTAAGGGAGGAGGAAGGGATGAAAGTGAAGAGGGAGGTGGTGTTGTTGTATGGTGACGGATGTGATGAATTGATGGTAATAGGTGATGGAATTGAAGGAGGTGGAGTTATAATTTGAAAGAAGTGGAGATGGTGGTTTTGCTGGTGGTTGAAGAAGAGATGTGATAATGGTGGAAGAGGTGGTTAATGGTGGTGATGGAGGATTGAAGAAGGAGATGAAGGAACTGGAGGTGGAGGATAAGAGAGGGTGGAGGAGTGGGTAGCTAGAATTGGGCTACCGTGGGGATAAACGGTGGTATAGACAGGCCGATGGTGGTGGTCAGGGTCGGTCGGGAGAGGGATTGAAGAAAGATAGAGATCGTGGGAGAGAGAGAGGGAGAAAATAGGGCGCAGGAAAATAAATAGAGATGGAGAAATAAGAGAGTAGAGAGAGAAGAAAGAGAGATTAAGAGAGATTGTTGGATTGTAGGGGAAGGAATAGCTTAGTTGAAGCTTGGGGAAGAAGTAAGAAAGAAGATAAAAGGAGAAGAAAAAAAGTGTAGAAAGAAAAAGAAGGGAAAAGAAAAAGAAAAAGGAAGGGAAAATTTGAGAAAAGAAGGAAAGAGAGAAGAGAAAAGGAAAAGTAAGATTTTATGCAGAAGAGTGGAGAAGGGAAAAGGAAGAAAAGAAAAGAAAAGCCAATTAATTAATATTATTTTACAGAAAGGTTTCCAAAAATTCTATAAAATAAAAATTATTACCCTGAGAAACAATATGAAATTGAATTCAAGAAATTCAATCTGATTATCAAATTAAAAATCCTGAAATCGGTCGACACCGGTTCGGTTGAATTTTGATTAACTCAGAAAATTCTCAAAAATGTACTAAATAGAAAATATGATCTTGAGGAATAATGTGAAAGTAGATTCCAGAAATTCATCCCCATTTATAATTAAAATCTTGAATTCAACCAGCGATACTGGTTGATATCGATTTTTAGAGATTTTGCAAAATAATTAAGAAAAATTCTAAAAATTCTGAAAACCCCAAAATATTGAAAATTAATATCTGAAATTGAAATAGGTCCAATCCAACAATCTGGAAGTCAATTAAGCAGTTTTATTAGAATCAGGTCGTGGGTTCGGACTCAGGCTGACTCTGAGTCCACAAACTCCAGATCCGATACCAAATAATAACAAAAGTGATATTAGAATAAAAATAAATATGGATAAATTAGAAAAATACAAGCAAAAAATTGAAGCACGCATCCGTGTACGTATTCCGGTAAAAGGGTATTACATTCTATCCACTTCACATAAAATTTCATCCTTGAAATTTCGATAAGGAGGGAGATGAACACAAAAAGGACCAGAGTTAACGATTACAGCAAGAGAAAATGGAGATGATTGAAAAAGTTGTAGAGATGATCAGAAAAATTTACCTACTCAGAGTACAAAAAGGTCGGGATAGCGAGAAGTTGAAAGTAAAACAATGAAGGGTTTCAAGAGTCAAAAGAAGAATGATCAGGAAGAATAGATAACTCTGTATTTGTAGTTGAAATATATAGTCAAGACTCATGCGCCCAGTTGCAAATTAATATCACATTAATCTGCTGACTGGTTGTACTGGAGATGAGAGAGTCTAAGCTCTAATACCAACCTGTAACGCCCCTCCCCACCGGGTGCGGAGACGCTACTGCAACGTACATATGCAGGGGGAAATACCCTCACATACATAAGCTAAGCATATCAGTATGAAAGGAATCAGAGTACGGAAGCACAGTAATAATAAACATTCCAACTTTATTGTACAAGTATACTAATATCACAAAACGTGATCCAATATTACAAGAATATAACATCACCAAGAGGTGCAATTATAGGGAGATATACAAGTATGAACAGTACAAAAGGTGCTCATGAGATATAACAAGGAATCTCAAGAGCCAAGTAGGAGGGGCTGAAAGAAAAGACTACGGATGGTCAACTGCTAATACATGCCTCTGTTGTGCACTCTGATTAGCAACAGGAAGTCCACCACAAAACCAAACTCTGAAATATAGACACACAGGTTCACAGATTGTCAGAAAAAATAACCCAATGAGTATATAAAATGAAGCCAAGTGGTGTGCATAGGCAACACACGTGTATCAAGAGTTATAGTGGGTCATGTACTGAAGTCAAGCAAGTAGATGGTAAACAGTAAATTTAAATAGAATCAGGACTAGATCAAGAAGTAAATTGTACTGTATGGAAATCAGAGCATATTCATCCAGGCATGTAATGAATCATCAACAAAATGTGTTATATGTTGATGTAGGCAAAATTGATTGTATAAATTCAATTGCTAGATCCATGAAATTAGTACGTCAAGAGGATAATCCAAACAAGGAAACCCTCATATATATACCATATACATCACTTCATCATCAACTGAGTATATGTAACCTGAATTGCTTATAAGTAGGTATATCATCATCTTTGTATCCAGAGTACAGCAGGTGTAATCCATCATCAGGAGTATCAGTTATGTTGGTAGTCAGGATAACTTAATTATATAACAATAGTAATACTCAGTATCGCCTACTATTCTAACCATTCCCCTTCAGTGTCCCATACCACTGGCAGTTCTTACTGGAGACTGTCCTTCTAGCAAAACATATTCGAATTCTGATATATGATTACCATTATTTGAACAAGGTAGTGATCGAATAACATCCGTTCCTGATATTATTATTGTTAGATAATTAAGTTATGCCAGGTATAGAGTAATGTATCAGAACTCAATCATACACTACAGTTCAGTGTTCAAGAATAATAGGAGTACAAGAATAGAAACACTCAAGTAGAAGGTAAGGTTCTTGATATTAGGAATAATAATAGTAATAGTAATAACAGTAATAACAATTAGTATCATTTGTCATTCTAATATTTCCGTACCAATGTCCCATACCTCTGTCAGTTCACACTGGAGCTTATACTTCTAGTAGAACTCATCTGAGCTCTGGTATGTGGGTACCATTATTCGAACAGGAAATCAACCAAATAACATCGCTCCTGATATTATTATTGTGAAGATATTAAGTGCATCGTGTATCATGTAATGTGCCAAGTGCTGGGTCAGGAGGGCTTGAGTACCCGGAACACGATGTAGTGGACTCTAGAGGCACCCCCGGTCTAAAGAGGTACCACCACCACATGTGTGGTGTGATACTTAGCTCTGTGTGGTACTTAGCTCCATACACCATGTGTGTACCGTTTAACATGAGTTCTAATGGTACGATTTGTGGACTCTAGTGGTATCCTCACGGACTCTAGAGGTAGCCCTATCACATGTGTGATGTTGCACTTAGCTGCGTGTGATACTTAGCTCCATTCGCTGTTCCTTCATACTGGAGTAACAGGAGTGTTCAGTGACGTGATACAAGAATTAAGTTATGAGGCAAGTACCATGGTACCAGGTCAGGTATTAAAGTATCAGGGGTCTGTATCAGGTGTTAATATCAAGTATCAGATGTCTATATCAAGTATCATGCGTCCAATTTTAGAATTAGGCTAATATATGAATCAGTAAATATAGGAATATATCAGTATCCAGTATCAGGTATCGGTGCTATACAAATCATATAACATGATTCAGGAATAAATCACATTAAATATTTTAAACTCTTCACAATCAATAAAATACTATAAAATAGTAATATAGCCAAGCACACAAACAAGCAGAGCTAAGCAGTGCTGGGGCAAGATCAGCGAACAACGTTGATCGCTAAAGCGCACGTCGGGACTAAGGAAACGACTCGAGCGTTGAAACACTATTCTGCTGATCGGCAGAGTCCCGCTCGAGCGATTCCAGTGGTCAAGTATTGAGCGCTAAGCTCGCTTACCAGGCAGAGTGTAGAAAACTCAAAGGGTTTAAGCGCATTCCCTGCAACTACCACTAAACCCAGAGGGTATAGTATAGACCGAGCAATGGGCTGCCTAAAGGCTGAAGTATAGCCTGAAACCTTATAGGGCTAGATGGCCGAATGGGTACTTATAGAAGATGCTAGTATCATACAATCACACATATAAACATAATAAATAACAATTCTCAGCATTAAGCGCGCTAAGCTCTCCTTATCAGGCTGAGCATGAGAAACCGTGGAGCAGTTTAAGCACACCTCCTGTAGCTACCATGAAACCCAGATGGTACAGGGCACAGTACCTATTAGGTAGCTCGGAAAGTGAGCTGTGCCTACAACCTGCACCACCGTTAGTCCCAAAAATATACAAAAAATACAAAAAAACTCAAACTACAATGGACATCAGGACACACAAGTACAAGTCCAAGTACATCCAATAGTACATCCAACACCTAGAATATCAAAACAGGTATTCTATCAATGCAAATAAATTATGCAAATACAATAATTACACACAAATTTCTAAAATTATAATTTCACCTATCGAAGTGGGGAAACTCAAGTAAAGCTAGAGTACTCGGAAAACTAAAGAATGACACTCGCTACAAATACTAATCAAGGATGCATACTCACAACAGAAAAAAAAGTACTCACTAATAAAGATAAAAGTACTGGACTAAATTCTTATCGGGGCATATATAAGTAACCAGAAATGTCGAAGAGAGAGAAAGTGAGGGTGTGAGAGAGAACAAGAAAGGGTGATAGAGAGAATATAGGGAACGTGAGGGGCAGGAGAGAGGGAAGAAAAAGGAGTGAGATAAGAGAGATAGAGAGAGAAACTAATCAAAAAGAGAAGGAGAGAGAATAGGAAAGAATGGAAACAAAAAAAGGAAAGAAAAGAACAGAGGAAAAGAGAAAGAGACAGGAAAGAGGAAGAGGAGCACAGCCAGCAACCTGGCTGGGCTTGCCGGCCAGGTGGATGGAGCGGCGCCGCCGCTGGCCTAGGTGGAGGAGAGGAGTGGGTGTAAGGGAGAGGGAGGGATGTAAGTGAAGAGGGAGGCGTTATTGTTGTATGGTGATGGAGGTGATGAAATTAATGGTGATGGGTGATAGAATTGAAGGAGGTGAAGTTGTTATTTGAAGGAGGTGGAGATGGTGGTTATGGTGGTGGTTGAAGGAGAGATGTGATGATGGTGAAAGTGGTGGTTAATGGTGGTGATAAAGGAAAAGTTAAAGAAGATAAAGGAAATGGAGATAGAGGATAAGAGAGGGTAGAGGAATGGGCGGCCAGAATTGGGCCGTCGTAAGGATGGCCAGTGGCGTAGACAGGTCGACTGTGGTGGTCAGGATCGGTTGGGAGAGGGAGAAAAGAAAGATAGATAGAGTCAGAGAGAGAGAGAGAGAGGAAGAAATTAGGGAGATAAGGAAATAATTAGAGAGGGAGAGAGTGATTAAGAGAGTAGAGAAAGATTAAGAAGATGGTTGGCTTGCAGGTGAAGGAATAGGTCAGTTGAGCTTGGGGAAGAAGTAAGAAAGAAGATAAAAGGAGAAGAAAGGAAAAGTATAGAAAGAAATAGAAGGGAAAAGAAAAGGAAAGTAAAGAAAAAGGAAAAAAAGAAAAGAAAAAATAAGAAAAAGAAGGGAAAAGGGAAGAGAAAAGGAAATGCGAAATTTTATGTAGAAGAGTGGAGAAGGGAAAAGGAAGAAAAGAAAAGAAAAGCCAATTAATTAATATTATTTTAATTGGGTAAAAGCTGACTAATTCAAAAAGTTCTCAAAAATTCTATAAATTAAAAAATACTACCATGAGAAATAATGTGAAATTAGATTCAAAAATTCAATCTGGTTTACAAATTTAAAATCCTATAATCGATCTGTGATACCAATCGACACCAGATCGATCGAATTTTGATTAATTCAAAAAATCCCCAAAAATGCTCTAAAATAGAAAATATGGTCCTGAAGAACAATGTGGAAGTAGATTCCAGAAATTCATCTCCATTTATAAACTAAGATCCTGGATTCAACAAGCGATACCGGTCGATATCAATTTTTAGAGATTTTGCAAAATAATTTAGAAAAATTCCAGAAAAATCTGAAAAATCTAAAATATTGAAAATTATTATTTGAAATTGAAACATGTCCAATCCCGCTATTAGGAAAGTCAAACAAGCAGTTTACTGGAATTGGGTCTTGGGTTCAAAGTCGGGCTAACTTTGAGTCCACAAAATCCAGATCTGATACAAAATAATAACAAAAGTGATATTAGAAGAAAAATAAATATGGAAAAATTAGAAAAATACGAACGAAAAATTGGGACACGCATCTGTGTATGTATTCTGGGAACTGGATATTATATTTCCCCACTCAAAAATATAAACAGAAGCCTACGGGATACTCTCATCCGACCCACGGGTGGATGAAACCCGAGGTAGTTTTCGTCTGTCGGGTCCAAGCCTGATCGCTACTCCATGACTGAGATTTTCCCTACTCAGAGTAGACGTATCTAATCCATTGACGGGTTGTGCCCCAACTTCTGGTCCCTACTGAGGTCACAGCTCCGCTGATGGGATTTCTCCTACTCGAAAGCAATTGTGAACCGACTCTATTGCTGGAATTTTCTTCACTCAGAGGCCCAACTCCGCTGCTAGGATTTCCCCCACTCAGAGATCTGAATTTCCACTCCGTTGATGGATTCTCCTACTCAAAATCAGTACATCCAATCTGTCGATGGGTGCACCCCTACTTCAGAACCCTTCCAAGTTTGCAAATAAGCATTCCAGAGAGCCTATAGTTACATGAAATATATGGTATATTCATGAGGGTTTTTTTGTTTGAATTATCCACTTGACGTACTAATTTTGTGTGATTAAAAGATGGAGAAATCAAACATACTAGAGAGGCACAATCGTTCAGGTATTACCCGAACACCACCTTTGCAAATATTTGCATATATTACTCATCCCTAGATGACATGGCAGTGTATGTTTAGCCTATAAATGCACGAGACAAATGGTATATGATACTTGTGATTTATATGTATATTTTATATCACTTTTATGCCTATTATTTGCTACATTTAATTCTGCACGGGTGTTTTTGTTTATGTTTTTGTAAAAATTACGTCAAGAGCACAAATTATACAAAAGATAGAGCGAAAAAGTGATAAATCAATACATCAAGAGACATTTACAGCGAGATAAATTTAGATTCAGAGACTCATGGAAAAATAGCATATACCTACAGAGTCTACATAATGAGAAGAATAAAATGTCAAAAGACGGACCTTAGAAGCTCTGGTCAAATGGCTGCCCAGCTGTTGACCACGGCTACGTAGCCATTGACCATGCAATATGATTATCAGCGGAGATTTCTAATGTGGTTCAGATTTGGAGTTCAAAGTAGCACTGTAGTCAACTGAGTAACCGAAAATTACGGTCGAGCAGTCGACTTTCTATGGAAACCCTGGATGTAATTTTTTTTAGACTTCGTGTAAAATTAGGAGAGTAATTCATGAATTCTATTAGGCCTCTGGATGACTCTACAGTCTATAAAAGGACCTGCAATTCCCTTGTAAAATAATCTCTCTAGGAAATTAATCTTTCAATAAAGTTTAGTTTTTTGGTTTCTAAAGATGGTTTACTACTGATATTGCTTGATAAACTAGATGACCTAGTGATTTTAAATGCCTACTCATATTGGCCTTCCAAGTATCAAGTCTAAAATGGTCAAACATAGGAGGGCTATCCATGAGTGCAAACTAGATGTGTGCAAATGAACAATGCAAATGAAGATTAGCAAACCAAGATCTCACTCCTAGGTGGTTAAACCTAAATATCAGGAGCGTAGGCTCTGATACCAATTGAAAAATCACCTAGAGGGGGGGTGAATAGGTGATAAAGCTAATCTATTAAACTAAATGCGGAATTTAAAAACTTAATGCAATACACTCAAGTGCAATCAACAAATGATGCACACACAACCAAGCCAAGTAATTATGAATGCACAATATGAATAGTTGCAAGGCACAAAGTAAAGAGAGAGATAGAGAGAGAGTCAATGGATCAAGCGCAAACAACAAGATATGTTTCGAGGTTCGAGCACCCAGCTCTACATCCCCGCCTTCGACACACGAAGGATTTCTAATCCACTAGCTAGTCCACAAAGAACTCTCACAAGGAGTACCCAACTCCTCTCTTTACAACCACAACCTCCTCCTTGAGGCAAGCTCCAATCCAACAAAACAATCACCTCACAACTTGAGGGATTAGCACAAAGCAAATACAAGGATCACCTCACAACTTGAGGGATACAACCCAAGGCACAAAGCCAAGTAAAGATTGGGTTTACAACTTGGTGGTCTAAGAATCAACCACAAACAATTTTTTTCTCTCACACAAAAATCCTATTGAATAAGATAGTAGATTTTAGCTCAAGTGTGGAGAAAACTAATGGAATGGAAATCAAAATCACAAAGAAAAATCCTTGGGAAAAACTGAAACTAAGATAGAGAAGTTCAATCAAAATCTATTCCCAAAAACCTTTTCTTTGATTTTCCAAACCCTAGCAAAAACACCAAATAGATTGTTCAATTCAAGTCCAAAAACTTCTTTTGATTGCTGTGAAAACACCAGAGAGTAAGGAAAAATTCGCACAAAAAATCTTAGAGAAAACAGGCTATGAATGGGGTATTTATAGACCCCAGAAAAATATAGTCGTTGGCAGCGGAAAATGCCAAAAATGAACTGTCGGTCGACCGCTCCGGTCGACCGTCCAACGGTCAAATTCTGCCGTTGCCAGCTACCGGTCGACCGCCCCGGTCGACCCAAACAAACAGAGAGCTCTGCTCTCAGACCCGGTCGACCCTGACGGTCGACCGTCCCCGTGTCTGCCAAACATGCACAGATCTGTGCATGTCGGTCGACCGACCCGGTCGACCGACTTCATGCCAAGTCGACTTGGTCAGAAGACTAGTCGACTGGTTGAAGCCTGGAACTGAAAACAGGATCAGAAAAATAGTTTAAAAATATTTTGAAAAATCTTTTAATACTCCTAAAAATCACCAAAAATAGTTTTATCATTTTGCAATGATATATAAACATGTGGTAAAAAGTTTAGCTCAAATATCAATCAATATGAACTATTTTTGTGTCTTATCATTTTTTTACCAAAAACCAAAAACTGTATTTTCTAAAAACTTGAATTTTGAATAGAAAATACGTTTTGTCCAAAACTTCTTCCAAATACAAAAACATGATATTTAAACACTTTGAAGCATGATGCATATGGATAGAAATCCAATATACATGAAACATATATATATATCATAGTTTTTGACTTTAATTCCAAAAATAAGTTTTGTTAAAACACAAAACATAAAACACATGAAATAGGTATATCAAAGTAAGTTTGTCTAAGTAGTTGAAGCATGCATGTATATAGAACAAATCTAATATACATTAAACCATGTAAACTTGTTTTGATATAATATCTATTCATGCAAACCAAGATCGGTTAAACCAAACACCGAAAATCAAAACATGAAACGTGTGTATTGTGAACTTGAGCATATCATACTATTCTAATCTTTACAATTTGGATCTAAATACAAAACTAAACTAGGATACCTAAGTCTTCTTGTAGAGGCCGTCTCCAAGCCGACTCGATCCAAAACTTCGTGATTCACCGAGCTTGACTCCTTTGAGTGCTAGATATCATCTTTGACGCTCGGGCTCTTGAATCATCATGTGAAAGCTTCCAAATCATCTTATTGAAGCAATCACCAACTAATATCTTGATTAATGATCTGAAACTAAAATCACAAGATTATTAGTACACATAACTACATGAGTTAATCATCATCAAAACTAGAGTAGAAGGCCTTTGGGCCAACAATCTCCCCCTTTTTGATGATGACAAAACTCATGGAGTTATATATGCATGGATTAAAGTTAAGCTTCAAAGAAGCTCCCCCTTAACTCATGCATAGGGATAAACAACAAATATATACAATGAATACTAAACATGAAACATGCATAGATATGTATAAACAATAAAGAGGCTCTAGATACCAATGAAATTTTCAAATCAAAAACAAATAAACATGTTCTAGATAGCCAATTTAAACTTAATATATGCAAAACAAAACTAATGACCTCTTTTACAAGCTCTTGATATCAAAAATAAACATGTTTTATAAATAATGCTTTGATACCAAATGAACTTAATAAAAACATAAAACATGCATACAAACATGCATATAAACTCAAATTCTTCTCCCCCTTTTTGTCAATCATCAACAAAGGGTTAAAAACAAAACAAAACTAATAAAAAAACATATTCTTCTCTTCTTTTTATTTAAAACAAAGAAACAATAAGGGATGTTTCAAAAAAAAAAAATATTCTCCCCCTTTTTGTCTAAAACAAAAACAATATTAATGAGGGGTCAAATCAAATATGATACCAATTAAAAAAAGTGTCAATGAAGTGCATCTAGATACCAATTAAAAATGAAACTATATCAATTGAAAAACAAAAATTTTGATACCAATTGATAAGTAAACAAACAAAATACCAATTGTAAATAAACAATCTTGATATCAATTGAAATTAAACATAACGAATTTTGAATTTCTTAAACATAAATGTTGATACCAATTGAAATTAAACATAGATCTTAATACCAAAGTTGATTTAAACTAATTGAAATTATTGCCAATTGAAATTATTATTCTCTATCATAAAGTAAGGGAGTGGAATACTAAATACCAATTGAAAGATGAAATACAAGATTTCTCCCCCGTTATGAAATACCAATAAAAACTATGATAAGGCTCGAATTAAGATACCAATTGAAAGCTAAATCAATTTAAACAAAGTTGAAGCTCAAGCTTATCATCATAAACAAGATTTGTGCTTAAAGATATAGGGATATAGTAAGCACAACTAAAACACATATATGTATGAAAAAATTTAGATACCAATCGAAATTGATACTATTTGAAATGAAAGCATACATACACAAAAATATATGAGTATACAAGAAATGTCAAGATTGATACCAATTGAAAGAGTTCAATGATACCAAATGAAACAACAATAAGATCAAGTGTATATCTCATATTCCTATCCTCCCATACATGATCAAGTTTAAAATGATTTTCACAATAAAGCATACATGAGCATGGTCTCCCATCCAACCACCCTTCGATGGTAGGGGTTTTCAAAAATAAGTTTACAAATATAGTATGTTTGAAAACAACTACCAAGGAAGAATATCACAACTAGTTATATGAATCAACTAGTACGAGATCTTTCAAATAAGGAATAACAAAAATATTTTTCATGAAGACACATGTAAACCACATGGCACTAAAACACTCAAAATCTATATAGCACAATTTGTACTCATGAAAACTAAGTCATGAGAAAACATTAAATAAGGTGAGTGTACAAGTGTTGTGAGAGACATATCAACATGAAAATGGACAATCAAGCTCAATATTGAAAATATGAAATTCATCTAGGATGAGAAATCACCAATTGAAATCATCTTAAAAACATGAAATTCAACATAAATGTGAAATCACCTAGCAAACATGAAATTCATCCAAACGATTTAAACTTCAAGGCATATGTATGTCATGTATAAACTAAAGTATACATACATATCCTAAACATAATGAGTCCACAAAAGTAAATGCATGAAGGCACGTGGCTCAAGGATGTATATGTATAATTAATAGTTTAGACAAGATGGACATATACATGAAATTAAAAACACATGATCATAGAAAACATCTCCAAAATGAGGAATACAAGTTAGAATGCATGAATCATCAAAACTAGACAATACTAACTCATCTAATGGGTACAAATAGGCATTCAAGCACAAACATAAAAATATTTACTTGTTGCCCATTCTATGTACAAGTATAAATCCTAGTTTTCATGAAAACTAACATCTAAATATATATTCAAATCATGAAGCATAAAACGACACATAGATCAACATGAAAATCATAAAAATGATCATAATAATCAAAAACAAGAATTATTAAAACAAAAAGTCATAGTCAACCATATGATTAGCATGACAAAGACATGTGCATTAGATCTATGATTAACATGATAGCTAAAACATAAAGAGAACACAAAATATGGGTCCATACTAAACATGGGTGTCTCAACAACTAATCATGTAAAGCATAAGTCTAATAAACATGGCAAATATCATACTAATCATGAAACAATAAAACATGAGTCATCAAAATAAAACATCATAAACATCCATATGATCATTATGTATATGCATGTACATTAGATCTAGGGCATACATGATAGTACTAAACAAGGTGAGAACACAAAGATAAGATCCATATAAAACATGGGTGTCTCAAGTAACTAAACATGTATAACACTAATCTAATGAACATGTCATGAACATAATAATCAATAAAACAAGACATGCTATAAATAGATAAACATGAAAAAGCATGTAAATAAAAATGGGAGTTAGAGAATGATACCAAAACCGATGAAGGTGCATCTCTAGTTCTCCAAACCACGGTGGTCCTCCCACCAAATCCCCTTGAGAGTGAAGCATCCAAATGGTTCTCTTTTAAGCTTAGAACGCATCCACCTCAAGGCACCAATGCTCTCACGTGATGCGAGAGCTCCCACCTACATCAAAAGTCAAGGAGGTAGTTTTTGGTACCCATTTTCTTTTGGGTCCACGGGGGTTAGTATCTTTTCTAACCCAAACAAGATTATTTGCTAAATTTTCAATATGTAAACGATCATAGCAAAATCTAGCAAGATGGCCTTTTCGGCCACAATGTGTACACGTGTACACATGAGCATACGTGTGATGGTGGTGACCGTGGGAAGCACGTGTATGCCGTGATGGGTGTGCATGCAAAGATGGACCTTGTTTCTTGCGAACCAAGGTTTCCAAACGTGAATGATTCAAAGTGCATTGGCTCAAAGTGGAGCCCAAACATTCAACACTTTTCTTCAAAACATTTATATCATTTTCAATAGTGGAAGACAAAGTGGAGCATGCAATAGGTGTGCAAGAAGAAGAAGAAACTATACTAGCATGGCACACATGAGAATCAATATCAATTTTTAAAGATTCCTTTTTCTTTAAAACCAAATCCAATTCTTTTGTAATAGAATCAATTTCATTTTTCAAAACAAGGTTATCTTTTAAAACAAAATCCAATTTAGAAGATAACACCTCATTGTTTTTCACAACATCACAATCATTTTTGCTTTTCAAAAATTCATTTTCCTTTGAAGCAAGTTCAAGTTGAGATTTAAGTGAGTCACGTTCACTTGCAATCTCTTCCTTCTCTTGCAAAGTCAATTCAAAATTAGAACACAAATTCTTTAATTCATTTTTCAAGACAAGATTATCCTCTTTCAAAAGTTTGTGTTTTTCCAAGAAATTTTTAAGCTTTGTGGCAAGTTCCATATTTAGTGTTTGAGCTTCTAAGCAACCATCACAATAGGAACTAGAGTAATCATCTAATTGAGAATCCGATTGTACCTCAAGGGAGTTATTCCCTTGGACCATGAAGCAATGCTCTTCGGACTTTTCTCTCATAGATCTCCTCATCTTGTTGATAATCCTTGGAAGCTCGGGAGAAGTCAATATGCTCCAAACTGCAAAAGCCGAGTCATAACGATCAAACACCGGTAAAAGATGTTCATTAAGAGATGATCTAAGTGCTCTAAGTGCTAATGCATTAGCCTTTTTATGCTTGCTACTATTAGGGAATGATTCTTGAGTAGAGGCTTGATAAACTAGATGACCTAGTGATCTTAAATGCCTACTCATATTGGCCTTCCAAGTATCAAGTCTAAAATGGTCAAACATAGGAGGGCTATCCATGAGTGCAAACTAGATGTGTGCAAATGAACAATGCAAATGAAGATTAGCAAGCCAAGATCTCACTCCTAGGTGGTTAAACCTAAATATCAGGAGCGTAGGCTCTGATACCAATTGAAAAATCACCTAGAGGGGGGGTGAATAGGTGATATAGCTAATCTATTGAACTAAATGCGGAATTTAAAAACTTAATGCAATACACTCAAGTGCAATCAACAAATGATGCACACACAACCAAGCCAAGCAATTATGAATGCACAATATGAATAGTTGCAAGGCACAAAGTAAAGAGAGAGATAGAGAGAGTCAATGGATCAAGCGCAAACAACAAGATATGTTTCGAGGTTCGAGCACCCAGCTCTACATCCCCGCCTTCGACACACGAAGGATTTCTAATCCACTAGCTAGTCCACAAAGAACTCTCACAAGGAGTACCCAACTCCTCTCTTTACAACCACAACCTCCTCCTTGAGGCAAGCTCCAATCCAACAAAACAATCACCTCACAACTTGAGGGATTAGCACAAAGCAAACACAAGGATCACCTCACAACTTGAGGGATACAACCCAAGGCACAAAGCCAAGTAAAGATTGGGTTTACAATTTGGTGCTCTAAGAATCAACCACAAACAATTTCTTTCTCTCACACAAAGATCCTATAGAATGAGATAGTAGATTTTAGCTCAAGTGTGGAGAAAACCAATGGAATGGAAATCAAAATCACAAAGAAAAAATCCTTGGGAAAAACTGAAACTAAGATAGAGAAGTTCAATCAAAATCTATTCCCAAAAATCCTTTCTTTGATTTTCCAAACCCTAGCAAAAACACCAAATAGATTGTTCAATTCAAGTCCAAAAACTTCTTTTGATTGCTGTGAAAACACCAGAGAGTAAGGAAAAATTCGAACAAAAAATCTTAGAGAAAACAGGCTATGAATGGGGTATTTATATTCCCCAGAAAAATATAGCCGTTGGCAGCAGAAAATGCCAAAAATGAATTGCCGGTCGACCGCTCCGGTCGACCGTCCAACGGTCAAATTCTGCCCGTTGCCAGCTACTGGTCGACCGCCCCGGTCGACCCAAACAAACAGAGAGCTCTGCTCTCAGACCCGGTCGACCCTGACGGTCGACCGTCCCCGTGTCTGCCAAACGTACACAGATCTGTGCATGTCGGTCGACCGACCCGGTCGACCGACTTCATGCCAAGTCGACTTGGTCAGAAGACTAGTCGACTGGTTGAAGCCTGGAACAGAAAACTGGATCAGAAAAACAGTTTAAAAATAATTTGAAAAATCTTTTAACACTCCTAAAAATCACCAAAAATAGTTTTATCATTTTGCATTGATATATAAACATGTGGTAAAAAGTTTAGCTCAAATATCAATCAATATGAACTATTTTTGTGTCTTATCATTTTTTACCAAAAACCAAAAACTGTATTTTCTAAAAACTTGGATTTTGAATAGAAAATACGTTTTGTCCAAACTTCTTCCAAATACAAAAGCATGATATTTAAACACTTTGAAGCATGATGCATATGGATAGAAATCCAATATACATGAAACATATATATCATAGTTTTTGACTTTAATTCCAAAATAAGTTTTGTTAAAACACAAAACATAAAACACATGAAATAGGTATATCAAAGTAAGTTTGTCTAAGTAGTTGAAGCATGCATGTATATAGAACAAATCTAATATACATTAAACCATGTAAACTTGTTTTGATATAATATATCTATTCATGCAAACCAAGATCGGTTAAACCAAAAACCGAAAACCAAAACATGAAACGTGTGTGTTGTGAACTTGAGCATATCATACTATTCTAATCTTTACAATTTAGATCTAAACACAAAACTAAATTAGGATACCTAAGTCTTCTTGTAGAGCGCCGTCTCCAAGCCGACTCGATCCAAAACTTCGTGATTCACCGAGCTTGACTCCTTTGAGTGCTAGATATCATCTTTGACGCTCGGGCTCTTGAATCACCATGTGAAAGCTTCCAAATCATCTTATTGAAGCTAATCACCAACTAATATCTTGATTAATGATCTGAAACTAAAATCACAAGATTATTAGTACACATAACTACATGAGTTAATCATCATCAAAACTAGAGTGGAAGGCCTTTGGGCCAACACAAGTATTATGAACATGTTGGAATGATCATCACCACTCTTCATTGAGTCAGTGGGGATACAACTTCCTCGAGTCATATTATCAACTATCTTTTCGACAATCATCTTCATAGACTCCTTTTTTTTATCCATCTATAGAAGAAGAATTTGACATTAAAAGGAGTAGAAAAGCCATACTTGAGTACTTATAATTTTGAAACTCAACAGACTCATGTATCCCACAAAATTCCTAAATCCAGGACTATTACTCCATTTTTCAAGTCCCACCACAACAAAAGGAACCATTTGATTTTGAAAATAGTATGGAATACATGATTCAACTCCAAAATTCTTTTACCCAATCCATTGATAGGCTAGAAGAAAGAATTAGTCAATTGGAAAATATGCATAGGAATGAGAAACTCTCTCTACCCAATCTTTGACAATTCCAGATTTTCTAGCCATATTGATAGGAATTAAGAATCATGATGTCTTGAAAACTTTAACCAAGATTCAATTTCATCACACCATCTTTAACTTGACTAATATCAAACCATTGACAAATTGGCAAATTTTCACTTCAATGAAATTGAACTTGAATATGAATGTGAACTCGATCTTCAATTTTTGATTTAGTTTCAAATTTTGAATCAATGTTGACTCTGATATCCTTATCTGATTTACACTCAATTCCTAAGCCAACACTGATTTTCTTACGTGTAGATTTAGAACATGAACCACCTATTTTGAATGGTCTCATTTCATTATTGGAAAAAAAAAAGTGTGAATCTCATTTTTTTAATTTGAACTCAACTCTTGAACTGAAATTGACTCTTGAACCTTTCATTCCAGAGCCATATACCTGAGTCAGTGTTGGTTCCAGTTCCTATCATTTCAAATCATTCATTTCACAAAACCACATTCCTTTGTTGAACCTAAGTATAGATCATAATGACTCTGTGATGATATTCTAAGATTGGTCATATAACTGGGATAAAATTAACATTAGGATCCTACATGATCCTATTCATGTTGGGGATTATAAATATGTTAATAGAAAAGAGGTCATAAAAAGTGGGTTCTGTGAACCATCACATTATCTAGATTGGGCAGTAATGCTTGGCCCAATCTGATACCCCCAGAACCACCACCTTGAGGTAACATTTTTCTTTTCGTACTTCTTTTCATGTATATATGCATTCATTCATACATTGAGGACAATCCATGAGATAGGTGTGAGGGAGGGTTTAACATAACATAAATTTACTTTTTACATAAATAATAATAATAATACTTTCCTTTTCGTTTAAAAACTTTTTGAAAAGAGAAATAATATTTTGACTTATTTTTGTAAGAAATTAAATTAATTTTAAGGAATAGAAGAATCATAATTAGGATGTCTTACACTTTATCAAAATAAGATTATTTTTTAAATTTTCAAGGTTAGGAAGAAAAATTGAAAAAGTAATTTAGACTTGATTTTTACCTTGATGAAATATGTACAGATTTTTACCTTAATGAAATATGCATACTTTATATACTTACACACTTAGGGTTCAAAAATAAAGATTCTTATGCCTTATAAAAAATATAAATATATATATATTAAAAATTCTCTGATTAAGCTGGATATTTGTGCCTTATAAAGCATAAGTATTCACGCCTAAAAGTGGTCAATACTATAAATAAAACCCTTAGTTTTGTGATCTTGTTTGCTCAAGTCCTTAAATCCTTGGGGTGTTCTCTCACCCGATGCCCTAAGACCATCCAGTTTAGGAGTCACCAACCTAAGCCTCGTTACATGAGTAAATTAAAAAGTTTAATAGAACTAAGGGATGTTATCACCAAATAATATGTAAACATAAGGCATAAGAGATAGAGTTGTAGAATCCTTAGTCAAACATTCATGGTCACAAAGGTGCATTGACTTAGGAGAAAATAATAGACTAGATGAGAAATAAAGTTCTAATCCTTACCTTTATTGATAACAAGTTTTTGAATATAGATTAAGTTTAGAAATGAATAAAGTGGTATTCCTATAACTTATAGATTACTTGAATTTTTGAAAAAATGCCTCAAATATTATCTCTCTTTCAACATGCATTTTCCAAAATACTAACACTTTATTTTCTTTCTTTTATGGATTTTGTGGGTGTAATTCACTGAAAACCCTCATGAGATAAATTTTGTCCTCTAGTATAACCTAGAGGTTTAACGGCTTGTTGCATGTGCTAAGTGCAACCGTGATTCTTATGAAAGTGAGTTAGATTATGTTAGCTCTATTTTTACTTTTTATTTTATTTTACTCGATGATGAGAAAAAGATAGGTGTGGGGATGTGATCGGTCACTGATATTGCATATTCATTCTCATATTTTATCTTAATAAACTCTGCTATTTAATCATACTTATTGTTTAATATTATGCAGGCCTTTACTAATGAAGGAGAGAAATGATTTCAATAGCCTAAAAAAATTCAGAATTAAAACAAATCATGGATTGGGACAAATACTCAGAAGATAAGCTGAAAATCAGAGCAAATCAGAGAGATAACACCAAATGAAAATTGGTTAAATCAAATTTTATAAATCCATTTGGTTAACTTGAACTATGATCTCACAGTTTTGAACTTCATAATATCCCATGAACTATATTTTGTATTCATATGATTGGAAAAATATGTTAAAGAAAAAATTAAACAAAATTTCAAATATATTTTCAAATTAGTTTTTCTGCCTTGAGTCGGTCGACCAGACTATCAACCGATGTGCACAAGTGGTTACTGTGCATTTCGGTCGACCGACCTTTCAACCGACCGTAAGCCTAATAGCTCTCTGTTTTGTTCGGTGAACTGGTCGGTCGATCGACGCAGCCCAACGGTCAAAAATATGACCATTGGCGGTCGACTACCCTGCGCCTGTTTTAACAGCATCTGTTCATAACGGCTATATTATTAATTTTCTGATTAATGGCTAATCCACAACGGTTATATGGGTCTTCTCTCTAGTATTTTGATCTCCTATAAATAGAAACCCTGTAGACCATTAAGAAGGGACATAGTGAATGATTGCTTAAAATTTATACTCATTTTAAGATTCAAACTTTTCAAGAGAAAAGATTTCAACAAGAGAAGTTTTTCAAAACAAAGCCCAACACAAATCTCTCTTGCTTTGATTTCCAACTCCACTGATTTCAAAGCTTCCCTCACTATAATCTCAGAGCTACTTGGCCCATTCTTAGTTATAGAATTGTGTTTGTAAGCCTACTTTGGTGATCTAAGAAAAGGCCACATCTTTCATTGTATTGAGAGGTGTTGTAGAGGTTGAGGTCTCAATACGAGCTTGCGGGTTCGTCGATTATAAGGCATTGCGGCATCAAGTGAGCGGACTTGCGGGTTTGATTTGTTCTTGCAGGAATATGTAGAGTGATGATCTCGCAAGATTAACTATAGTGGAAAACTCTTCACGAGGTGAAGACGGGGATGTAGAGTGTTGCTCGACCCTCGAAACAAATTTCCTGCCTTTGTGGTTTCTTGCTCTCTCTTTCTCCTCTAACTCACTCTTTACTATTTGATTGCTAAAAGAAAGAACAACCAATGAGTTTAAGAATTTACCGTGTAGCTTGTGGCTAACGGGTCGTGTCCACAAAGAGGGATGCGATGGAAGCTTTTCGGTGAATCATTTAGAAACAAGAAATTGTGTTTGTTTTTTTATGAAAAAGAGAATGGAAAGAAAGAGATGATTAAAAGAAAAATTGTAACTTTTAGAAAAGGTTTTGGAAAAGGTGATTTAGAAAGCTTGAGAATTGTTTTGGTTATTTTTATAATAAGAAAGCAAATCTGGGCTCACTATCTCACTACTCAATTTTTCATTCTCCTCTTAAAATGTTAAGTGCCTCAAGTGACCATTTGCAAAACTTAAAGTTGATTTTTAGAAAGCTTTAAGTAAAGCACATACGATGGTTAGAAGAGTTGAGTCTTTTCTTCAAGAAATCGTTAGAGTTGAATATTAAAACATCAAGCGCGAAGAAGCAAGAATGAAATAAAAACAACTCAAGAGATGTTCATGAAAGAAGTGAGAATTCAACAATCCAAACCCATCCTCATGTGCCTTCAAGAACACTTTCAAAAAGAAAGGCTTTTAAGTAAGGCATTCATATGAGTCATCGGGTCTTTTCTTTTAAAAGCAGAAGAGAAGGAGAGTAAAAGAGAGTTCGATAGCAAGCCCAGAAAATCGTTTAGTTATCCATAGAAAACGAAGAAGAAAGCAAAATAATGCACGACATACCGAAACACAAGTGGAAGGAAATGTGACTTGATTCTTGTATTGCTGTCACTTCAATCTTCAAGTACAAGCTCTCAGTCCTCTCTCTCACAAGTTTTGATACTGGACTATAAATTAAAAAGCAAGATTACAACTTTTGTTCTAACTAACAAAGAGCCTAAGTCCTAAGAAAATAAACACAAAATTTAATCCTAGTCTTCGCTACATTTTCTTTACTGAAACCCATATTTATAGCCAAAAACCAAACGAGGAGGATCCCGGGAAGATTGGGGGAGCAAACGCTCCCCCAACTGATTCTGTTTGGCCGCGGAAACGCGGCAAGCCGCGTTTCCGTGGCCCTGGTGTGGCCAAGTGGCCACACCAAAAGGGGGGAGTTGCTGGTTTGGTGTTTGGCCCGTATCTGCTGCTGGTTTTCTTGTTTCTGCTCCAAACTGTTGTCGATACAGCCTTGATTATGCGGCTTCAACCGCTCGATTCAGGGAGGATTCTTCTCAACCTCTTGATATGCCAAGATTTAGCCCAGATTTCTTCATTTCGAATTTATTCTGAATTAATTCAGAATTTGGTAGGCTTTTGGGCTTGTTTCTCTTTTCTTTCTTTAAGCACTTGGGCCTACATTTAGCAAAGAAAAAGAAAACTTATTAATAGGATTTATTAGCTAAAAAGCATTGTAAGGTGACAAAATATATGCAACATATGTGACAAATCACACCCCCACACTTATCTTTAGCTCGCCCTCGAGCAAAACATCAGACAAATTCTAATCAATTATTAGACCACTTTCGCAGGTCACTCGATTTCACTGAGCATGTGCAACAAGCCGTTAAACCTCTAGGTTACCCTAGAGGACGAGTTTTGTCTCGTGAGGGTTTTCAGTGGATTGCACCCACAAAAGCCAAAAGAAAGAGAAAGAAGTTAGTATTTTTGAAAAGCATTTTGAAAAGAGAAAATATTTGAAGTATATTTGTAAGGCTTTAAGTAATCTATAAGTTATAGGAATATCAAATTTTTCATTCCTAAACTTAGTCTCTATTCAAAAATATGTCATCAATTAAAGTAAGGCGTCAAATTGTACTTCTCATCTAGTCTATTAATTTACCCTGAGTCGTATGCACCATCGTGACTGTGAAGTTAACTAAGGGTTCTTTAACATTAACTCCTATGCCTTATATTTATTTATTTTGGTGAAATTTATTCCTTAATTTCTTTAGGCTTTCTAATCTGCCCATGTAACGAGCATTCAGTCGGTGACACCCAAACCGGACAGTTTTAGGGCACCAGGTGAGAAAACACCCCTAAGGACTTAAACACTCGAGCAGATAAGGCCACGAAACTAAGTTTTTATTTATACGATGTACCCCTTTTAGGCGTGAATACTTATGCTTCATGAGGCATAAATACCCAGCTTAATCAGAGGACACATTTTTTTTTTTCTTTTTTTCAAAACTTATCTAATTATCTTTTGCATAAATACTAAGGCTTGCTTAGGCCAAAGCACCTAGCTAATCAATAATTAGACTCATATTTTTTTTTCAAACTTATCTAATTATCTTTTGCATAAATACTAAGGCTTGCTTAGGCCAAAGCACCTAGCTAATCAATAATTAGACTCGTTTTTTTTTATAATATATTTTTTATAAGGCATAAGAGTCTCTGTTTTTAAACCCTAAGTGTGTAAGTGTATTTAGTGTGCATCTGTAATCAAGGTAAATATCAAGACTAAATTACTTTCACAAATTTTCTTCCTGACCCTAAAATCAAACAAGTTATCTTATTTTGACCAAGTGTAAGAAATCCTAATTATGATTCTCCTATTCCTTAAAATTGACTTAATTTCTTACAAAAAAAAAATCAAAATATTGTTCTACCCCTTCAAAAAGGTTTTTTTCCTTTTTTTTATTAATTAGTCATGTTATAACCCTCCCCCACACTTATCTCATGCATTGTCCCCAATGTATGAAAGAAAGGTATAAGTGCATGAAATAAAAATGGAAAGGAGGAAAGTTACCAATACACTGGGTCAAAAAGACCCATAGCCGTTTCATTTACCGGCACCGATTCCAAGAAAGGTTTAAGGCGTTGACCATTTACCTTAAAGTTATTTCCATTCTTGGTGTCATTGATCTCAACTGCACCGTGTGGAAACACGATTTTTACAACGAATGGCCCAGTCCATCTCGATTTCAATTTTCCTGGAAAAAGATGAAGCCTAGAATTATAGAGTAAGACTTTTTGTCCAGGGACAAAGGTTTTTCTTATGATGTGCTTGTCATGGAAAATCTTGACTCTATCTTTAGTGATCCTAGCATTTCATAGGCCTCATTTCTCAATTCCTCCAATTCAGAAATTTGTAATTTTCGAAGGTCACCGGTCTTAGTCAAGTCGAAATTCAACTGCTTGATTGCCCATAAGGCTCGGTGCTCTAACTCAACGGGCAAGTGACAAGGTTTGCCATAGACTAACCTATAGGGAGACATTCCTAGAATCGTCTTGAAAGCGGTCCTGTAGGCCCATAGAGCATCTACAAGTTTGATGGACCAATCTTTCCGGTTTTGGTTCACAGTTTTCTCCAATATGAGCTTGACTTGTCTATTTGAAACCTCAACTTGCCCACTGGTTTGAGGATGATAAGGTGTGGACAACTTGTGAGTTATGGCATACTTTCGCATAATGGCTTCAAAAGATCTATTGCAAAAGTGAGTGCCATTATCACTGATGATAGCACGAGGGGTTCCGAAGCGGGAAAAAATGTTCTCTTTCAAAAACTTTATGACAACTTTGTTATCATTAGTTTTACAAGGAATGGCTTCTACCCACTTGGACACGTAATCCACAGCAACCAATATGTATTGGTTCCCAAATGAATTAGGAAAAGGACCCATAAAGTCGATGTCCCAAACATCAAAGAGTTCTATTTCTAGAATTGGGTTGAGGGGCATCATATTTTGGTTTGAAATCATCCTACCATTTGGCATCTAGGGCACGTCTTGCAAAATTCATAAGCATCCTTGAACAAAGTGGGCTAATAAACCCACTTTGTAGCACTTTTTTAGCAGTCTTGCGGGGACCAAAGTGTCCACCGCATGCAAGTTCATGACAGAAGGATAGAACACTCCTAAACTCCTCATCGGGAATGCATCTCCTAATAATTTGATCAGAACAGTACTTGAAAAGATATCGTTCCTCCCAAAAGAAATACCGGACTTGGGATAAGAACCGGTAAACATCATTTTTGGACTAATAAGACGGAGTTTGGTTTGTGATTAAGTAATTCACTATATCAGCAAACCAAGGTTCCCTAGAGATAGCTAAGAGATGTTCATCAGGAAAATCCTCATTTATGGGTAATTCGTTGCATGGAGAATTAGGGATCCGTGAGAGGTGGTCAGCAACAACATTTTCTACGCCTTTCTTATCTCGAATCTCAAGATCGAATTCTTGAAGAAGGAGGATCCAACGAATGAGTCAGGCCTTAGCATCCTTCTTCATCATGAGGTACCTAAGCGCATAATGATCGGTGAAAACGGTGGTTTTGGACCCTAGTAGGTAGGGACGAAACTTCTCTAAGGCAAACACTACTGCCAAGAATTCCTTCTCGGTCGTCATGTAGTTCAGTTGAGCATCATTGAGAGTCCTACTAGAGTAGTAGATCATATGCTGCTTGTGATCAATGTGTTGTCCTAGGACAGCGCCTATGGCAAAATCGGAAGCATCGCACATGATCTCAAACGGCTTAGACCAATCCGGTGCAGATATAATTGGTGCAGAAATAAGCTCTCTCTTAAGCTTCTCCTAAGAATTTATGCATTCAGCATCGAAAGTGAAGGACACATCCTTAGCTAACAGATTAGTCAAGGGCCTAGCAATTTTGCTAAAATCCTTGATAAATCTTCGGTAGAAACCAGCGTGTCCTAAGAAGGATCTAATGTCCTTAACGCATTTAGGCATGGGAAGCTTAGCAATAACCTCAATTTTGGCTCTATCCACTTCAATTCCTTTCTTGGAGATTTCATAACCCAAGACAATTCCATGTTTTACCATGAAGTGACATTTCTCCCAGTTCAGTGTCAGATTTTTCTCAGCAAAACGTTGGAGGACGAGTTCTAGATGGTGGAGACATTGAGTGAATGAATCTCTGTAGATGGATAAATCATCCATGAAGATTTCTAAGAAGCGTTCTACCATATCAGAGAAAAGACTCAACATGCAACGTTGAAACGTTGCCGGGGCATTGCATAAGCCGAAGGGCATTCGACGATAAGCAAATGTCCTAAATGGACATGTGAACGTAGTCTTTTCTTGGTCCTCAGGAGCGATAGGGATCTGGTTATAGCCCGAGTAACCGTCCAAGAAACAGTAATACTCGTGACCCGCCAAACGTTCAAGCATTTGATCAATGAAGGGAAGTGGAAAATGGTCCTTACGAGTTACAGCATTCAGTTTCCTATAGTCAATGCAAACTCGAATCTTCGTGGGAAGTCGAGTTTGAACCAACTCTTTGTTCTCGTTTTCCACTATGGTGAAACCAGATTTCTTTGGGACCGCGCGGACAGGACTGACCCATTGGCTATCAGAAATGGGATAAATTATCCCATTGTCTAAGAGTTTTATGATTTCAGCATGAATAGCCTCTTGCATTATAGGGTTTAACCTACGCTGCGGGTCTCTTTTGGGTGTGGCGTCTTCATTGAGATGAATGCGATGTTGAACGATGGTTGGACTTAATCCCTTGATATCAGTCATAGTCCACCCAATGGTTTCCCTATGTTTTCTTAGAATAGCTCTTAGATCTTCTTCTTCCCCGTCATTTAAATGGGAGGCAATGATGACAGGAAAGGTCTCTTGTTCGCCTAGATAGGCGTACTTGAGATGCGCAGGTAGGGCTTTCAATTCTAAGGAGGAGGTAGGCTCACTGGAAGGACTGGTCAACTCTGTTGGCTCTATTGTTGGTGAAATAGGGTTTGATGCCCAATTCACAGCAGAATCTATAACCTGATCAAGATTAAAGTCATCAGACTCTAACCCAAAGTCACTCTCTGCTTCTAATTCCATTTTTTCCCATGTTCACTTGTCAAGTTCTCAATTAGGTTGACTTCAAATGTTTGGTCCTCGATATCGCGGGGTTGTTTTCCTAGATTGAAGACATTGACTTCTCTAGTCATGTCCCTAAATGTTAACCTCATAGACCCATTCCTACAATTGATGATGGCATTAGCAGTAGCAAGGAATGGTCGCCCTAGGATAACAGGAGTTTGAGCCCTACGATTGGAATTGGACACAGGTTGTGTCTCCAGAACTATGAAATCGACAGGGTAAATGAACTCCCTACCCGGATCAGGACATCATTAATCTCCCCTTTTGGAACTTTAATAGAACAGTCAGCCAGTTGGATGGTGACTCGAGTTGGACTAAGGTCACCCAACCCGAGTTGTTGATAAACAGAGAATGGAAGCAAGTTGATACTTGCCCCCAAGTCAAGAAGTGCACGACTAATCTCGGCTTGTCCTATTGTGCAGGCAATGGTGGGACTACCTGGATCCTTGTACTTGACAGGGATAGGACCCGATAATAGCTCACTAATATTAGTGGCTAAGAAGACCTTCTTTGGAACATTAGTCTTTCTCTTCTTGGTGCACATGTCCTTAAGAAACTTAGCATAGGAAGGAACTTGTTGGATGGCATCAAGAAGTGGCACATTTATCTTCACTTGGTTAAACATCTCAATTATCTTATCCATGTGAGGATTTTGCTTGTTATTTTTCAGCCTATTAGGAAATGGTACTATAGGCTGGTGCACCTGGCTGGCTGACTTGTCTTTTTCAGATTCGTCAGAATTGGAAAAAGTTGGATTAGATGAGGTGGAAGCTTGATTGTGGTTGTGCTGAATGGGATTGGTTGGTATTGACACTTGATTATCAACTCTCTTTCCGGACCTCAATGTATGAACAACATTACATTGATTAAATGAATTATCCTCAGCCAAATGAGCTTGTTGGGAATTCCTCAGATTGGTGACTGGCTGACTAGGCAGGGCACCCTTTTGTCTCTCATTCTGTGGGTTGGCTAGTTGACTCATTTGAACCTCTAACCTCTGAATGGTTTGAATGAGAGAGTCTTGGTTTTTCATGTATCTCTTCATGTTTCTTTCAAAGTCAGTCATTCTCCTTTCTAATTGAGGATTCTGGAAGGAGGATTGTTGAGCTTGGTTGGGAAAGTTTTGTTGATAATTCAGAAAGTTTAGTGGATGGTTGGGAGAATTATTATGGAAATTGGAGAAGTTGGGTTGATGATTGGAAGAATTATTACCATGATGGAAGTGGCTAGCATGATTTGATCGTGAATGGTCAGAGTTATTCTGGCTCCATGAGAAATTAGAGTGATTTCTCCAGGCGGGATTGTACGTTGGAGCGTAAGGGTTATTGTTCGGCCTTAAAAAGGCCGCATTCATCGGTTTATGGTAGGGTTGCTGAGCCTGAAACACTGGGCACTCCTCGAACACATGATTCATGGCTTAACAGTAAGTGCAGCCCGGTGTTGGAAATTGGTTCGGGCTGACTTGATTGACTGGACTTGGTTCTTTCGTTTCTAGAGCTTCTAGTCTTCTAACCAGGTTAACTAACTTAGCCTCATTAGCGATGGACGATTCGATAGAATGGAGACCTCCTTTTGAAGAGATGGAGTTAGGATTCCTAGAGGTCTCACTAGCAGATTCCCATTGGATGGTCTTCTCAGCTTGATTTTCATACAAATCCCATCCTTCATCTTCATCTTTTTGCAAGAAACCCCCTTGGCATATACTTTCTAAGAGGGTTTTGGTGGAATAGTCTAAACCGTCATAGAGAATTTGGCATTGTCGCCATTTCTCTATTCCATGGTGTGGACATTGGACAAGGAGGTCTTTAAAGCGTTCAAAGTACCTCCAGAACGGTTCACTAGGTTCTTGCTTGAATTGCATGATCGTCGTCCTAATGAGAGCGATTTTATGGATAGGATAGAATTTCTTCAAGAAAATCTTGATGAAACCATCCCAAGACGTGATGGAACCGGCTGCTAAGCTGTAGAGCCACTTCTTTGCTAGGTCCTTAAGTGCGAAAGGGATAAATCTTAACCTAATAGCATCGTCTACAAGGTGTGGGATTTTCATCATTAGACATACTTCCTCAAATTCTCTTATGAAGGAGTAGGCATCTTCGGACTCTAGGCCATGAAACTTGGGGAGTGTGTTGATGAATTGAGGCTTGTGCTCGAAATTGTATTCACCAACCGATGGAAGTGAAATGCAAGATGGAAGTGAGGTCCTAATGGGGTAGAACCTATCCTGCAGTGATGTTGATTGAGCCGTTACCGGATCTGATCTTGGTTCAAACTTGGGTGGTGATGTGTTTCTAGTCAACCTAGATGAATTAGGGTCTCTCGACCACACTTGCATACACAAACACAATCACAATCACAATAAGTTCAAACAACAGTCAACAATAGAAATCAACCAAGCTTAGTCTAAGGTAACCTCGACCTAGACAACTCCTAACTGGTTGATTGTCCACAAGAGGTAGAATGTAGACTTTGACCACAAGCTAATCAGCCAGGTTAGGGCAAGATTGGTGGGAGGTTTTCCATCAAAGACGTTCCTTAATTAAATAACCACCAATCTTTGGGCTTTCGGCCCTCAATCCCCTTCCTAGACACTGATTTGGCAGGAGTCAATTTCCAACACCTTCTCTCTTTAGGATAATCTCCTAGTGAGTTCGAGATGTCCCTAAGGCCAACGTCTATCAGATTTTACTTAGGCTTAGGTTAGTGAGTGCTTGGAGTCTGATTTTTGGGCCAAGGAAGGGTGATTAAATCCCCACCTTATCTTGTTGTTGGGTGTTGCCCTTAAAATCAATTTGTGCAAGTGTACAAGATAAATAAGATTCACTCAAAGCGATATAAATCAACCAAGAAATGAGTCCTATTCTGAATGTAATGTGTACGTACCTTGCTCCAGCACTCTTCAACAGTAAAGTAAATGAATTGAAAAGACTCGTGCCTATAATGCAAACGTCTAATCAATTTTTTTAAGTTTTCAACAAGTGTTTTACTATTGACTTAAAACAGGGATGTTGGATAGCAGAAATAGCACAAATATGACATATAAAAACTGACATTTTTGCGAGCAATATGTCCTGCAAAAAAGAGTTTTTAGTAGTCCAATGAATTTTTTCAAATTTTGCAAAACAATTTTTTGAAATTCTGTTTCCTACTTTCAAGAGCAGGGGCACAGAATTTGCAAATCTTCTCGGCAAAGCTGGAATGCTAGATCTTGATCTTCAAGTCCCTGAAACAACATACAAAACTTGTTAAAACAACTACACCGTTCCCTCCCCGGCAACGGCGCCAAAAATTGATTGCTAAAAGAAAGAACAACCAATGAGTTTAAGAATTTACCGTGTAGCTTGTGGCTAACGGGTCGTGTCCACAAGGAGGGATGCGATGGAAGCTTTTCGGTGAATCGTTTAGAAACAAGAAATTGTGTTTGTTTTTTTATGAAAAAGAGAATGGAAAGAAAGAGATGATTAAAGAAAATTTGCAACTTTTAGAAAAGGTTTTGGAAAAGGTGATTTAGAAAGCTTGAGAATTATTTTGGTTGTTTTTATAATAAGAAAGCAAATCTGGGCTCACTATCTCACTACTCAATTGTTCATTCTCCTCTTAAAATGTTAAGTGCCTCAAGTGACCATTTGCAAAACTTAAAGTTGATTTTTAGAAAGCTTTAAGTAAAGCACATACGATGGTTAGAAGAGTTGAGTCTTTTCTTCAAGAAATCGTTAGAGTTGAATATTAAAACATCAAGCGCGAAGAAGCAAGAATGAAATAAAAATAACTCAAGAGATGTTCATGAAAGAAGTGAGAATTCAACAATCCAAACCCATCCTCACGTGCCTTCAAGAACACTTTCAAAAAGAAAGGCTTTTAAGTAAGGCATTCATATGAGTTATCGGGTCTTTTTCTTTTAAAAGCAGAAGAGAAGGAGAGTAAAAGAGAGTTCGATAGCAAGCCCAGAAAATCATTTAGTTATCCATAGAAAACAAAGAAGAAAGCAAAATAATGCACGACATACCGAAACACAAGTGGAAGGAAATGTGGCTTGATTCTTGTATTGCTGTCACTTCAATCTTCAAGTACAAGCTCTCAGTCCTCTCTCTCACAAGTTTTGATACTGGATTACAAATTAAAAAGCAAGATTACAACTTTTGTTCTAACTAACAAAGAGCCTAAGTCCTAAGAAAATAAACACAAACTTAATCCTAGTCTTCGCTACATTTTTTTGCTGAAACCCATATTTATAGCCAAAAACCAAACGAGGAGGATCCCGGGAAGATTGGGGGAGCAAACGCTCCCCCAACTGATTCTGTTTGGCCGCGGAAACGCGGCTTGGGCCCGGTTTCCGCGGCCCTGGTGTGGCCAAGTGGCCACACCAAAAGGGGGGGGTTGCTGGTTTGGTGTTTGGCCCGTATCTGCTGCTGGTTTTATTATTTCTGCTCCAAACTGTTGTCGAAACAGCCTTGATTGTGTGGCTTCAACCGCTCGATTCAGGGAGGATTCTTCTCAACCTCTTGATATGCCAAGATTTAGCCCAGATTTCTTCATTTCGAATTTATTCTGAATTAATTCAGAATTTGGTGGGCTTTTGGGCTTGTTTCTCTTTTCTTTCTTTAAGCACTTGGGCCTACATTTAGCAAAGAAAAAGAAAACTGATTAATAGGATTTATTAGCTAAAAAGCATGGTAAGGTGACAAAATATGTGCAACATATGTGACAAATCACACCCCCACACTTATCTTTTGCTCGCCCTCGAGCAAAACATCAGACTAATTCTAATCAATTACTAGACCACTTTCGCTGGTCACTCGATTGCGCTGAGCATGTGCAACAAGCCGTTAAACCTCTAGGTTACCCCTAGAGGACGAGTTTTGTCTCGTGAGGGTTTTCAGTGGATTGCACCCACAAAAGCCAAAAAGAAAGAGAAAGAAGTTAGTATTTTTGAAAAGCATTTTGAAAAGAGAAAAATTTGAAGTATATTTGTAAGGCTTTAAGTAATCTATAAGTTATAAGAATATTAAATTTTTCATTCCTAAACTTAGTCTCTATTCAAAAACATGTCATCAATTAAAGAAGGAGTCAAATTGTACTTCTCATCTAGTCTATTAATTTACCCTGAGTCGTATGCACCATCGTGACTGTGAAGTTAACTAAGGGTTCTTTAACATTAACTCCTATGCCTTATATTTATTTATTTTTGGTGAAATTTATTTCTCAATTTCTTTAGGCTTTCTAATCTGCCCATGTAACGAGCATTCAGTCGGTGACACCCAAACCGGACAGTTTTAGGGCACCAGGTGAGAAAACACCCCTAAGGACTTAAACACTCGAGCAGATAAGGCCACGAAACTAAGGTTTTTATTTATACGATGTACCCCTTTTAGGCGTGAATACTTATGCTTCATGAGGCATAAATACCCAGCTTAATCAGAGGACACATTTTCTTTTTTTTCTTTTTTTTTCAAACTTATCTAATTATCTTTTGCATAAATACTAAGGCTTGCTTAGGCCAAAGCACCTAGCTAATCAATAATTAGACTCGTTTTTTTTTCAAACTTATCTAATTATCTTTTTCATAAATACTAAGGCGTGCTTAGGCCAAAGCACCTAGCTAATCAATAATTAGACTCGTTTTTTTTTATAATATATTTTTTATAAGGCATAAGAGTCTCTGTTTTTAAACCCTAAGTGTGTAAGTGTATTTAGTGTGCATATGTCATCAAGGTAAATATCAAGACTAAATTACTTTCACAAATTTTCTTCCTGACCCTAAAAATCAAACAAGTTATCTTATTTTGACCAAGTGTAAGAAATCCTAATTATGATTCTCCTATTCCTTAAAATTGACTTAATTTCTTACAAAAAATATATCAAAATATTGTTCTACCCCTTCAAAAAGGATTTTTTTCCTTTTTTTTTAATTAGTCATGTTAGAACCCTCCCCCATACTTATCTCATGCATTGTCCCCAATGTATGAAAGAAATGTATAAGTGCATGAAATAAAAATGGAAAGGAGGAAAGTTACTGATACACTGGGTCAAAAAGACCCATAGCCATTTCATTTACCGGCACCGATTCCAAGAAAGGTTTAAGGCATTGACCATTTACCTTAAAGTTATTTCCATTCTTGGTGTCATTGATCTCAACTGCACCGTGTGGAAACACGGTTTTTACAACGAATGGCCCAGTCCATCTCGATTTCAATTTTCCTGGAAAAAGATGAAGCCTAGAATTATAGAGTAAGACTTTTTGTCCAGGGACAAAGGTTTTTCTTATGATGTGCTTGTAATGAAAAATCTTGACTCTATCTTTAGTGATCCTAGCATTTTCATAGGCCTCATTTCTCAATTCCTCCAATTCGGAAATTTGTAATTTCCGAAGGTCACCGGCCTTAGTCAAGTCGAAATTCAACTGCTTGATTGCCCATAATGCTCGGTGCTCTAACTCAATGGGCAAGTGACAAGGTTTGCCATAGACTAACCTATAGGGAGACATTCCTAGAATCGTCTTAAAGCGATCCTGTAGGCCCATAGAGCATCTACAAGTTTGATGGACCAATCTTTCCGGTTTTGGTTCACAGTTTTCTCCAATATGAGCTTGACTTGTCTATTTGAAATCTCAACTTGCCACTGGTTTGAGGATGATAAGGTGTGGACAACTTGAGAGTTATGGCGTACTTTCGCATAATGGCTTCAAAAGATCTATTGCAAAAGTGAGTGCCATTATCACTGATGATAGCACGAGGGGTTCCGAAGCGGGAAAAATGTTCTCTTTCAAAAACTTTATGACAACTTAGTTTTCATTAGTTTTACAAGGAATGGCTTCTACCCACTTGGACACATAATCCACAGCAACTAATATGTATGGTTCCCAAATGAATTAGGAAAAGGACCCATAAAGTCGATGCCCCAAACATCAAAGAGTTCTATTTCTAGAATTGGGTTGAGGGGCATCATATTTCGGTTTGAAATCCTTCCTACCATTTGGCATCTAGGGCACGTCTTGCAAAATTTATAAGCAAAATAATAGGATTTATTAGCTAAAAAGCATGGTAAGGTGACAAAATATATGCAACATATGTGACAAATCACTATTGCATGCTTCTATTGATCAATTTCATATTGCAATCTATACTATTGTACTATTGTTACTCGTGTTGAGATTGATACTTGCTAGAAATTGGTATCACCTATAGCCATCACCTAGAAATTGCTTTTAATTTAGCATTATTTGCCATCATCCTATAGCCATCACCTATTCACCGCCTTTAGGTATTACAATGGTATCAGAGCCTAATCTTTAGCATTTGGTTTGACCACCTTAGAGAGATCCTTATTTGGCTTTATTTGTGTTCATTCATTTGCACACTCGCTTGTATTCATGAGATCTCATGACTTTTCTAGCATCAAGTCCCAACCCAATTTGATGGGTTGAACTTCCCTATATGGAAGGTCAAGATAACTTTATTCTTAAGTCCCTTGGAGTTAGAGTAGCAAAAGCTATCACCAAAGATTTCATTGAGCCTCAAGGAGATGAGGACACATGGTCTGATGCAATGGCTAAGGACTATGAAGCCAATTTCAAACTCAATCTGCACTCACTTAAGCATTGAATGATGATGATCTTTCTCATGTGATTAATATAAATCTGCATATGAAGTATGGAATAAATTGATTGTTACTCATGAGGGTATATCTCAAGTTAAGAGATCCAAAATTTATCTTCTAATATGAATTTTTTGCATGCTTGATAATGAAAGTATTGATGAAATGCTCACTCGATTTACCAAGATTACTAGTGGGTTATTTTCTTAAGGTGACTCCATTGACAATGAACAAAAGATAAGGAAGATAATTAGAGCTCTTTCCAAATCATGAGAAGTGAAGGCTACAACCTTGAAGGAGCTAAATAATAGGGAGAAAATGGACTTCTCTGGGTTCATCAGAAATCTCAAGACCCCGAGATGGAGATGAAAGTACGAGAAGAAAGGGAGCCTCCAAAGAAAGCTATCACCTTTAAAGCATCCCCGTCCATACTGGAAGAAGAAGAGATTCTATAGATGAAAATGAAGAAGAAGACTTCGCCATGCTCATTAGAAAGATGGCAAGATGTTTCTATACTAAGGGAAGAAGGAGCAACTTTAGAAGGTCAAAATCAAAAGGCAAAAATGGAAGGAAGATAGAAGAAATGGGTCAATGCTATCATGCAAGAAGATGGGACACCTAATAGTGGATTGTCCATCTCTTCAAGTTATCATGTCAAGAAAAAAACACAAGAAGAAGGCCATGGTGGCCACTTGGGATGATTCGGAGATCGAATCGGAAGAGAAAGTTGACATCGCAAATGTTTGCTTCATGGCTAATGGAGATGAAGCATCCAAGGTAACATTTGAAACCTCTCTTAATGAAAATGACTTGTCCATGGATGAGCTTACTAGATTTTTTGAAGAATTATAAGAACGTATAAGATTTCAAAAATTCAAAATAAAAAGTTGAAAAGGGAAAAAAATGAATTTTTGAAAAATAAGTTGGATGTTGCTTTCAAACAAAAAAATGATTTATCAATTTGTTTTTAAAAGACAAAAAGGATTTTGAGGATCACAAACATGTTTGCAAGGACAAAAGTCCAAAGTGTTTTTGATAAAAAAATAATTTTTTTAATATTCAAAATAGAATTGATGTTTTGGACTCTACTTTAAAGAAGTGTGTTTTTGACATGAGTAAGATTAGTTTATGATTCTAAAGGGCAAAAACCAAGAGGAAACTCACCTCTTCACAAACATACAAAACATGCTCACAATGCACATCACACACATGCTTGCATGTATAGCAAAGTATACACTTGTACACATTGTGACCCCAAAGATCATTAGCCAAATTTTGCTATTCTAGACTAAGTATGAAAGATAAGAATGTTTGGGTTCGAGAAAAACACTAACCCTCAAGGACTCAAGAAGATTTGAGTACCAAAGAACACAACAAACTTGATTGATGTAGGTATGTCCTCCAAAACAAGAGATGATGCCTTAATGGGAGATGCATGGAGCCAAAAGGATCAACAACGTGAATGCATCACTATCAAGAGGGTTAGGTCAAAGAATACCACCTTTTTGGAGAAATACTTGCTTATATGGGTAATATCTCCAAAATAATTTAGTTTAAAATTTGACATACATGCTTGGGATTACCTATTGCTTAGTATTAGTTAATTGATTAAGTGTAATATTACTAGTTGAAATTTCTATATGATCATGTTAACTATTTAGACACGATACCTGATTTCATTTGACCACATGCTCATATTGATAGTTTAGTTCCTATTGTTAGTACTTCCATGCTTTATTAGATTATCTCCATGTGAGGAACAAGTGATTGATAACATGTTTTATGTATGTACATGTGTATTTCTATTTTTTTATTTCATAGATGATACTTGCATCTTGTTGAATACCGTGTTTATGTATGTATCTTGAGATCATCATTTTTAGTTTAATTAAAATAATTTTAGCATTTAATTCTCTATTAAGCAATTCAAATAAGAAAAGCAAAGAGCACATCAACCCATAATTTAGAGGAATAATAAGGAGAAGTTCAGAACCCATAAAGGGAATACAACTCATCTCTAATTTAATTGGCTTAATTTATGAATTAAATCTATGTATGATTTTTGTGAGCTTTTTTAGTATTTTTGAAACTATTTATCAAAAAAATTTATATTCTTGGACTATAGATTATCTCTAGATATTTATCAGATCTATAGGATTTCATAAAATTATTTTTAAAATTTTATTCTTTGAAAATCTATTTTTTTAAAAACTGCACTTACCCTTGTTTGTGGAGCGTCTTAGTCGACTGACCGGTCGACTGTTCGAATCTCAGGACTTACTGGATGCTTCGGTCGACCGGTGCGGTCGACCGGGTAAGCCTGTCAATGGCTTATCCCTTTCTTATGTCGAGCAACCGTTCGACTGACACCCGCAGATAATATTGTCAGTGCTATCAGGTTGGTGACGGTCGACTGGCGATCGATCAACATTCGGATTTGTATATACTGGCGGATGTTGGAATTCTAGATTATTTTCATCTCTTACTCTCTTCTATCTCTCCTCCTCTATCTAACCTCTCTCTCACTCAAATTCTTCCTAGATCTCCAAAAATTTTACCAAATTTTTTTAGATCTCTAGTCTACTCCTCATCTACTCCATCTAGGTGAAGGACTTTCTAATTTTCTCAAGATAATTTCTCCCAATCCAATCCATTATTTTTCAGTTTATTCAAGATTTATTCTTTGAATTACCTTCGAAATTTGTGCTATAATTCTCTGTTGTTCCATTCCATTTATCTAGCTATCGCCATGTCTTCTAAATATCAAAAGATTAAAAAATCCAAACAAGCTGAATCCTCATCTAGACCTAAGAATGTGTTTGTATCTAAAAATGCTTTAATAGACATTCAATTATGAGTAACAAACATGTATTTCAGGTAGATGTGTATTGGCTAATTTGAGCATTTGAACCTTGGTCCCATCCTTAAAACTAGTTTCTTAGAGTATTTTGTCACTATTGAGGAAAAGTCTACCCCAAATTGGTTCAGTACTTCTATTCAAATCTTTCATTTCATGATAATCATATTAAATCTCGTGTCAAGAATGGTTATATCAGTATCACTCTTTAAAGATTTGCTAGGATTTTAAAATTATCTTGTGAAGGTGTAGAAGTCTATCATCTAGATCTTCATGATTTTGAATACCCGACAGTGAGAATGCTCTCACTGCCTCTCGTCTCTTGCACGATGATGATAACCCGGACCTTATGAAAAATGAAAGGGTGAAGCATTACACACTTACGCTCACAAAGATTATGTTTCATAATCTCCTTTCAAAATCAGGAGAATATAGTCATGCTCACGGTTGTTCTTCGCTTCTCATTTATTGCCTTCTGCGAAGCATTAAAGTGAACATTTCTGGACTCATCATCGATTTTATACTTTCCGATCATTGTTGATTCTATTAGGATTCTCTCATACGGGATGATTCTTACTCATCTGTTCAAGCATTTCAAGATCAATCTTCAGATGAGAGACCCATCGCTCCTTCCATTGACATTGATCGCCACCCTCTTGAAGAAGATGCATGTAGGACTTCGTGCTCAGGCTCCACCCATCCTACCCCACCTCCTGCTCGGCCTTTTGCCTTGTTCCTCCTCTTCAACTGCTGATCCATATGCAGATATCATGACCCAGCTAAGTGATCTTTCTCTGAGCATCATTCATCCACAGAGAATATCCTAGCAAATCAGGAAGCGTTTCAGAGCGAGCAACAGAAAAACATGGCATATGTTTGCTCCTCCATCAGATATCTTCAGCGGTGTGGTAACTATAGCTTTTCTAGGCATGATTGGAATGTGCCTGTTCCTGATGATGATGGTCAGCATCTTCCTCCGACTAGTCCTCCATTTGATTCTTGGACTGCTCCTCAGGATCCCTCCTTAGCGAATCGCCCGGTTGCAGAGCCCACTGACGTCATTGATGAGGAAGAAGAAGATGCCTGAGCCCCTTCCTATTTTTGATGAGTGACAAGAAAGGGGAGAAGTAGTAGTTATTTTATATTGGATATTTCTTGTGTTCTGCTTTTATGTTGGACACTTCATGTAGTTTGTTTTTATGTTGGATACTTCAAGTAGTTTTTATATGTAGAACCTTGGCACTATTGTTGTTTTATGAGACATCATTGAGTTATACTATATATGTTATGTGTTAGTTTAACTCTCTCTCATGATGATGATCTTGTTATGATGGTTATCTTATTTTTTGGAGGTTTGTGGGTTTGGATAGATGGAGAAAATGTTTATGCATATGCTTTTACTATTCATATTTTGTTGTGCGTAAATGTGTTACATAGAGTTCATATTGAAATTACACCTAGAGGGGAGACGAATATGCGTAAGGCTATTCAATTCAATATTCAATACAAAATAAAATGAGATGATGCAAATGATCACTCAAAGCAAGATTAGAAGTCGTATACCCCGTGAAGGGTTCTGAACTTCTTCCTCGTGATTCCTCTAGATAAGATTTGAGGTGCTCAATGCAATCTTATTGTAATGAGTATAGATCGGAAATGAATGAATGAATGTAGAGTAGATAAGAGAGACAAGAAATCAGTCGCAAACAAAGAGATTTTTCGAGTTCGAGCCACCACTCTTACGTCCCCCGCCTTCCCCACGTGAAGGATTTTCAATCCACTGGAACTTTTCACCAAAGGAATTACAACACCATGGAGTACATAACTCCCCAACATACTCCTGTAATCCAGAGGTAGCTTAGTAACAATACAATAAGCACTGGGTGATCAAAAGACCACAAACTCTCTCTTGAAAACGCTTCTTCGTAAAACCCTAGAGATAATATATAAGATTGAAGCTCAAGGTTTTGTAAGTGAAATTTAAAAATAGAAGAGAGATTTTAAGAACAAAACTTGAAGAAGACTTTTGAAAATAATAGCCACAAAATTGAAAACAAAAAGCTCTTTCACTTGAAATCTCAAAACTTTGATTTTTGAATTTTTTGTTGTATTAAACTCAACCCTAATGACCTCTTTATATAGGGTTTAGAAGAGCAAACATAGAATAGTTTTACCAGTATAAAAGAGGTAGAAATGACCCTCTAATACAGCTTATCACGTTTTTTTTAATTTAAACATGTTTTAAAATAACCAATTAAAAAATAACCGTTTCTGCCAGACTGGCAGTCGACCAGGCGGTCGACCGGCAGATTCAAAAAATCTTATCGTTAGCCTCTGGTCGACCGGTCTGTCGACCGTGACAAATCGAGGCTAAACTTGCTTACAGTCGGTCGGACCGCAACGGGGACCAGTCGACCGCCTGATCGACCGGGAACATGCACAACGTGCACACCCCCATTACCAGAACTCCGGTCAACCATTCTGGCCTGGAATAGGTACGGCGACCACCCGGTCGACTGACCTTGGTCAAAATAGAAAACCAGCCTAAAATACATTTTGAAAAATATGTTATATTTGAAAATATTTTTGTAAGGTTTTTGAAATATAGAAAACTAAGTATACTGATTATAAAACAAAGTATATTTTATAAAGGTTTGATAATCAAAAAGCTAAAAACATTCTTTTGAAAAACGTGCATTATATATGTTTGTTTTTGAACTTCAAACATATAACTAATTCAACAAAAAAAACTATCTACAAAATGAGACTACAAGCAGGCATCTCTGAAACTTGATGTTGAGCTGTGATTGAGCTAGAGCCTAATATCCCATACTTGAGAATTGAGCCATCAATACCTATACGAACCTGAAATTCATTCGTGAACTTCTATTAGTACCAAATAACTTTTATATGGTTTGTTATCATCAAAAACACATAACCGGGGATTATAACCTTGGGCCAACAATCTCCCCCTTTTTGATGATGACAAAAATATATACGCTATAAAACAAAAATAGGAAGGAGGTAAAAGCTCCCCTCAGATGATGCTCTATTATTAAGTACAAAACATGAAAATATATGAAGACAAACATCTAAACATGAAAACATATATGAGATAAACATCAAAACAAACCCATACTTTCATACTTCTCCCCCTTTTTGTCATACATCAAAAAGGGTAAACAACTATGAAAACTCATCAATCAATAATACAAACATTTAGTTCACCACATATAAAAGAAAATCTGTTAAAATCAAGGATTTAGTAAAAATATATGTAAGTTGAAACTCAGTAGTAGAAACATAATCAGTTTCAATATCACCTTTCTCATAATGATCTCTAAGAAAGTGATATCGAATCTCTATGTGCTTAGTCTTACTATGTTGATTTACATTTTTAGTCATATGAATAGTACTAGTATTATCACAAAATATTTTAACATGGTCATAATGCAAAATATAATCAAGGAGAGTATGTTTTATCCAAAAGACTTGTGCACAATAAGCCCCAGCAGCAACATACTCCGCCTCGGCGGTTGAGAGAGCTACAGAATTTTATTTTTTAAAAGACCATGAAACAAGACAATTTCTTAGAAGCTGACATGTTCCACTTGTACTCTTCCTATCCACTCTGCATCCTACATAGTCAGCATCTGAAAACTCGTCACTGAAAATTGTCCGGTCTTCAGATACCATAGACCTATTCCAATAGTGCCCTTAAGGTATCGAATAATGCGTTTTACTGCAATCAAGTGGGACTCTTTAGGACAAGAATGGAATCTAGCACAAAGACATACACTAAATATGTTATCGGTCTACTAGCTGTTAAATACAACAAACTGTCAATCATGCTTCTATAAAGTTTTATGTCTACACTTTTACCTTATTTATCCTTTCAAGTTTGGTTGTGGTAGCCATGGGAGTTTTGCTAGTTTTTGTCCCTTCAAGTCTGAATTTCTTGAATTTCTTGATGAGTTTCTTTTGTATTTGACTTGACTTATAAAGATCCCATCACTCTTTTGCTTGATTTGGAGTCTAAGGAAGTAGTTTAGCTCTCCCATCATAAACATTTTAAACTCATTCTGCGTACATGATTCAAACTCTTTGCAAAGTATTCGTTAGTAGATCCAAAAATTATATCATCAACATAAATTTGAACAATGAGAATGTCACTATCAACATGCTTAGTAACAAAGTAGTATCTACTTTACCTTTAACAAAACCATTTGAAAGAATAAAGTTGAAAGTCTTTCATACCAGGCTCTAGGAGCTTGTTTTAAAACCATACAAAGCTTTATCTAGTTTGAAAACAAAATTTGGATGTATAGGATCAACAAATCCGGGAGGTTATTCAACATATACTTCCTCTTCAATGAAACCATTTAAAAATGTGCTTTTGATATCCATTTGAAAAAAGTTTGAAATTTTTATAAGAAGCAAAAGCAAGTGTGATCTTTATAGCTTCAAGCCGTGCTACGAGGTGTAAAGATTTCCTCAAAATCGATTCCTTCAATTGAGTGTAACCTTGGGCCACTAATCTAGCTTTATTCCTAACAACATTTCTCGACTCATCCAATTTGTTCTTAAAAATCTATTTAGTACCAATCGTTAGTCTATCATGGGGTCTAGGAACGAGATGCCAAACTTGGTTGCGCTCAAACTGATTGAGCTCTTCTTGCATTGCAAGCAACCAATATGAATCGCCCTCGGCTTGAGAATATTTTTGGGTTCAATATGGGAAATGAAAGCAAAGACCATACAAATAATGGAGTTTGAAGCGAGTAGATACCCCCTTTGATACATCCACTATGATGAGATCTTTGGAATGACTTGTAGCATATCTCCAATCTTTTGGAAGTGGTTAAGATGGTTCCACTTCATCCTCTTGAACTTCACCATTATGTTTTTGCTTGTCTTCTTGGGTGGGTGAGTCCTGCAAGGATACTTTCTCTATGTCTTCACCTAAAGGGTCAATCTCTAAAACATTCTTAACAAAAGCATCAGATTCTTCCAACTTTAACATGCATAGATTCTTTAATTGTAAGAGAGCATTTATTGAATACTCTATAAGTTTTGCTAGTATAAGAATAACCAACAAAAATAGCTTCAAAAGCCTTAGCATCAAATGTACCCAAGTTATCTTTGGTATTCTAAACAAAATATTTGCATCCAAAAACTCTAAAATACGAAACATTGGGTTTCTTGAATAATAGATTTCAAAAGAAGTTTTAGAAGAATTTTTTACAAAAATAAATTCTGTTCGATATATAGCATGCGGTGTTTATAGCCTCGGCCCATAAGTATTGAGGGAGCTCGTATTCACTAATCATAGTCCTAGTCATTTCTTAAGAGTATGATTCTTCCTTTCAATGACTCCATTTTGTTGTGGAGTTCTAGGACAAGACAACTCATGCTTAATTCTATTTTCTTCGAAATAAGTGATGAAGAATTGGTTGATGAACTCACCACCTCTGTCACTTCTTATGCGCCAAAACGAAAAACCTTTTTTCCTTTTCAATCCTTTTTCGAAAAATATTAAAATGCGAAAAAACTTGATCTTTATGTTCCAAAAAACAAATCCATGAAAACGGGAAAAGTCATCAACTAAAACAAAAACATAGCGATTTAATTTAAACTTTTAGTTTTAGTAGGACCAAATAAATCCATGTGGATCAATTCTAATGGCTTAGATGTCATGATATCCTTGATTGGTTTGAAAGAGGACTTGGTTTATTTCCAAGTTGGCACACATCACAAATGCGGTCCTTTTCAAACTTCAAGTAAGGAATACCCTTCACTGATTTCTAAGAATTAATTCTAAAAAGATTGTCAAAAGATACATGGTTTAATAATCTATTCCATAACCAGGAATCCTCATCAAAAGCATTTAAACATTTAACTTTGCAATCTAAATTTAACACATCAATAATATATACATTATTTTCACGAAATCTGAAAAGAATGCAATCATTGATTTTACAATCAAAAATGTTATAAGAAGAATCATCAAAAATAACTTTGAAATCACGATCACATAGTTAACTAATACTAAGTAGATTATGTTTAAGACCATCAACTAAAATAACATTTTCAATTAAGGGGATGTACAAATCTTGATGTTACCTATACCGATAATCTTGCCCTTGAAAACATCTCCGAAGGTGACGGTGCTACCTTCATCGTATCTTGATAGGGTTGCAAAATTGTTGATATCCCACATCATGTGCCTTGATCAACCGCTATCAAGATACTACCGCTCCCTACGTCTTGGAGCCCTGGTGTGTACCTGCATCAAATAATGGAGTTGTTGACTTTGGTACCCATATTTTCTTGGGTCCTAGACATTAGTACTTCGAACCAAAGATGATTATTAGTACCATTTATATGATCATAGCAAAATTTAGCTAGATGACCATTTTGGCCACAATAAGTACATTTATAAATTCTACCATACATGAAAGCATGATGTGCATAAGCATTCTTTGTGTATGATTTAGAAGTGTGAGCAAGTGTAGTATGAATGTGTTTTTTTGAAGCATTTTTCTTGGAAAACATGTCTTCTAATTTAGCTTTTTAAACTAACATTTCTTTAAAACACTTCCCAAATTGTTGATTTTAGTTTTTAAGATAGAAATTTCATTTTCATCAATCTTGAGAAACTTAGCTTTACATGAAATTTGTATGCATCAAAATCTTTTTGTGTTGATAAAAGAATGGATAACAAATCATTTTTTCTTTGGAAAGAGTAATAACTTCGTTTTGAAGAACTTCATTTTCCTTTTTCATATTTAGAAAATTTTTCTTTAAAGAATCATAATTATCTGAAAGTTCTACAAATGCATTTACTATAACATCTTTAGTTAATTCACAATCATCAATAAATGGTTTAGAATTTACCTTGGGTGTGTTTGTCATAAAACACATGTTTGTTGTGTCCACTTCTTCTTCGGATTCACTTTCTAAATCCCATGTGGTTTTGAGAGCTTTCTTCATGAATGGCTTCTTTTGGTGATTGAAGAAGATAGCTTGTTTCTGAAATCTGGACATTCGGCCATGATGTGTCCGAGTTTCCGACTGTTGAAGCAGATGATTTTCTTTTCCTCCTTTCCTTGCAATCGTCTCCTATAGTTGTACTTTGCTTTGTTGTATATTCTTCTTATATTTCTTACGAGGAGAGATAGTTCTTCATCATCTTCTTCTTCTTCTTCATCGACGGAGATGGCGGAGTAGACTTGAAAGTGATAGTCTTCTTCTTTTGTGGGCCATTTCTTCTCTTGCCTTTCTCTCCATCTCATGAGTCTTAAGGTTGCCGATAAGACCAATGAGCTCCATCTCATCTTTGTCATTCAACTATTCAATGTAGTGGCTTTGACTTCCCAAGACGGTGGAAGTGCACGAATGACCTTCCGGACCTTTTAATCATTGTTGATTTCATCACCTAAAGAGGAAAGACCATTAGTTATTTTAGTAAACTTCGTAATCATATCATCAATAGATTCACTTTCATGCATTTGAAGTTTTCATATTGAGAACGTAAGAGATCAATTTTAGCTCTCTTTATTTGTGATGTTACCTTATGAGTGACCAATAATTGTTGCCAAATCTCATATGCGGATTTGCAATGAATGACCCTTATAGTGTCATCCTCATTCAAGGCTAGAAACAAGACATTTTGAGCCTTTGAATTAGCATCATATTCCTTGGCGGCAATATTAGACTAAGTGTCATCATCACCAGTGGGTGCATTATAGGGTTTGGTCACTGTCTTTGCTACCCGGCTTCCTAGGGTTACAAAAATACGGTCATCCATCCTAATTTTCATATGGGAAAGTAAGGCCATCAAACTTGGGAGGGGTCCTAATACTGTCGGCCATTTTTACTTGTGGATGAATGAAGAAATTAATAGAATGATTAGCAAATTAGGATCTCTCTAAGGAAGTTAAGCCAAAACTACAAAGCTTGCTCTGATACTAATTGAAATTACACCTAGAGGGGGGGTGATAGGTGTAAGGCTAATCAATTCAATACTCAATGCAAAATAAAAATGAGATGATACAAACGATCACTCAAAGTAAGATTAGAAGTCGTATACCCCGTGAAGGGTTCTGAACTTCTTTCTCATGATTCCTCTAGATAAGAGTTTGAGATGCCCAATGCATTTTGTTGTAATGAGTATAGATCGACAATGAATGAATAAATATAAAGTAGATAAGAGAGACAAGAAATCAATCGCAAACAAAGAGATTTGTTTTGAGGTTCGAGTCACCGCTCTACGTCCCCGTCTTCACCACCGTGAAGGATTTCCAATCCACTAGAACTTTTCACCAAAAGAATTACAACCACTATGGAGTACACAACTCCCAACACACTCCTCTAGTCCAGGGTAGCATAGCAACAATACAATAAGCACTGGGTGATCAAAAGACCACAAACTCTCTCTTAAAAACACTTCTTTACAAAACACTGGAGAATTATATATAAGATTAAAGCTCAAGGTTTTATAAGTGAAAGTTTAAAATAGAAGAGAGATTTTAAGAACCAAAACTTAAAAAAGAATTTTGAAAATATAGCACAAAACTGCAAACAAAAAGCTCTTTCACTTAAAATCCAAACTTTGATTTTTGAATGTTTTGTTGTATTAAACTCAACCCTAATGACCCTTTTATATAGGGTTTTAGAAGAGCAAACATAGAATAGTTTTACCAGTATAAAAAGAGGTAGAAATTGACCCTCTAATACATCTTACCAAATTTTTTT
>JAVJIF010005310.1:0-95000 GCA_038442645.1 Agave tequilana
GACAAGCCCTTAAATCAATTTAGTGCACGTGTAAAGCAGTAGACAAAATTCACTCAAAGAAGAAAAATCAGCCAAGGGTGCTTCCTAGTCTATATGTAATGCGAACGTACCTTGTCTCCAGCACTCTTCAACAAAATTAAAAAAAAATTAGATAGACACGTGCCTAAAATGCAAGAGTCTAAAATTTTTTTATTATCAACAAATAAGTTACTGTTAATTAGTTAGCAGTATGCAGGGTGATCACAGAAAAAATTTAACAGAGCAGACAAATCAATTTGCAAATTGCAGCAACAATCAGAAAACTGAATCAGCAGTGAACTACCCGGCCGGAAAACGCGGCTATTGCCGCGGAAACGCGGCACTGTAGTAGGCACTGTTGCTCTGCCTTCGGGGCAGAGCACAGAGTTGCTATATGTCCTTTGTTGCTATTATTATTCTTGTTCTCCAAACCTGCAAACAGAAAGAATTAAAGAATTAGTTAATTTTTTTTTTAGAAATACTTTACCGTCCCTCCCCGACAACGGCGCCAAAATTTTGATTGAGTTTTTCCTGCACACAAATACAAATATTAGATTTAGAAATAGAGATGTGCAGGTGCTCAATTCTATCCGCTGTAGCAATGGCTATGCGGGTCGGATCCTCAGGGAGGGACTAGCGATGGAGCTTGTTTAGTAAGTTCTCTAAAAATTTCTTCTTTTAATTATTAAAAGGAAAATAAGAAAATAGTAGTTAAGTTAGGTTAGGAAGAAAGCGGTATTTACAATGAGTTGGGAAAGAAAGAGTTGAAGTGTTGGTGATTTAATCTACAAAAATAAAAGAAAAGAAAAAGAAATACTTACCTTAGTTTGGTTGAGGAGTTACCTGAAAATCTTGCATGTTCTATCTTCTTCGGAGGCGTTCACGCATAAATCATAGGATCGAGCTCCGTCCCTTGTTCGCATTATATCATCAAGCTGGGCAAGAATGAAGTGATACGGATCTTGAGGAGGAGAACATCTCCATGAAGTATTGTTGGCACTCACAAAGACTTTGTTATACTTGTGCCTTGGAATTCACTTGCATTCTCATCAAAAACCAACAGAGGTAAAGTAGAAAAGGAAAAGAAAACGAAAAGGAAGTAAAGCGATGAACATAAAATAAAATATTTACCTTTATTGCTTGAAACAATGGAAGAAAAGAGGAGGGTACATCGGTGTCACTCTCAACATAGGCCTCTCTCTTATTTACATAAAAAATAAAAATTGCAAAAAGAAAAATAAACCTAACTACAACTAGAAGAAAGCCTAAAAACCCTAGATTTGGCCCTGTACTGCGCTGTACGCCCCTCTCTGTTGCTCTGTAGGGGTATTTATAGGTGCAGAAGGAGGTAGAGTCCAACGACTCCACCAAGAAAACTAGTACCCAGACTCATCCAAAACGCCGCGGAAACGCGGCTTGGCCGCGTTTCCGCGGCCTTAGCTTGCTCCCTGGCCACGCGCTTTCGCGCGTGGCCTCCTCTGGTCCGTTCATCTGGGTTTATCCTTCTGGAAGTTGTATCTCGACTCTTTATTTTAAATTTTCGGGATAACTTGGGAAGCAAGTTACCCTAGATCCAAATCTCTTCCAAAACGAATTTCATCCTTGTATCTCTTTCTTTGGCTTTTATCCTCATCCTGCAAGTGTTTAGGGTTGAATAGAAGTCTATCATTCCTCTTCTTTTAGTATTTGCAACTATTGCCCTTAGTAATCGCAACTTTGACATTTGATAATTGCAACTTTTCACTTGGGCTTGGACATGGGCTTTTGGGCTTCTTTTGGCTTTATTCTTTATTTAATTAATTACTCAAGGCCTGCACACATTAATAATAAAACATTAGTAATTGTGCATAATTATAGAAATAAATATGAAAATGTGATAGTAAATATAGTGATAATATGCACTTTTTACTACCTATCAAGGGCATAGAGAGGCACTCACAGTGAGGGAAACACCATAACAGAACGGGATAGTAGAAAGGATGAACAGGACTTTGCTAGAGAAGGTCCGTTGTATGTTGTCCATGCCGGTTTATCGAAGAACTTCTGTAATACCCCGTTCCCGGAATACGTACTTAATTGCGTATTCAGTTTTTCGATCGTATTTTTCGATTTACTTTCCGTATTTGACCGATTTAAATTTTAAATATCATTTTTCAATATAATATTTTTATATGATTTTCTGGAATTTTCCGGAATTAAAAGGAATTTCTTCAAAACCGGTGTCGACCAGTGCCGCTGATCGATTCCCGAATTTTTTCTTGCAAACTGTTTAGAATTTCTAGAGGATTCTTTAGACATTTCTTCTTAGAATTATGTTTAATACTTAAATACTTTTTCTGAAGATTTTACGAATTTATGGATATCCCACCGGAGTCGGTAGAAGACTGATTCCAGTATTTTTAATTCACAAACTGTTAGGACTTTCTAGAAAGGCCTTTAGGCATTATCTCTTAGAATCATATTTTCTACCTACATTCTTTTTCTGAACATTTTATGATTTTATGAAAATTCTTTCGGAGTCGGTAGGTAACTGATTCCGGGATTTTTAACTTAAAAACTATAAAGTATTTCTTCAAATGGATTTCACTATAGGTCTTCATGTATTATTATTGATTTTTGGTGAAATTTACGAGTCGTTCCGAGATACTTGATTTCGGACGATTTCGGTATTTTCCGAAATGTTTTCCGTATCTTAGACTTAACCCAGGAACCTGTGTTTCCGATATTTTCATTTTTGGAGATCAAGAAAATATCTTCTCATTTCATTTCTTTTTCCTTTTTCCTTTCTCTATTTTCCTTTCCTTCATCTCTAAGCCAAAGGATTTTCCAATTTCCAAAATTCCAACAATTCAAATTTTCCAACAAATATCTCAAATTCCACACTCTTCCTCATTACTGCCCTCTTTCTCTCTCTCTCTCCATGGCCGGCCACCATTGGCCAAGGGAGACACCTCACCCCCTTTTTTACACAAAAAACCCCTCTCAATTTCTTTATTTGCATTCCCTTTACAAAAATCAAATCCTATATAAGTTTTTCCTTTACATTTTTTTCTTTTCTTCACTTCACCAAAAATAGCCTTCAACCTTTCTCCTCCATCTCAAACCCTAATTCCAAAGAACACCTCAAGGCCTTCATCTTCTTCTCAAGCTACCACAACCCTTGGATTTGGATCGCATCTCACGTCGTCGGAAACATCGCCAAGGACCTAGTTGGTGATATCATCGACAAACGATCCGTTCGACTCGTATAAGCTTCACATAACCGTTCGAAGTGAGTATATCTACTCACCAAGACTAGACAATTTCCTTGTTTACTTGTGTTGATCATTCATGTTCACTTGTGCCATAAAAAAATCGTATTTTTAGCCCATCAAACAACCATCAGAAAATCTGTTCTGTTACTGTTTTTCCCACGATTAGTCGACTTAACCTAGGGGCCAGTCGACTAACCCACCTTAGCTGAAACTTAACCCTTTTCTGATTTCACAGTTTTAGTCGACTAAGCCATATTACCAGTCGACTAGACCACCCTAGTCGACTACATTTTTAATCTAGTCGACTAATTTTCCCTGGACCAGAAAATACCAACTCTCGGTTCCAGTCGACTCATCCAAATAATAGTCGACTTAGGACCCCTAGTCGACTACCCATTTCCCCATAGTCGACTCCTGTATCCCTGATATAAATCCCAACTTTCTGTATCACAGTTTTAGTCGACTTAGCCCCCCTATTAGTCGACTTAGGTATCTGTTAGTCGACTACACATCTCACCCTAGTCGACTAACTTTTCCTGAAACAGAAACCCAACTCTCTGTTTCCCAGTTTTAGTCGACTCATCTAGGCTATTAGTCGACTTAAGACCCCTATTAGTCGACTAACCCTTCCACCTAGTCGACTAATTCTGACTGTTTGACGTAGTTGATTTCTTTTCTGCATATGATCTTATCATTGATACATGTGTGACATATTATTCCTATTCATGCTTCATAACTGGTATTACATGACATGTTACTTGATGGATCTCACCACTTGTTATTTCATGACTTGTTATTACATGTTCTTACTTCATAACATGTTATTATATGTATTCTCACTCCTTGACTTGTTACTTGATATACATCACTCCTCGCCATGCCATTACTTCATGCATGTCAATTACATGTTACCGATTCATATCTGATTATATCACATGACTATTATCCATCACTTGTATGACTTGTTGCTTGCTAATATCATCACCTTGTCATGCTATCTTTTAAAACCAAGCATGATATACTTGACCTTGAGATTATTATGTTTACGGGAATCCTGACTTGTTTATGGAACTAAGTGCCACACCATACGGTGGGGGCCACCTCTAGAATCCATTCCCTCAGAACAAAGTGCCACATGGAACAAAGTGCCACACCACACTATACGGTGGGGGCCACCTCTTGAATCTGTGGGGGCCACCTCTTGAATCTGTTGGGCTATTACTGTTATGTTTATTCTTACCCGTAATCTGATAATTCTTATTAAGCTACAACTTGTATGGGAATGGGAGGGAGTGATGGATGCCGGAATGATACCTTGCTTATAGTGATGATTAAAAGTATATATATATAAATATATATATATACTGGCGGTAGTGAATCTGTTTACTGACTCGGGGGACTTTGGGCCTCCAAAGCTGGTTCCAGGTGTATGGAAACCACTATAAGGAGTGATATCAGTTCTCCATCTACTTCCGGTAACGACCCTCGACTCTCCAATATATGGATGTATGTGAGTCGGGATATATACCGAGACACATACCTAGATATATGGGTCAGACGAGTAATAATAATAATTAGATGCCCGTTGTATTTAAATCATGATTCCAGTGATGATTCCGGTTATGTCTTAGTTATGTTTCCTGTTATAGTTTCCGTTATGTGTACCTATTATGATTCCTGTCTTAGTTCCTGTTATGTCTCATATTATAGACCCTGATTATTGTTGTTATGCATTCCCGTTTGACTATCGTATGATTTGCAACTCTGATTCTATACGCTTGGATTTATGTGGCATGAGACAAAAGTATATATATGAGGGTTTCCTTGTTTGGATTATTCCTTCGATGTACTAGTCTCATGTGACCGTGACTTAAGCGTATACAATCAATCTTGCTTATAATCAACTTTACTTGGGAGTTCCTGATTTATGACTATGTTATACACGCCCTTATATACCATATTTGTGTTCTAAACTACTACTTTTATATCATTGCCACTTGGCAGTAGTTCATTATTGTTTTATGTCTTGATTCCTTGGATTTGCATATTCAGATTCCGAAGCTGGATCGAAGTAGAGTTGTCCTCCGTAGATCGAGCTTCCCTTAGCGGGCAGACATCCTAGTCCCAGTTCCTCGTGCCATACTCTTCTTTTGGACTCACGGGATCTTCTTTCTACTCGTGAGCTTTTTGTATACATATTTGTAGATTTCACTTTTGGACTTGGTTATGATGTAATACACATGTAATGTGTAATACTTTATAATATCATGTGATAACTTTGTGTATGTACTTTCATGTTGGCATATGTATGATACCACGCTTTGGCGTGTACTCTGATCCTTGCTTGTACTTTTATGCTTAGCGTATATACGTGGGGGCACTTTCTGACCTACGTATATACGTCGCAGTGACGTCCCCGTATCCGTGGAATCGGGGCGTTACAGGTTGGTATCAGAGCTTAGGCTCTCACACCTAAAGTACAATCAAGCAGCAAATTCCAGTAATTTGCTAATGCCAACTACAATATACAAAGTTATCTAGTCTTTCTTGAATTCCTTCCTTGATTAATTCTTTCGTGTCCTAAACTCCTTCCATTTGTTTCCAATTCCAGTTATCCTATTCCAATTCGGTATGGAGAGACGATCGGGTCGTAACAATATCGGGCAAGTACCGAATGGACCTGTAGGAGGAGAGAATGCCGATGTCCTGAGAGTTATTCAGGCCATGATGGAGAACCAGCAGCAGCAGACTGAACTCCTCAGGCAGGAGTTAGCAGCCCCGAAGGAGCAGAGACCGGGAAACATTTCAGATTTCCGACGGCTGCAACCAGCAATTTTCACAGGAGGAGAGAAGCCATTGGATGCAGAGCAATGGCTGACGGACACCACTGATTTGCTGAATGCAGCCCGTGTCCCGAAGAAGAACCAAGTAGAGGTTGCTAAGATTCAGCTGAAAGACATAGCTAGAACTTGGTGGTTAGCTGAGGAGGCCAGATTGGAGAGACCTGTCACTTGGGACACGTTCTCCAAGAGCTTCTACAGTAGGTTCTTCCCTGTCACAGCTCAGAAGGACATGGAGGAACAGTTCATCAGACTTCGGCAAGGGATAAGTCCGTGGACGAGTATGCCGCGGAATTTCTCAGACTTAGTCGCTTTGCTCCTTACATGGTAACTGATGAGGAGAAGCGAGCAAGTAGATTTCAGCAGGGCTTACAGATGGATATCCAAGTTTTCTTGATGCCCCAACAGCTGAAGACTTATTCGGAAGTTCTCACCATAGCTCGAGAAGTGGAGCGTGGATTAGAGAAGAAAGAGAACCTGATAAGGAACCAGGCTAAGAAGAGGCCTTTTCAGTTCTTGGATGAGGATGATGAAGTTAGGGTAACCCAAGGCCCGATGATCAGGGACCATTCCAACCTCCTCTGTCTCAGATTGTATGCAATTATTGCCACAGACCCGGGCATTATAAGAGAGATTGTCGAGTAGCCAAGAGATTATGTTTGGCATGTGGGTCAGGGGGACATATGCTAAGGGATTGCCCACACAGAAAGTTTATACCCGTAGCTCCAATCAGACCAGCTCTTCCAGCTCCAGCTCATCCAGCCCCAGCACTTCCAGCTCCGCAACTAAGGAGGAATCCAGAACCTGTTGATCGGAGAGTTCCATTTCCACCTCAGCAGTATGATTATCAGCAGAGGGGAATGAGAACAAGAGCAGATCAAGGTAAAGGTCAAGGTTACATCATGGCGGCAGAGGCATTAGATGATGCAGCAGAACGTGAAGACCAGCATCCAGATCAGGAGCCTTAGGATATCATGGTAACCACTACCCCAGATCTTGTATTTGAGTTGGTTATCATTCTAAATATTTTCCCTTATCATTCTTTCATTGTTCATTCTGGTCCTTCATGTGTTTATCTTATATTCTGTTTTGGTTTTATGAGACCTTTATTCCAGCCATGTCTCCTTGTGTTCAATTTGCCCCTTAACGAAATTGCGAGGACGCAATTTTTTGTAAGGTGGGTGGATTGTAATACCCCGTTCCCGGAATACGTACTTAATTGCGTATTCAGTTTTTCGATCGTATTTTTCGATTTACTTTCCGTATTTGACCGATTTAAATTTTAAATATCATTTTCCAATATAATATATTTTATGATTTTCTGAAATTTTCCGGAATTAAAAGGAATTTCTTCAAAACCGGTGTCGACCAGTGCCGCTGATCGATTCCCGAATTTTTATCTTGCAAACTGTTTAGAATTTCTAGAGGATTCTTTAGACATTTCTTCTTAGAATTATGTTTAATACTTAAATACTTTTTCTGAAGATTTTACGAATTTATGGATATCCCACCGGAGTCGGTAGAAGACTGATTCCAGTATTTTTAATTCACAAACTGTTAGGACTTTCTAGAAAGGCCTTTAGGCATTATCTCTTAGAATCATATTTTCTACCTACATTCTTTTTCTGAACATTTTATGATTTTATGAAAATTCTTTCGGAGTCGGTAGGTAACTGATTCCGGGATTTTTAACTTAAAAACTATAAAGTATTTCTTCAAATGGATTTCACTATAGGTCTTCATGTATTATTATTGATTTTTGGTGAAATTTACGAGTCGTTCTGAGATACTTGAATTTCGGACGATTTCGGTATTTTCCGAAATGTTTTCCGTATCTTAGACTTAACCCAGGAACCTGTGTTTCCGATATTTTCATTTTTGGAGATCAAGAAAATATCTTCTCATTTCATTTCTTTTTCCTTTTTCCTTTCTCTATTTTCCTTTCCTTCATCTCTAAGCCAAAGGATTTTCCAATTTCCAAAAATTCCAACAATTCAAATTTTCCAACAAATATCTCAAATTCCACACTCTTCCTCATTAATGCCCTCTTTCTCTCTCTCTCTCCATGGCCGGCCACCATTGGCCAAGGGAGACACCTCACCCCTTTTTTACACAAAAACCCCTCTCAATTTCTTTATTTGCATTCCCTTTACAAAAATCAAATCCTATATAAGTTTTTCCTTTACAATTCTTTTTCTTTTCTTCACTTCACCAAGAAAATAGCCTTCACCTTTCTCCTCCATCTCAAACCCTAATTCCAAAGAACACCTCAAGGCCTTCATCTTCTTCTCAAGCTACCACAACCCTTGGATTTGGATCGCATCTCACGTCGTCGGAAACATCGCCAAGGACCTAGTTGGTGATATCATCGACAAACGATCCGTTCGAACTCGTATAAGCTTCACATAACCGTTCGAAGTGAGTATATCTACTCACCAAGACTAGACAATTTCCTTGTTTACTTGTGTTGATCATTCATGTTCACTTGTGCCATAAAAAAATCGTATTTTTAGCCCATCAAACAACCATCAGAAAATCTGTTCTGTTACTGTTTTTCCCACGATTAGTCGACTTAACCTAGGGGCCAGTCGACTAACCCACCTTAGCTGAAACTTAACCCTTTTCTGATTTCACAGTTTTAGTCGACTAAGCCATATTACCAGTCGACTAGACCACCCTAGTCGACTACATTTTTAATCTAGTCGACTAATTTTCCCTGGACCAGAAAATACCAACTCTCGGTTCCAGTCGACTCATCCAAAATAATAGTCGACTTAGGACCCCTAGTCGACTACCCATTTCCCCATAGTCGACTCCTGTATCCCTGATATAAATCCCAACTTTCTGTATCACAGTTTTAGTCGACTTAGCCCCCCTATTAGTCGACTTAGGTATCTGTTAGTCGACTACACATCTCACCCTAGTCGACTAACTTTTCCTGAAACAGAAACCCAACTCTCTGTTTCCCAGTTTTAGTCGACTCATCTAGGCTATTAGTCGACTTAAGACCCCTATTAGTCGACTAACCCTTCCACCTAGTCGACTAATTCTGACTGTTTGACGTAGTTGATTTCTTTTCTGCATATGATCTTATCATTGATACATGTGTGACATATTATTCCTATTCATGCTTCATAACTGGTATTACATGACATGTTACTTGATGGATCTCACCACTTGTTATTTCATGACTTGTTATTACATGTTCTTACTTCATAACATGTTATTATATGTATTCTCACTCCTTGACTTGTTACTTGATATACATCACTCCTCGCCATGCCATTACTTCATGCATGTCAATTACATGTTACCGATTCATATCTGATTATATCACATGACTATTATCCATCACTTGTATGACTTGTTGCTTGCTAATATCATCACCTTGTCATGCTATCTTTTAAAACCAAGCATGATATACTTGACCTTGAGATTATTATGTTTACGGGAATCCTGACTTGTTTATGGAACTAAGTGCCACACCATACGGTGGGGGCCACCTCTAGAATCCATTCCCTCAGAACAAAGTGCCACATGGAACAAAGTGCCACACCACACTATACGGTGGGGCCCACCTCTTGAATCTGTGGGCTATTACTGTTATGTTTATTCTTACCCGTAATCTGATAATTCTTATTAAGCTACAACTTGTATGGGGAATGGGAGGGAGTGATGGATGCCGGAATGATACCTTGCTTATAGTGATGGATTAAAAGTATATATATATAAATATATATATATATACTGGCGGTAGTGAATCTGTTTACTGACTCGGGGGACTTTGGGCCTCCAAAGCTGGTTCCAGGTGTATGGAAACCACTATAAGGAGTGATATCAGTTCTCCATCTACTTCCGTAACGACCCTCGACTCTCCAATATATGGATGTATGTGAGTCGGGATATATACCGAGACACATACCTAGATATATGGGTCAGACGAGTAATAATAATAATTAGATGCCCGTTGTATTTAAATCATGATTCCAGTGATGATTCCGGTTATGTCTTAGTTATGTTTCCTGTTATAGTTTCCGTTATGTGTACCTATTATGATTCCTGTCTTAGTTCCTGTTATGTCTCATATTATAGACCCTGATTATTGTTGTTATGCATTCCCGTTTGACTATCGTATGATTTGCAACTCTGATTCTATACGCTTGGATTTATGTGGCATGAGACAAAAGTATATATATGAGGGTTTCCTTGTTTGGATTATTCCTTCGATGTACTAGTCTCATGTGACCGTGACTTAAGCGTATACAATCAATCTTGCTTATAATCAACTTTACTTGGGAGTTCCTGATTTATGACTATGTTATACACGCCCTTATATACCATATTTGTGTTCTAAACTACTACTTTTATATCATTGCCACTTGGCAGTAGTTCATTATTGTTTTATGTCTTGATTCCTTGGATTTGCATATTCAGATTCCGAAGCTGGATCGAAGTGGAGTTGTCCTCCGTAGATCGAGCTTCCCTTAGCGGGCAGACATCCTAGTCCCAGTTCCTCGTGCCATACTCTTCTTTTGGACTCACGGGATCTTCTTTCTACTCGTGAGCTTTTTGTATACATATTTGTAGATTTCACTTTTGGACTTGGTTATGATGTATACACATGTAATGTGTAATACTTTATAATATCATGTGATAACTTTGTGTATGTACTTTCATGTTGGCATATGTATGATACCACGCTTTGGCGTGTACTCTGATCCTTGCTTGTACTTTTATGCTTAGCGTATATACGTGGGGGCACTTTCTGACCTACGTATATACGTCGCAGTGACGTCCCCGTATCCGTGGAATCGGGGCGTTACAACTTCTGGGTTAAGGCTTTGGCATAACGCTTGCTATCTTGTTAACAGGTTGCCGTCGTCTGCAATAGGAGGGAAAACTCCTCTCGAGGTTTGGTCAAAAAAATAGCTGCTGACTATGATTTGTTAAGGGTGTTTGGTTGTCCAGCCTATTATCATGTTAAAGATGATAAGTTAGACCAAGAGCAAAGAAGGGCTTGTTCGTCGGTTTCAAGAAGGGAATCAAAGGATTCAAGATCTGGGATCCTACGGATAGGAAGTTTCTTTTCAGCAGGGATGTCACATTTGATGAGGCTTATATGTTGAAGCCTAAGGTCTCTCAGCAGGTGGAGACTAACAAGACCAAAGATGTATCACAACAGGTGGAGAATGATGCTAATCCACTATCTCTAGAAAGTTCAGCATTGGTGAGGATCATACCTAGGGTGACACAAGGTAATGATCAAGCAGATAAGGTAGATGCTGCTGATGAAGAGGGTCAAGAACAGGTCATGGGTGATGTTCCTGACTCTATTGCAGTTAGAAGACCAAGGAGAAACACAAAGAAATCAAGTTGGCTCACTACAAATATAGTCGTGGCTTATGCACTTCTGGTCGTTGAGGAGGCTATCCCGTCCACCTTCAGAGAAGCTGAAATCAGTTCAGAGTCGAAAATGTGAAAAGTAGCCATGGAAGAAGAGATGAATTCTCTTTACAAGAACGACACTTGGGAACTCACTAGGTTGCCCAAAGGGAAGAAGGCGATAGGCTGTAAGTGGGTGTATGCAAAGAAGCAGGGCTATGCTCAAAGGGAAGGAATTGACTACAATGAGATATTTTCTCCTGTTGTAAAGCATTCGTCAATTCGTATTTTATTGGCTCTGGTGGCACAATACAAGTTGGACCTTGATCAACTCGATGTAAAGACCGCCTTTCTCCATGGCGATCTGGACGAAGAGATCTACATGTCTCAGCCGACAGGGTTCAAGATTGCAGGAAAAGAAGATATGATGTGCAAGCTGAAGAAGTCGCTGTATGGGTTAAAACAGTCTCCTAGACAGTGGTACAAGCGGTTCGACAGCTTCATCAGAGGAAAGAGGTACACACGTAGTCACTATGACCATGTGTGTATTACAACAAGCTACCGACAGGAGAGTATATCTATTTACTATTGTATGTAGATGATATCTTATTGCTTCAAAGTCTAGATCTGCAATTGATGCACTGAAGAGGGACTTATCTTCTGAGTTTGAGATGAAGAATCTTGGTGAAGCAAATAAGGTGCTAGGCATGAAAATTGCACGAGACCGAAGGAGTGGCAAGGTGAGCTTGACACAGAAGGGGTATTTGCAAAAGGTACTTCAGAGGTTCAACATCGGCAAGGATACAAAATCTGTAAGTATACCACTGGCTCCTCATTTCAAGTTATTTGCCACCATGTCTCCAAAGATTGTTGAAAAACGTGAGTACATGACTCACGTCCCATATGCTAGCGCAATTGGTAGTCTTATGTATGCTATGGTGTGTACACGACCAGATCTGTCACAAGCTGTCTCTATGGTCAATAGGTATATGTATGATCCGGGACAGGGTCATTGGGAGGCAGTGAAGTGGATTCTGCGGTACATTAAGGTACCATAGATGTTGGTCTGGTATTTGAGAAGGATTCCACAGGGAAGCAGAATTGTATCGGGTATGTTGATTCCGATTATGCTGGTGATCTTGACAAACGCCGGTCCACAATGGGGTATGTCTTTACATTATCTCAAGCACCGGTTAGTTGGCGCTCTATTCTACAATCTACTGTCGCATTGTCTACTACAGAGGCCGAATATATGGTCATGACGGAGGCTATGAAGGAGGCAATTTGGCTTCAAGACTTGCTTGATGACTTGGGGGTTGATCATGATCTACTGAAGATCAACTGTGACAATATGAATGCTATTTATTTAGCCAAGAACCAGGTGTATCATGCACGGACGAAGCACATTGATGTCAGGTTCCTTTTTGTTCGGGAGATTCTCGATGAGGGTGATATTGAGCTGCTGAAAATTCACACAACGTAGAATCCCGCCGACATGCTTATCAAGGTGGTGTCAGGAGTAAAGTTTACACATTGTAAAGCTTTGCTCCATGTCCTTCATGTTGCATGAGCTTGTTGAAGCTCCTTTGGATGAACTACGGATGGCTTGATCCCTTGGGCAGGGTACGTAGGCAACCACACTGGTGCAGCCACTTTCGAGTCGACGGTTCGTATGTTTCAGCTCGGCTCAGATATGAGAAATCTTTAACGAGGTGGAGAATTGTAGGAAGAGAGAGGAAGTCGACGATGACGAGGAGCCAAAGAATCAGCAGCAGCAGGGAATCAACAGCAGCAGCAGCACGGTCGACCGGTCGGTCGACCGTTGTGCACCAACGTGCACAGGCTGTAGCGGTCGACCGCCCGGTCGACCGCAGAAGGAGAGCGGTCGACCGCCCGTCGACTGACTGACATTGCCTAACTCTCGGTTAGGCACGGTCGACCGGCACGGTCGACCGGTGCTTGGGTCGGTCGACCGACAGACGGGTTCGGACTGTTTCGAAAAATTTGCTGAATTGGAAATCAGCCAAAATAGGAAACTGATTCTTAGGGTTTCCTTGGGTGTATGAGAGAGGCAGACCTCTCCTCATATGTAATGTTTTTAAAACTTGCAAAATTGTATTGATCATCAAATCAATAAAAGAAATCTCTCTTCCTTGCCCCGAGGACGTAGGCGAAATTGGCCGAACCTCGTTAAATTCTTGTGTTTGTGTTCTTCTCATTTGTTCAATTGTGCTTTGTTATTGGTGGTACTTCTATATTGCGTCTTTACTCAAGGGTTCCTCTACGTGGTTGTTGTATCTGTGCGCATGTGTATCTGTGCACAACATGCGCACCAGTGAAATGTAACCTTCCAAGAGGTGCTTGTGATTTATAGTTGAAAGAAGTTAGTCAAAGTAACCTCTGGTTTCATGCTACAAATTCTCATATTATTCTCTGTGTGTCGGCATTATTCATGCTTACGATTTAATACATCTCATCAACTTATGGATTAATTGCTACTGTAATGTCTAGTCAACATGGTTTATTGGGATGTAACCGTGTGAATTCTTTGTAAGCTAATAAAAAGAAACCATTGGTAGCTACCCTTATTTGGTTGATTGCGTCTCTGTCAATTCCAATTGGGGAATTTGAGAATGTTCCCTTGTAGAACCTATCAGACCACCACCAAGGGACCATGATATCTGTTGCATCAGGTGTATATTTACCGAACATGGATCTTAGGACCTCCATGGCTTCTGCCTTTGTCTTTGAATCTGATTGTTGTTCTGTCCTTATTGACTCCTCGCCAGTGACAGTAACCAGTAGGATATTGGCTCCTGGATATTCGCTTTCTAATTGCTTCAAGATAGCATTAAAAATTTAAAATCAGTTAGAACCGTTGCACCAGCATATTTACTAATAAATGATCATTTAAGTTGCTAATAACCATGCTCTGAAGCACTACACTTCCTGGTCTACAAACTTATACAGTTCTTGATTGTTATGTCATGATTCGAAATATAGATGTTTTAGGTCACTTCTTATCTTTTTAACTTAGTGGTCATATTTGGTGCTAAATTGTTGTTTTATTATCCATTTATCTATATATTATTCTTCTGGTAGATTAAGTTGATGTTGTAGGTTGGATAGTTTGCCTTCTCTTTAAAATTTTATTTTTAATGCATACAAAATCGTAGATGAGGAATCTGATGTCTCAATCAGATCTAGTCTTAATGGATATGGGTTAGACTGAGCTTCCACATTTTAGGTTCAATATCTGTTAAATCAACTTTCGTAGAATTGCAAACTTTAATTAGTGGAGCTATCTATAAATGTTCAATCAAGCTTCTAATTTCTATGCTGAGGAGCACTAGTTTTATAATTCTTAACAGTATCCTTCGTGATCTTCAAATTATACCGTTCATAATGGTTATGTCATCATTCTGAATTAGATGTTTTTAGCCACTCCTTACCATTTTAACTTAGTTAAATTTGGTGCTAAATTATTGTGTTATTATCTATTTATATCAAACTAACAAAATTATACTTGTTGTAGATTAATTCATAATGTTTCAGAAGAAGGATATTTTACCTGCCAAAGTGTACAATATTCTCTTTTCACTGGCATATAGAAAGAACACTGTCTTGTTCCCTTCAGACCATAACTTGTCAGGGAATTTAAGGAATATCTTGGTGTACACCGCCATTCGTAGCTGATATATTGCCGATATCTTCCAATCCTGTTCCCAACACAATGAAATTATGTTATACAAAAATGATTAAAATTCATTTTCTGTAATATAGAGTAATTCTTTAGTTTCATATAGTGACTTGCTCTTATCGCTCCTCTGCATTTTCAAACTCGAACTTATAAATATCAGCTAGAAATACATTAAGTAGTAGAAATACATTTAGTAGGAGAGTGATCGAAATATGTACTGTGTTGTCTTAGATTATAATGTATAATTTGATTTGCCTCTCGCTTTGCATTCTTTGAGCTCAAAAGCAGAAATCATTAGCTATAATATGTTGGGTTATGAAGTAAAAGCTCTAGGGTAATCCTGTATCCAATATAGTGCATAATAAAGGGCTAGGTTTTTTATTTGCATTTCTCAAACTTACAGGCAAGTCTGGCTCAAACTTAATTAGGTTGCTTTGCAGGACACCAATACTCACATAATCAGCTTTATAGATTGAACCATGCTCTGTCATGACAGTCGCACCATTTTGCGATTGACTCATCTCTCTTACCACCTGGTTCACATTTGGTCAGATTTTCATCAAGAGAGTAATACAAGCAAACTTTAAGTGCAAAAAATGTCATTATCGTGTATTCACAGTGGTTATTTTCTATTTGGCACCTCCTGTTTAGCTTGATAATGGATATAGTTTTGATATAGGATCTTTTATGTTCTGAGGCAAATTTATATAATTGTGATATGAAACACACACGCACACACACAGAGACAGACACGCTCGCACGCGCCCGCACACTGTTATCTGTGTGCCTACCTAACAGTGTGCCTAACAGTTTGATATGGTTACAAATATGAATTAAAATATATATCATTAAAATTTTCATATTTTCCGATCATTCAGTCAGTATCTTGCTTTGGTAAATGGCCATGAATCAAGTATATTATGTAAAAGGGTATTAGTCTTTTGTTTGTAACAGATCTTTTGTTTGTCAAGATGTCCTTAAAAGGCAAGCAACTAACTGTAGTTACGAAGGAATATAAGGATATGATGAGAAGTTTACCTTATTTAACTTTAGTCGGGGATCTACAATAGTATGATTTTTGTCGGTCTCAAGGAACTGTCTGGCTGTATGGGGGACTATGCTCTCATAGCCATAGCCCTGTTGGTCTGCGATGAAATACATTTCCACTCCAAAGTTGTCGAAAGTTGTCAATGCCATTGCATCTTGCAGGCTTGTCAGTTGTGGTGGCTCTGCAAATTCTTAGTCGCACGTGTAGCAGTCCACTGCCATTTCTACTGCTGTTGTAGGAACACTGCAGGGCACCTGGTAACATTTAGTTGGAGTTTATTCAAACATCAAACACGCCCAAATTTCAACTAGGTGTAAGCTAGTATCCTCATATTTGTCTTGGTACGCTATATGAACTGTGCCAACATTTACACTTACGTTCAAAATTTTTAGCTGTTTGTCTCATAGGTATAGATCTCCTATATGAGTATAGCTGTGAATTCTTCCAGCATATTGATAGAAATTTTCTTCCTTGAGGATGACAGCATGTTTTGCCAGTCGGAGAGACGTGTCAGATATCAGTTTACTTTTACTGGTTTATTTTACCGGTTTTGAAGGCGTTGAGTTGTCTGGATGGACATGTCATTTCGAGCTTTCAGCAGAGAACTTCTTTGCCAACTCGTCAATCTTTTCTGCCTGATCTATGGCCTCTTGGACGACCGCTCTCTCATCCACTGCAGACCAAAACAAGTATTTGGAGTCAGTTAAGCTCATCATCAGCCATCACTCTATGAATATGTGAATATATATTGCTTACTCTTTCTTGTAAGCGTTAGATGAGATGTTGCCGAAGTCAGAATAGAATGTCTCCAGCCCTAGGCTCGTAGCTTATTCGCAATCTCCCATATAGGATTCATCTGCTCGCCATTGACACCTTCAACCTAGTTCGCTTCCATCTCTACATTGATGCCTGCAAAGTCTGTCTTGCGTATCTGGCCCCCTATGCGGTTGGTTGGCTCGAGGATCAGTATGTCCTCTATGCCTGCATCTGATAATGTCTTTGCTGCGCTGATTCCTGGTACAAAAATACGAAGATGATGAATAACTGTGCCACGCCCCGCTTCCCAAAATATGTAGAAACGGAGTCGCGACGAGAGTCGGCGACGTATATACGCGAGGAAAATACCCCACATATATACGCTAAGCCTAAAGTAACCTGAACAAGTTAAAAATCTCTACCATAAATCACTGCAATAATACATATAAAGTCAACACAATGATAGCAGATGAATAACGAAAAGAAAATGGCAACTGAATGCGATAAAGATAGAATCAGGAAAAAACAGGAATATAAGAGAGATGAGAATACCAGAATCAGAGAGAGACTCAAGCTCCTCGCAATATGTATGATCTCATCGAACACCTGCACAATAGAACAAGCGTCCAATATCTGGATGTGCAAATCCAGGGTCATCAGAAAGCGATCTGGTGAGTGTGTGTGTAAAAAGGAGAACTCATGCATATAAACAGTGTGCATAAAATAATAACAAGATAGACTGCAGACATAAGATAACTAAATAACATGATAAACAAGCAACTGAATAATAATAACATGAATAAGCGTGCAGATAGAAGACAAGTAAAACAACTGTAACAAACAACTGATGTCTACATGTGTATCCTAACAATATCACTAATCTGGTATATAAATCTGGTTACAATCATATGTCTATCTTAGTGATATATATGTACAATCTAGTAATCACGGTCAGTCACAATGCATTAACAATTCATTATCATTTATTATGTTGGCGAACACCAATTACCACCTGTAATAGACACATCCCATACTACGCCTGCCACACGTGTCAATCAACGTCCTAAGTTATTGAAATTAATAGAAGAGACATTGTTCATACTTTAGGTGGGTTCCGTACATACCCGGAATCACGGCCTAATCACCTGACGCTGAACCAAGTCCTACCGCTAGGTAGTCAATATCAATAACAATAACAATGTATCAATAACAATGACAATATGGACAATACGGGATGTCAGTCATCCCCCGGAACCCTACAGTGGAACCGTATCTCGGCTGCGCAACCTGTATCCTAGGTCCACCCAAAATACAGACGCTGTCTCCTCCATCAATTTCCCCAATCCCAGTGTAAGTTGTCAATTTACATTATCATTTATAACAATTAATATCCATGTTATTTCGATTACTGGGACGAAACGATGATAGTAACAATATCAATGTAACAATAACAATGTGAACAATATTACCGTGTAAACGGTAGAACAATAGAACAATGAAAGTGTTACGGTCTAACAATATTTTCCCAGTAACTTTCAATAATATGAATCCATACAATAACGAATCCAGATACTGCTCAATGGACAGTCTAATCTAGAACCGGTCAATATCTCACATTCATCTGCACTAAAATACAATAGTAACTAATCTATCAACACGTGAAATGATGCTGATATAAGCTTATATCAATTACACAAATAAGGTGAACAATTAATAATGTCTCGTGAAGTAATACAGCAAGACAAACTGATAAAATATAAAATAAGGACGCATGAAATAATACGAATAAAACACAATAATGGTAAAGAAGAAAATGACATAAGAATAAACACTCACATGAAATGACGTAGTTTCAGAACCGAATCGCCATCTGGTCTTCACTACATGAACCTCTACTGATCTACGGATCATCCCATGGGCCAGTCTTCGAATCACCATTGTATCGGATTCATAACGAGCACGAATTTGGATCGAGTCCGGATCTCCTGAAGCTGGGTTCGGATCTCACCGAACAAACCCGAAATGCTGTAGCTCACAACCGAATATACAAATAAATATAAATGTAAACTAAACACTCCCGAGCACACCGACACATACGTGTACACCCACGTACACATACATATCCAAGCATACACAACAATACATATATATAAATATGCCTATACGTACATACACACATACTATAAACATACATATTACTACATAATTACACATATACTTACATAATGCATTATATATACCCATCCACTTAACACACACAAACTAACACACGCACACATCTAGTCACGTACACAACACACACAGGATAATAATGCAATCACTCACACAACATTAATTAACCCATACATTATTACAAGATTGCCCTTATACATGAAAATAATACTAACCTCGGGGCAACTTGCGGCGCACCGATGGAGGCTCCGACGGAGGCGTCCGGGCCGCGGAGGGTGTCGTTGGATAGAGCATCTCACCATGAAGGGCGTGGGTGCGTTCGCACTCGCCTACGGTGATCCACGGCGATCCACGGAGAGCCATAAAATAGCTCGGAGTAAGGTATTTGCCGCACACAACTAAACACATTGAATTAATAAACTCACATAATATCTTTCCCAATATGTAAAAACTTACACAACACATAATTTCTTTCTACCATGCTAATTAATACATAAATATATATATTAATGAGAGAAGGAAGATGTAAAGGGAGAGGAAGCTTACGGCCAATGGGGGAAAGGGCTCGGCCTGCTGCTCTTGGTGGAGGCGTGTGGCAAGGAGCAGGGCGCACAGGGGGCTCGGCCTGCTGTACTGCTAGGCTACTGGTTGCGCAGCCGCTGGTATTGCCATTGATCTGGAGAGGCCGTGGGAGCTGCTACCATGAGGGGACAGGCCTGGGCTGTGGGCTGTTGCCGTGGAGGAGATCCGGCCATGGCTGGGGTGGTTTTGCCGGAGAAGAAGAAGTCGCGCTCTGGCAGGGTTCCGGCGATGAGGAGGCGCTGCAAGGGGGTCTGCCGGAGGGGGTTGCGGCCTGGACTCGTACAGCATGGGCTGCAAGGGTGGCTGTGCGCCGGGCTGCCATGGGGAGGAGAATCCGGCAAGGAAAGAGAGGAGGATCCGGGGCTGTGCGTGGTGGTTGGGCACGGCCACGGGCTGCTGGATCTGGGAGCTGGAGATGGGGAGTGCGGCCTGGGTTGCCGCTGTCGTGGTTGGGGTGCAGATGGAGGATGGCGGCTGTTGTGAGTTGGGGATTGGGGAATTAGTGATTAGGTTAAGAATAAGATTAAGATTAGATGATTACATAGGGTGTATAAGATAATGGGTATTGGGTTGTGGGTTTGGGTATGCTAACGGGTTGAGGGTTCGGATAAGAATAGATAATGGGTTTAGAATCAAGGGGAAGGAAAAGGAATAATACTACTACTAAAACAAATAATAATAAATAATAGTAACAATAGGAAATAATTAGTAATAATAATAGTTAACAAAATAATAATAGCATTAACTAAATAATAATATTAACAAATGATAATAATCACACTTAGTAGTAACAATAATACTATTAATAATAATAAATAATAATCATAATAATGAATAGTAATATTATTAAACACTAATAATAATAATCTTAATAATTAACCATACAATAATAATAAATAATATTAGTAACACTATTAATAATTAATAAATACTAACAATATTAATAATAAGAATACTAATAATAATTAAAGTATTAATAAAAATAATGGTAATAGTATACAAAGCCAAAATGTCATTTACTATCTTAAAATAAATTTCCATATTTAATAACAGTAATAATCACAAGAAAGAAAATAATAAATTAAGTTGATTAAAAAAATAATTTGTAAATCAAAATAAATACTTTTAAGAAAATAAAAATGCAGTATTTATAACTAGGGATCTTACATTCTACCCACCTTATAAAAAATTTCGTCCCCGAAATTCAATAGGGCAGGGAATGGCAAAAGAAATCAAACATCAAAGGAGAAGACAAACAAAACAAGCTTCACGTCACTTCTCTGCACATCATAAATCCACCACGCTTTCGCTGCGCTACTCTGATGTATGCTACCGGCTTCAGCAAGGAGTAACCAATCTCAAGAGACAAAGTCAAGGAATAGAATCTAGAAGGAGGAAGAGAACTAAGATGAAAATCCGAATCACTCTAAAAGAATAGTAGAGATCAAGAATATCAAGAGATCAACGATAAGGATTTCCAAAGGGAGGACGATCAATTCCAAATGGACTGAATATCATAATGGATAGTATATGTATATTGCAGTGTAACTATAGCTCGTTCAAATTATTGGTAAGAATCAGGTCCATTTTATTGCGAACCTGGCTCTGATATCAAGAAAACCCTGTCACGCCCCGCTTCCCAAAATACATGGAAACGGAGTCGCGACGAGAGTCAGCGACGTATATACGCGAGGAAAATACCCCACATATATACGCTAAGCCTAAAGTAACCTGAACAAGTTAAAAATCTCTACCATAAATTACTGCAATAATACATATAAAGTCTAACACAATGATAGCAGATGAATAACGGAAAGAAAATGGCAACTGAATGCGATAAAGATAAAATCAGAAAATAACAGGAATATAAGAGAGATGAGAATACCAGAATCAGAGAGAGGCTCAAGCTCCTCGCAATATGTATGGTCTCATCGAACACCTGCACAATAGAACAAGCGTCCAATATCTGGACGTGCAAATCCAGGGTCGTCAGAAAGCGACCTGGTGAGTGTGTGTGTAAAAGGAGAACTCGTGCATATAAACAGTGTGCATAAAATAATAACAAGATAGACTGCATTGAAATACACCTAGAGGGGGGGTGAATAGGTGTAAATGCTAATCTAATGATCTTTTTAAACTTTTAATTAAATATGAGTGATGCAACGATCTCTCAAAACACGACTAAGAGCCGAATACCCCTTTCGAGGTTCTGAACTCCTTCCTCCCAATTCCCCTTGAATGGGTTAGAGGTGCGCAATGCAACCGTGTTGTATGAGATATGATCGAACAAGTAAAGAATGAATTGCTATGATGAAACACACACACACAACCAATCCAAGCAATCAAGGATATAGCAATATCAAGCATACACAATCAAGCCAAGCATATAATAATGAATTGCAATATAAAGATGCAAGGCAACACAAGCAAGTATATAATAAGTATGAAATGAATGATGCTTGTATGAAATGAATGCTTGCACAAATGTAAAGAGATAAGAGTTGAGAGAGATTGGATCAAACGCTAACACAAAGATTTGTTACGAGGTTCGAGCCCCTAGCTCTACTTCCCCGCCTACACCACCGTGTAGGATTTCCCAATCCACTATGGGAGTACCAAACTCCTCTCTCAACCTTACAAGCCACCGAGGCTATACAACACACAATCCACCTCTACCGAAGAGGGATACGGCCCGTAGCCAACTACCACAAATACCTCTACCTAAGAGGCTCACAAACCAATCACCCGATCACCTCTACCGAAGAGGGATTCACAAATAAAAGGGTGGTTACAACTCAAGAGGTTTACAACAACAACCTCAAACACTTCTCTTTTCTTTCTCTTTTCTTTTATCTTTTACTTTTCCACAAACAAAGATCCTAATAGTTTAGGATAGAAGATAGCTCAAGTGTGGAAACTAGGTGTTTTTGGAAAACAAGCAACAAAGAAAACACTTGGGAAATTCTTGTAAAAGATGGAGAATGAAAACCAATACAAATATCCCAAATTCCTATTTCTTTGATTTTTCCAAAAACCCAAAACAATAAAGATTAGAAGTTTAAAGCACAAAAACTCTTTTTTAAAACTCTTTTAAACTCTACTGAAAACCAGAATTTTCCTCTTGAAAAACCTTGGCCAAAATCCCAAAGGAATGGGGTTTATATAGGCCAAAAATCAAAACTAGCCGTTAGGCTGATGTGGCAATTCTGACAGCCACCGGTCGACCGGCCCGGTCGACCGCCAACGGTCAGAAATATGACCGTTGGGCACTATCGGTCGACCGGCCCGGTCGACCGAAATTTCCAGTGAGCAGAACTCTCACTTCGGTCGACCGACCCGGTCGACCGGATCTGTGCCTAACAGACGTGCACGTCTGTGCACGTCGGTCGACCGGGTCGGTCGACCGGCCCCTTGGTGCGGTCGACCGACACGGTCGACCGACCAGCCTGTCAGCACAAATCAGGTCAGAATTTTTGGAAAAAAATATTTTATAAAAATCTTTTATCTTTTCTGAAAATTCCATAAAAATTGTTTTGTCATTTTATATTGAAACATAAACCTGTGATAGAAATTTCAAGACAATATATCAACATATCAATTCATTTTAGAGTCTTGCAAATTTTATCAAAAACAAAACCTGTATTTTGTCAAACTTGAATTTTTCCAAAACATGAATAGGGATATCAAAATAAGTTTGTTTACCAAGTTAAAGCATGTATGTATAAATAGAAAACATCTACTATACATATACCATATGTAAACTTGTTTAGATCAACTATTCATAAAAACCAAAAACCAAATCATAAATCGTGTGTGTTTTGTGCACTTGAGCATATCCACTAAACTAAGCTTTACAAATGGATCTAAAACACTATCTAAACTAGGATACCTAAGTCTTACTTGTAGATCTTCTATCTTCAAGTAGACTTGCTCCAAAACTCCGTGATTCTCCAAGTGCAAAGGTATGATCTTTAAGCTTTGGCACCGGAATCATCATGGATAGCTTCTAATCATCTTGTTGAAGCTAATCACCAACTAATATCCTGTTAATGATCTGAAACTTAGAAACACAAGAATATTAGTAAACATAACTACATGAGTGTTGATCATCATCAAAACTAGAGTGGAAGGCCATTGGGCCAACAATCTCCCCCTTTTTGATGATGACAAAACTCATGGAGTTATATATGCATGGATTAAAGTTAAGCTTCAAAGAAGCTCCCCCTTAACTCATGCATAAACAAATAAACAATAATATGCAATGCATGACAATGCATATAAACATGGTACTCTAGATACTAATGGAATATTCAACATAAACTATGTTCTAGATACCAATTTAACCAAACAACATGCAATGCTTAATGTTCTAGATATCAATAAAAACAATCATTTTAAACAAGATACCAATTTAAACAATATAAACAATATACCAATTAAGCAAGGAATTCATGCATATATTAAAAACATAAACACAAATTCTTCTCCCCCTTTTTGTCAATCAACAACAAAGGGGTAAATAGCAAAATCAAACATTTTTTTAATTCTTAAAGCAAATACATGCATACAAAGTCATGCATATAAGTTACAAAACAACCAAAGTCTTCTCCCCCTTTTTGTCCTAATCAAGGAACCAACAAAGGGTTAAAATCATAAAAACAATATTTTCTCCCCCTTTTTGTCAAAAACAAAAAGATCAAGAAGGGGTAATCCAAACATTCATAACAACAATGATACCAATTCAAGATATGATAATAAAGTGCATATTGATACCAATTGAAGTAAAACATATAGCAATGTAAATCAAAAGTATATATTTTTCTTAAACAAAATTTTGAGATACCAATTAAAAAACACTCAACATAAACATCTTGATATCATTAAGAGAAATATGTTCTTTTAAACACATGATACCAATTTGAAACTATATTTTAACATAAAGTAAGAGAGTGGGAATCAAATACCAATTGAAAGACAACAACAAATTTTCTCCCCCTTTATGAAATACCAACAAAACATATGCATAAGCTTGTTAAGATACCAATTGAAAAAACAAATCAACCATTTGAAAAATTTTCAAGCTTAGCATTAAGATATATATATGTATGAGAGTAATAGATACCAATTGAAATTGATACCATAGGATAGAAAGCATACATACATACATACATAAAACATATATGAGTATACCAGAAGGATCAAAAATTGATACCAATTGAAAGTATTCAAAGATACCAATTTAAAGAATAGGGTCAAGTGTATATCTCATATTATCAAAGCGAAGAATACGAACTAGTTAACATGAATAGTTTTGTTAACTAGTACGAAATCCTTCAAGCAAGGAATAAATACAAATCATTTTTCATAAAAATGAAATCCACATGATAATCAACACTCTATTCAATTAAGTATAAAAAGGTCTCATGAAAACAAAGCATGACCAATTTGTAGGTGTGAGTGTACAAGTAAAGTGTGGAGATCACAATCATGAAAATTTGTCATTAAGTTCAAATATTCCTTAAAACAAGAAATCATAAAAAATATTTATTTTTCAAGGTATATGTATGACTTGACAAACAAGAAGTATACATACATATCCCTAAACACACTTTTGAGTCCATAATAGATATTTGCATGAAAGGCAAATGACTCAAGGGGTGTACATGTATTTCTTAAGGTTTGGCAAGCTAAACATATACATGAAATGGAAAACTCACAAACACGAATCAACAATGAGAATACAAGTCTAAAACGTATGAATCATCAAAACTAGACTATATTCACACATCTAATGGGAACAAATAAGCATTCAACCCAAAACATATATAGATTTATTTGTGTCCCACTATATGTACAAATATATACCTAGTCTTAATGAAAACTAACATCTAAACAAGTAATCAAATCATTAAGCACAAGACAAACACGAATATCATTTTGCTAAACCGAAACTCACACGAATTCATCAAAATTCTTTTATTTGTAACACAACTTCTAGGTATATGTATGATTCATCCAAATCTAACAATGTACATACATATCCCAATCATAAACGAGTCTATTTAAAAGTAATTGCATGAAGGCAAAAGACTCGATGGGTATACATGTATATTTATTAGTTTTGAATTCAAAAATACATATACATGAAGTAAAATCAAGAAAATAGGTATGACAAGTTTAAATGGAAGAATCCTCAAAACTAGCTTATACAAGTGCATATAGTGGGTACAAATGAGCATGAGGTACAAAACATATATAAGTCAATTTGTTCTCACTATGTGTACATGTATATATGCAAGTTTTGATAATATCTACATCTAAACTAGTTTGTACCATATGAAGCATAAAACAAACATCATGATAAAGCTAAGAAACATGATTACTATGTAAATTCACATGTATTAGATTCATGATGTACATTATAGCTTAAACACAAGTGAGAACACTAAATATGGGTTCATATAAGCATATGTGTCTCAAATACTATACATGTATGTCAAGGATCTAATAAGCATGGCATTTACACACTAATCCAAAGACAAGCTATAAATCAAATGATATAAACATGTAATCAACAAAACATGTTATAAATCAAACAATAAACATGCTATCAATACATGCTAAGAATGATAAAAATGTAACGCATGTAGTAAATGGGAGTTTAGGAATTTGTTACCAAAGCCAAGAGGGCAACTTTCCTTGTCTCCAAAACATGGTGGTCCTCTCCACCAAATCTTCCCTTGAAAGTGATGCATCCAATTGATTTCCATGAAGCCCGGAACGCATCCACTCCAAGGTGCCATCACTCTCACGTCATGTGAGAGCCCACACCTACATCAAAAACAATAGGAGGGATGGTCTTTGGTACCCATTGTCTTTTGGGTCCATGGGGGTTAGTCCCTTTTCTAACCCAAACAAAATTCTTTTTATTTGCTAAATTATTGACATGTAATCTATCAAAACAAAATTTAGCAAGGTGGCCCTTACGACCACAATGTGTACAAGTGTACACATGAGCATACATGTGTTGATGGTGTCCGTGAGGAGCATGTGTATGCCGTGGAGGGTGTGCATGGAAAGATGGAACTTGTTTCTTTCGAAGCAAAGATTCCAAGCGTGTATGCCCTTCTACACATTGGCTCAAAGTGGAGCCCAAACAATCTACACTCTTCTTAAGCATGGATATTTCATTGTTAATCAAAGAAGAAGTGTGGCATGCAATAGGTGAAGTGTGTGATACTACCCTAGCATGGCAAACATGAGAAGACATATCATTTTTCAAAGAATTATTTTTACTTAAACAAATTTCTAATTCTTTTGAAATAAAATCAATTTCTCTATTTAGAGAATCATTTTCTTTTAAAACAAAATCTACTTTAGAAGACAAAACATCATTATTTTTCAAAACCTCATTGCAATCATTTTTAGATTTTAAAAGGTTATTTTCTTTAAGTGCAAGATCCAATTGAGATCTCAATGAGTCCCTTTCATTATAGACCTCAATCTTTTCTTGCAAAACATCATCAAGTCTAGAATGCAAAACCTTATTTTCTTTTTCAATTTCTAGACTTTTCTTTTTCAAAATCTTATATTTTTCAATTAGTTTTTCACAACAATAGATAGTTCTTCATTTAAAGCATGGGGATCAACAATATCATCATGTGAAGAACTAGAACAATCAACATTGCTATCTAAGTGGGGTTCCGATTGTACCTCAAGGGAGTCATTCCCTTGGACCATGAAGCATTGTGACTCGGAGTCTCCACTAGATTCCTCTTCCTTTTGGATTTGCACTTGAAGCTCGGAGGTGTTGGTTGTGGTTGTCAACTTGTTCCACACTACAAAAGCGGAATCAAGATTAGAAACATGTAAAAGATAATCTTTAGGCAAAGTGTTTCTAATAGCCTCAAGGGCTAGAGCATTGGCCCCTATATGATCACCATTACCAAGATAGCATTTCTTGGTAGCGGCAAGATAAGCATGTATGCTTAGGGTTTTCAAGTACATGGACATCCTATGCTTCCAAATATCAATGTTGGAAGGGTCAAAGCTAGGTGGGGTCATGAAGTCCATGGGTCCAAACTAAATGTATGCAAACAAATATTATGCAAACAAGATTAGCAAGCAAATGGATCTCTCTCCTAGGATGTTAAGCCTAATATCAGGAGCACTAGCTCTGATACCAATTGAAATACACCTAGAGGGGGGGTGAATAGGTGTAAATGCTAATCTAATGATCTTTTTAAACTTTTAATTAAATATGAGTGATGCAACGATCTCTCAAAACACGACTAAGAGCCGAATACCCCTTTCGAGGTTCTGAACTCCTTCCTCCCAATTCCCCTTGAATGGGTTAGAGGTGCGCAATGCAACCGTGTTGTATGAGATATGATCAAACAAGTAAAGAATGAATTGCTATGATGAAACACACACACACAACCAATCCAAGCAATCAAGGATATAGCAATATCAAGCATACACAATCAAGCCAAGCATATAATAATGAATTGCAATATAAAGATGCAAGGCAACACAAGCAAGTATATAATAAGTATGAAATGAATGATGCTTGTATGAAATGAATGCTTGCACAAATGTAAAGAGATAAGAGTTGAGAGAGATTGGATCAAACGCTAACACAAAGATTTGTTACGAGGTTCGAGCCCCTAGCTCTACTTCCCCGCCTACACCACCGTGTAGGATTTCCCAATCCACTATGGGAGTACCAAACTCCTCTCTCAACCTTACAAGCCACCGAGGCTATACAACAAACAATCCACCTCTACCGAAGAGGGATACGGCCCGTAGCCAACTACCACAAATACCTCTACCTAAGAGGCTCACAAACCAATCACCCGATCACCTCTACCGAAGAGGGATTCACAAATAAAAGGGTGGTTACAACTCAAGAGGTTTACAACAACAACCTCAAACACTTCTCTTTTCTTTCTCTTTTCTTTTCTCTTTTACTTTTCCACAAAACAAAGATCCTAATAGTTTAGGATAGAAGATAGCTCAAGTGTGGAAACTAGGTGTTTTTGAAAAACAAGCAACAAAGAAAACACTTGGGAAATTCTTGTAAAAGATGGAGAATGAAAACCAATACAAATATCCCAAATTCCTATTTCTTTGATTTTTTCAAAAACCCAAAACAATAAAGATTAGAAGTTTAAAGCACAAAAACTCTTTTTTAAAACTCTTTTAAACTCTACTGAAAATCAGAATTTTCCTCTTGAAAAACCTTGGCCAAAATCCCAAAGGAATGGGGTTTATATAGGCCAAAAATCAAAACTAGCCGTTAGGCTGATGTGGCAATTCTGACAGCCACCGGTCGACCGGCCCGGTCGACCGCCAACGGTCAGAAATATGACCGTTGGGCACTATCGGTCGACCGGCCCGGTCGACCGAAATTTCCAGTGAGCAGAACTCTCACTTCGGTCGACCGACCCGGTCGACCGGATCTGTGCCTAACAGACGTGCACGTCTGTGCACGTCGGTCGACCGGGTCGGTGCGGTCGACCGACACGGTCGACCGACCAGCCTGTCAGCACAAATCAGGTCAGAATTTTTGGAAAAAAATATTTTATAAAAATCTTTTATCTTTTCTGAAAATTCCATAAAAATTGTTTTGTCATTTTATATTGAAACATAAACCTGTGATAGAAATTTCAAGACAATATATCAACATATCAATTCATTTTAGAGTCTTGCAAATTTTATCAAAAACAAAACCTGTATTTTGTCAAACTTGAATTTTTCCAAAACATGAATAGGGATATCAAAATAAGTTTGTTTACCAAGTTAAAGCATGTATGTATAAATAGAAAACATCTACTATACATATACCATATGTAAACTTGTTTAGATCAACTATTCATAAAAACCAAAAACCAAATCATAAATCGTGTGTGTTTTGTGCACTTGAGCATATCCACTAAACTAAGCTTTACAAATGGATCTAAAACACTATCTAAATTAGGATACCTAAGTCTTGCTTGTAGATCTTCTATCTTCAAGTAGACTTGCTCCAAAACTCCGTGATTCTCCAAGTGCAAAGGTATGATCTTTAAGCTTTGGCACCGGAATCATCATGGATAGCTTCTAATCATCTTGTTGAAGCTAATCACCAACTAATATCCTGTTAATGATCTGAAACTTAGAAACACAAGAATATTAGTAAACATAACTACATGAGTGTTGATCATCATCAAAACTAGAGTGGAAGGCCATTGGGCCAACACTGCAGACATAAGATAACTAAATAACATGATAAACAAGCAACTGAATAACAATAATATGAATAAGCGTGCAGATAGAAGACAAGTAAAATAACTGTAACAAACAACTGATGTCTAGATGTGTATCCTAATAATATCACTAATCTTGTATATAAATCTGGTGTTACAATCATATGTCTATCTTAGTGATATATATGTACAATCTAGTAATCACGGTCAGTCACAATGTATTAACAATTCATTATCATTTATTATGTTGGCGAACACCAATTGCCACCTGTAATAGACGCATCCCATACTACGCCTACCACACGTGTCAATCAACGTCCTGAGTTATTGAAATTAATAGAAGAGACATTGTCCATACTTTAGGTGGGTTCCGTACATACCCGGAACCACGGCCCAATCACCTGGCGCTGAATCAGATCCTACCGCTAGGTAGTCAATATCAATAACAATAACAATGTGTCAATAACAATGACAATATGGACAATACGGGATGTCAGTCATCCCCCGGAACCCTGCAGTGGAACCGTATCTCGGCTGCGCAACCTGTTTCCTAAGTCCACCCAAATACAGACGCTGTCTCCTCCATCAATTTTCCCAATCCCAGTGTAAGTTGTCAATTTACATTATCATTTATAACAATTAATATCCATGTTATTTCGATTACTGGGACGATACGGTGACAGTAACAATATCAATGTAACAATAACAATGTGAACAATATTACCGTGTAAACGGTAGAACAATAGAACAATGAAAGTGTTACGGTCTAATAATATTTTTTCAGTAACTTTCAATAACATGAATCCATACAATAACGAATCCAGATACTGCTCAATGGACAGTCTAATCTAGAACCGGTCAATATCTCACATTCATCTGCACTAAAATACAATAGTAACTAATTTACCAACACATGAAATGATGCTGATATAAGCTTATATCAATTACACAAATAAGGTGAACAATTAATAATGTCTCGTGAAGTAATACAGCAAGTCAAACCGATAAAATATAAAATAAGGACGCATGAAATAATACGAATAAAACACAATAATGATAAAGAAGAAAATGACATAAGAACAAACACTCGCATGAAATGACGTAGTTTCGGAACCGAATCGCCTTCTGGTCTTCACTACATGAACCTCTACTGATCTACGGATCATCCCATGGGCCGGTCTTCGAATCACCATTGTATCGGGTTCACAACGAGCACGAATCTGGATCGAGTCCGGATCTCCTGAAGCTGGGTTCGGACCTCACCGAACAAACCCGAAATGCTGTAGCACGCAACCGAATATACAAATAAATATAAATGTAAACTAAACACTCCCGAGCACACCGACACGTACACATACACCCACGTACACATACATATCCAAGCACACACAACAATACATATATATAAATATGCCTATACATACATACACACATACTATAAACATACATATCACTACATAATTACACATATACTTACATAATGCATTATATATACCCATCCACTTAACACACACACAAACTCACACACGCACACATCTAGTCACGTACACAACACACACAGGATAATAATGCAATCACTCACACAACATTAATTAACCCATACATTATTACAAGATTGCCCTTATACATGAAAATAATACTAACCTCGGGGCAACTTGCGGCGCACTGATGGAGGCTCCGACGGAGGCGTCCGGGGCCGCGGAGGGTGTCGTTGGATAGAGCATCTCACCATGAAGGCCGTGGGTGCGTTCGCACTCGCCTACGGTGATCCACGGCGATCCATAGAGAGCCATAAAATAGCTCGGAGTAAGGTATTTGCCGCACACAACTAAACACATTGAATTAATAAACTCACATAATATCTTTCCCAATATGTAAAAACTTACACAACACATAATTTCTTTCTACCATGCTAATATAATACATAAATATATATATTAATGAGAGAAGGAAGATGTAAAGGGAGAGGAAGCTTACGACCAATGGGGGAAAGGGCTCGGCCTGCTGCTCTTGGTGGAGGCGTGCGGCAAGGAGCAGGGCGCACAGGGGGCTCGGCCTGCTGTACTGCTGGGCTGCTGGTTGCGCAGCCGCTGGTGTTGCCGTGGATCTGGAGAGGCCGTGGGAGCTGCTGCCATGAGGGGGCAGGCCTGGGCTGTGGGCTGTTGCTGTGGAGGAGATCCGGCCATGGCTGGGGGGGGGGGGGTTTTGCCGGAGAAGAAGAAGAAGTCGCGCTCCGGCAGGGTTCCGGCGATGAGGAGGCGCTGCAAGGGGGTCTGTCGGAGGGGTGGTTGCGGCCTGGACTCGTACAGCATGGGCTGCAAGGGTGGCTGTGGGCCGGGCTGCCATGGGGAGGAGAATCCGGCAAGGAAGGAGAGGAGGATCCGGGGCTGTGCGTGGTGGTTGGGCACGGCCACGGGCTGCTGGATCTGGGAGCTGGAGATGGGGAGTGCGGCCTGGGTTGCCGCTGCCGTGGTTTGGGTGCAGATGGAGGATGGCGGCTGTTGTGAGTTGGGGAGTGGGGAATTAGTAATTAGGTTAAGAATAGGATTAAGATTAGATGATTATATAGGGTGTATAAGATAGTGGGTATTGGGTTGTGGGTTTGGGTATGCTAACGGGTTGAGGGTTCGGATAAGGATAGATAATGGGCTTAGAATCAAGGGGAAGGAAAAGGAATAATACTACTACTAAAACAAATAATAATAAATAATAGTAACAATAGGAAATAATTAGTAATAATAATAGTTAACCAAATAATCATAGCATTAACTAAATAATAATATTAACAAATGATAATAATCACACTTAGTAGTAACAATAATACTATTAATAATAATAAATAATAATCATAATAATGAATAGTAATATTATTAAACACTAATAATAATAATCTTAATAATTAACCATACAATAATAATAAATAATATTAGTAACACTATTAATAATTAATAAATACTAACAATATTAATAATAAGAATACTAATAATAATAATTAAAGTATTAATAAAAATAATGGTAATAGTATACAAAGCCAAAATGTCATTTACTATCTTAAAATAAATTTCCATATTTAATAACAGTAATAATCACAAGAAAGAAAATAATAAATTAAGTTGATTAAAAAAAATAATCTGTAAATCAAAATAAATACTTTTAAGAAAATAAAAATACAGTATTTATAACTAGGGATCTTACAAACTGAGTATGTAACTGGCTGATAGTCTGCTGATTGTATTGGAACTGACCTGAATCCCGGCTCCTATGATAATGACATGGGGAAGCAGGTGAAGGTTCAACAACATCAATTGTGATACCCATTTTTTCTTGATGTTGCTTTCTCCTCTTGTTTCGCAGACTCACAGAAGAACTGTGGAGTAAAGTGCATTTTGAAGAGGGAAATGATATCTGCTTGGATAGTGGGGAGCTGTGGGTTGTGCAATTTTTGTTATCATCAAAAGCATGTTGGATCCAAATTTCTCCTAGTTTTTTTTTTCAGCCACTTCTCTTATGTAGGCTTAAAAGGATTGTTGTATATGTCAGTGATTATTGTTATTATTATAATTGATTTTTACAACTTGTTCATGTCACTTTAAACTTAACGTGTATACATAAGGCTTTCTCCTCACATATATACATCGCCGACTCTCGTCACGTCTCCGCTCTAGAGTATTTTGAGAAGCGGGGTGTGATAGGATTTTTTTGATATCAGAGCATAGAAGCCCCTCAAGTAATCTATCTGCAATGTAGGAAGATATTCAGTTCTGATTCTTCCACAGGCTCACTAGAGAAATATCATGTACAGTCCTCCTACTGAAGTGCTCAAATTTCATGATTGATGTGATCTGGCATAGGGTTTCCATTTGAGTTGGGTTACCTATTAAGTCAAAGGCATCAGTTGGAAGGAAGGAACCGTATGAGCATTTGCTTTGTACATGGTTCTTGTGTGTGTGTGTGTGTGTGTGTGTGTGTGTGTGTGAGAGAGAGAGAGAGAGAGAGAGAGAGAGAGAGAGTTGCTGGGTTAATTTCCGAGGTTTCAAGAATGCAAATACTTTCATTTTGTTTTGATTGATACACTATTCAAATTCAATATCTACGTTGTTAGATATGATATACTACACATAAACTAGACAGAAACAAAATTTTAAAGATTTTTATTATGATTTACTCATGCATAAAGTGAACAAATAATCGATGTTTTCTGAGAGATTTAAAACCGCTTCATTTTGAGACCACTTTCATGCATGCATGGGTAAATCTTAATAAAATATACATATTAATTATTTCCAAAGCTTATTCCATCTTAGTAGTTTCTTCACGTTCTTGCTACGACTGCGATCTTAATCAATTTTTCTCCCAATTTTCACACTTTCTCGTCTTTGTTGGACATAGCCAGATCATTGCCCCTTCACAACACAAAGAAATAGAACCCATCATTTCTTGCGGCCACTCTCACAACCCACACGTTCATCATTAACAAGACTCGATACAGTTGTGAAATGGTTTTTTCATGGGAGGTTTACATAATGGGAACAAGACATGTAAAATCCAGTGAACCTTGCTTAGACTTCTAGTTGCCAATCCAGTGATCCTTCGAAAATCTGGTTATTAGGCCATCACCAATATATCGAGGCTCAAATACTGATGGAGAAATCCTGTGTGGACTTGAACGCATTCTTCCATAAGGGAGGCATTTAGCATGGCATATTTAGGGCCTGTTTGGTTCGTTGCAAAACGTCGCAAGTCGTAAGTTGTAAAATGAGAATGGAAAAAGTGAACTGTAGCAGTGAAAATATATTGTGTTTTACGGTGTTTGGTTGATAAAGTGATGTGTAAATGGAAAAGTATATTGTGTTTTACGGTGTTTGGTTGGTAAAGTGAAAGTGTAAATGGTAAAGTATATTGTGTTTTACGGTGTTTGGTTGGTAATGTAAAAGTGAAAGTGGAAAAGTTGACCACAAAATTAACTGTAGCAGTGATTTAAATATTATAAATACTATTAAATTAAATCTAATATTGCAAATTAAATTGTATTAATAAATTTGAGATAAAAAATTAATAATCTTAATATTTTATTTATAATAATAATATTAATAAAATATTAGTATAAATAGTAAAATATTACTAAAATATTAATTAAATAAATAATATAAAATTTTAAGAAAATCTAAAGAACATTAATAAAATTTTAAGAATACTAATAAAATATAAATATTAAAAAATGTTAAAAAAAATAAAATATAGTAAAAATATAGTAATAATATTAAAAATACTTGAAAATTATTATAGTATAAATTTTATTATAATATTATTGTAATATTATAGAAATATAAAATTAACAAAGTAAAATATAATTATAATTTAATAATAAATTATCATTATAGTATTATTATACTGAATTATTATTACAATATTAACATAATAAAATATTAATATAATAATAAAAATATTATGATATTAATAAAGTAATTTTTATATTAAAAATTAAATAACTAAATATATAGTAATTTTATATTAAAGTATAATATTGTTATATTAATAAAATATTTACTCTAAATAAAATAATAAAAAATGGAATAAGTATTAATAAAATAATAAAATATTAAATAAAAAATTAAATAAAAATAGTAAATTAAAATAGTAAAATATTAAATATTAAAACAATATTAAAAACAATAAAAAATTAAAGATTAAAAATATAAAATAATTAAATACTTAAATAAGAAATTGAACACTATTTAAAATATTAAATTTAAAAATATTAAATTATATATTGATTATCAAGTAACTGTTTTGAATTGGTGTACTATAAGTACATGACCACAAAATTAACTGTAGCAACTGCAAGTGAGAAAATATGAGTGTAAAAGTGAGAATTAAATGACCACAAATTTAACTGTAGCAACTGCAAGTGAGAAAATATGAGTGTAAAAGTGAGAATTAAATGACCACAAATTTAACTGTAGCAACTGTAAGTGGAAAAAGTTTTTGCATTTTGCAAATGGAAACAAACAAGTGAAAAGTATAAAGTTGCAAAACTTTTTACATTTTGCAACCATTTTGCAACTAACCAAACACCCCCTTAAAATGAAACTGGCGGTGGTTTGTTCATCAAAAGGAAAAGAAATTAAGGGGGTTAATAAAATATTTCTACTTTTAATGTATAGGTACGATTTTTTCTTTTTTAAATTCACAGTGCCCTTTCTCAAGTAAATTTGGTTTAGTCCTATGTGGGGCCGTTTGTTTCGCGTAAAAGTCCGTAATTCGTAAATGACTTACAATTCAGTTACAACTATGGCGTTTGTTTGGACCGTAATTCGTAAAAGACTTACACAACCCAATTATCACTCACTTGCAACCCAATTACCACTCACTTATAGTCCAGTTACAGTTAATTTTGTGGTCATGCAAATTTGTATTATTTTTTTATGTTAATATTAATTTTTTTTAATATTTAGCATTTTTAATATTTATTTGCAATATTAAAACTTTTTAAATCACCAAATAGTTAATTTTGTGGTCAACTTTTTCACTTACGACTTAGATATTACGACAACCAAACACCGTAAAACACAATACACTTTTTCACTTACAACTTTATATTACCAACCAAACACCATAAAGATTACATGCATGTAACTCATTTACAACTGTAAAAGACTTTACCAATTACGAGCTACGAATTACGGCCAGTTACGACAACCAAACAGGCCCTATGTTGCGCCTTCCAGAGGATTCACCAACACGCCAATCACCTAGATCAACATTTCAATAGCATGAACAAATAACAAAGACAGAAAATGAGAACAAATAATTTAACGAGATTCAGCAACTTTCCTGCGTCTTCGGGGCAGAAGGGAAAAAACTTTATTCAATAAATAGAGTTATAAGGGTGATAAAGTAATCGGAAAATTTAACTGATCAAGGTTGATTCAAATAGAGGAACTACACAATTAGCCATAGAAATCTCTCAAACAAACTAACCTAAAACTCTCAATACAAATTACTTCTCAAGATTACTCTCAAGCTTACCAAGTAGGTACAACACCCCTTAATATATAGGCAGAGAACTCACGAAGAAAAAAAAAAAACCAAAACTTCTAAAATCAGATCAGAAATGAATTCAGAAACCAATTTGAACTGCTAGAACACATAGTTGTCGACAGCAAGTGAGGCCTGTTGACAAAGTGAGCCAACCCAAACTTTAAATTGGTCTCCTGTCGATAGACTGAGCCATAGATGTCGAGTACCATACAATAGATATCGACAGACTGTTGTATGGCGTTTTTATCTGCTGTCGACAGCCATGAGGGGCCTGTCACAACGGCCCGCTTTTGCTACAAATGTCTCATTTTCTCTCTAATGTTCAAATCTCTCTGCTCCATCAAATTGATTTTGAAAACTATAATTTTCATCTTCTCCCCCATAATTCTTCACCTTGGTGAACATTTTTCAAATTTGAGCTGAACACCATGAATCACTAATTTAAGATCAAACGAGTTACACCATTACGGCTGCCTATGTACCCCCTGTCAAAGGGATCAAGCCACACATAGTTCATTCAAACGATTTTTAAAGAGCTTAACCAACTGAAACCAAATCTGTAGCAACAAATTTAACTGACTGAGTTACATGAATCTCCTAATCACAATCGTCATGGAAAACAATGATCTTCAACATGGCTAATCTAGCTTACAAACTTGAGATTCATGCTTCTTCACCCACCATTGTGGATTCATTTTGGTTCTTATAGCTGCCAACAACTCAATTTTTTCTTTGACCTATTTAGCATCCAAACCGGCTACATGATCTCCACCCGTGTCATATTCGGTGAGATCCCAAATGATACTTTACTAATTGGAGATGGTGAAGTATCATCAACCTCCACGCGCTGGATACATCTTTGGTCTTTTTTCTCCACTTGCCGAGTGATGGTAGACTTCAACAATGAAGTCTCATCAAATGTGACATATCTGCTCAACACGATTTTCTTATTTTCAGAGTTTCATAACTTGCAGCCTTTCAAAATTTTTTGACAGTAAAAAATACAAACTTTTTGTTTGCGGATTCAACTTATGATCTTTAACTTTAAAGGAAGTCAGACATCCAAATACCCACGACAAACTATAGTGTTAAGTAGCTCCACCTGATCAAATATCCAATGAAGTTTACCTCCTATCGCAGTCGACGACAACCTATTCATTAGATGGCTAACATACACCAAAGTCTCAGCCCAAAACAATTTATCTCATGATGCATTAGACAACAAATATTGAAACTTCTCCAGCAATGCATGATTCAACTCTTTAACCACCCCAATCTGTTTCTGAACTGAGAAGTAAATATCAGTACCATTATTCTGGCTACATTGCAGGAATCGATCCTTGTACTCCACAACATGATCAAATTGGAGCACTTTGATATTCCTGCCAGTCTCCATCAACTTCTTTCACTTCACAAACAAATATAAGACTTCAAACTTTTGTCTCATAGGGCAATGCTTAGATAAATCATCAATAAAAGAGACAAAGTACTGATGAGCTTCAAGAGATGCAATCTTGATAGGACCTAAATATCAATGTGAACACGTTCAAGAAGACCTACTGTGTGGTGGAATATGGTGCCAAACTTCATCTTCATCTTCATGTTCAGAACACAACATTCACCAAATTTCAAATTACAGATCAATGCATCTTTCAATAGTACTTGCTTTGCTAAAGCTTGCAAAGAATCCATGCTAACATTTCCGAGCCTCATCTGCATAACTTTGTAGAATCGTTATCCAACTGTTCTTAAGCCACCAAATTTCTAGTAATTACACTACCCTTTAAATAAAACAAATTGTTAGGTTGAATGCCCTTCAGAACAATCAATGAGTCACTGAACATCTTGAGAACGCCTTCTCTAAGAGTCTCTATCAGGCCCTGCACCTCCAAAGTTCCAACTGAAATTATTTTTTATTCAACTGAGGTATATACCTCGCATCATTCAACATCTTACCATCCCATCAGACAATGTGATGCGAACTGTGCCTATTCCTTCAAGATGGTATATGTGTCCATTGTCGAATGACACCAAACCTCCATCTAGTTTTCTAAAACTAGCAAACCACTCTCGTTTGGGACAAATGTAATAGGTAGCATCCTATCCAAAATCCACTCAGATTTATGTGAATAACAAACAGTAAGAGTGATAGAAAGTAAAAATACACAAGTCAGAATCATTATCATCTGCCATTGCGACATTAACCTCTGACTTTGATTCCTCCTTCTTCATCTTGAGCTTTAGACAATCAATCTCCCACTGTTATTCTTCCTTTCAGAAAGCAGACTGGTTCTTTTTTAATTTGTGATTATCGGTCTTGGATTTACCAATATCCCCCTTGCCCTTCCAATGATTGGAACCAATTCCTCTTGCATTTAACGCCTTTATTGTTGTGCTACTGAAAGAAGATGCCTTATTCTTTCCCCTCACCTCGTGATTCACATAGCACCCGACACATCATTGTAACTAAGTGAAGACTTACCATTGATCAAGGTTAGAATGAAGGTCTCATGCTCTTCATCTGGAAGAGAGCTCAACAAAATCAACGTATTGTCCTCATCCTTAAGCACCTCATCCACATTAGCTAGGTCTGCAAGAACCTTCGTGTAGTTATTTATGTGCTTTCCGATGGAGATTCTATTCTTCAACTGGAAGCAGTAAAGCCTCCTCTTCAAATGCAAGCGATTCTTGATACTCTTTGCCAAACACTTCCTCTCACGGTCTCTTATATCTTCTTTGTAGAAGTCCTGTCATCACATAATACTTGATGTCTTATGTCAAACAAACTTAGTGATACCACACACACCGTCCGATTCATCTTGTCCCAATCCTTCTCTGAAGTCTCCGCTTGTTTCTCTTGTAAAAGCAGTGCGTCTTTCAAATTCTGCACGTTCAGCGCATCCATCACCTCACATCTCCACTGTAACGCCTCGCCCCACCGAGTACGGAGACACTACTACAACATACATATGCAAGGCGAAATTACCCTCACGTACGTACGCTAAGCATATCAGTACAGTCAGGAATCAGAGTACGGAAGTACAGTGGTAATATATATTCCAACATTATAGTCCAAGTATATTGTTATCACAGTATGTGATCCAATATTACATCAATAATACATCACTAGAGCGTACAAAAATATAAATTATAGGAGATTAGCAAAATATGAAACTGGAAGATGCTTCCGAGTTGAATAAAAATCTCGAGAGTCTGATACAGGAGATGGATATGGAGGACTATCTGACATGACCTCATGCTTCTACCGGGTTCTGATCCTGGGACTTGCTATGCTTCCGCTGCATACTCCGATCAGCAACAGGAGCTTTCTAATGTCCAAGCTCCAGAATCTGGACATGCAGGTCCAGAGTTGTCAGAATGCAACCCAACGAGTACATAAAAGCCAAGTAGCGTGCACAGACATACACCAATGGAATCATGCTTATATAAACATGTATGGATAAGTATATGTCATATGTAAAATGAACATGTAACCATGTATGAACATGTAGATGTCATATGTAAAATGTACATTTACACAAAACCAATTGTATAAACTCAAAATTTGGCTCCATGAGATTAGTACGTCGAGAGAATAATTAAAATAAGAAAACCCTCATGTATATACCATATACCTCACTTCACCATCAACTGGGCGTATACAACCAGAGTTGCTGAGAGTTGATTTATTAATGGTGTTGTCATGTCAGGATAGTGAAATCATGATCAGTACAGGAGTTAAGCCAATAACATGTGTATTATTATTATTAGAACTCGTCCTACTCGAATGTCTAGGTATATGCCCTAGCGTCCCAGTTTACATACATCCATATAGGAGTAGTTCGAGGTTGGTTATTGAAAACTGATGAGAAATCAAGGTATCATGTTCACAATGGGCCCCGTGCATGTTCGGGACAACAGTCTCACGTGATTGGATATGGCCTCCAATCCACGCCGCTAGGCGGTAACAGTAACAAGAATAGTAGGATCAGGTCAGGGTGCTATTACACCCCACAAGAACTCCTGTGGCCTCTGATAATTCGCTACAGTAGTTGCAACATCGAGCCATTAAAAAAACGTACTTATTGAAATCCATCAGTTTTTCCCGACCCAATGTAAGTTGTATCCTTATTATAGATGTTCAAAATTATTTCCAGTTGAACTTCACAATACTGATTTACGGGGAGAACATTAGCAGGGAGATATGAGATTCTAGAGGTGGCCCCCGAGGATTCAAGAGGTGACCCCCATCACAAGGACGTGTGATGTGGTACTTTATTCTACGTGGCACTTAGTTCCATACTGTTGACACTTAAAAAAGACAAGATTCTCATTGGTCCGAACGATGTCTAAACTTGTTGACATTTATAAAAGACAAGGGACAGACAAACTGAAGACCAGTTTCCACCCACCTCCAAGGGACAAGGAAGCAGCTCGGACTCCACTGATCCAGCAAGCAGAACAGTGAACCCAGATTGTTTCTAAACAAACCTCAGCAGGTCTAAGATGCTAGCATTTAGCATTACATTAGCCCAAGGAGATAGCCTCGTTTGAGAGGCTAGCATCATCCAGAGCATCGCCAGGAAGCTAACTGATAGCTTCGCCGAAAAGCCTCTTTTCGGACCTCGCCAAGAGTTGCCTCTAGCTCCGCTATGAGCTTCAAAGCGGGCAGCTCCGTTGTCAACCTTTGACCAATCAAATCTCCTGATGAGATCGGATCCAATCTGATCAAATCCAATTAGGATTCAAATATGGCAGGTGATTGCCGCAATCTCTTGACTCTCTTGAAACGAGTAAGAGGATCAGAGAAAATCCTCCAACGATATGGAAAGGATCGAAACAAATCGGAAAGATCAACCGACTTGCCCATTTTCTAGCTCCGCAGAAGCTATCCTAGCCTCGCAGCAAGGCTACTTTCCAGATTTAAACAGATTCGGTTCAATCTGTTTCCATATCTTCAAGGGGACGATTATACCCTTGCTCTCCCTATAAATAGCCCGCCAGGGGCACAAGGGGGGAAGGCTTCCAGAGATCGGCGATCAATCAAAGTGGACTTCTGCTCCCAAATCAATCCTCTGCTGATCAGGAGAATCGGACTTCTTCATAACGCACCATGCGTTCTCTAATTCAGAGACCTTTCAAGAGAAATACTTCTCCTTTCAGGGTGGCGATACCCTAGCAACCTCTTTTCCTCAAGGAATCTCCGGAACCAGGCGAGAAGGAATTCCTCACAGAAGGCGGTTTTGAGAAGTAGCAAGAGGGTTCTACCAATCCTCTGTTCTCTGATTCCCGAAACCAGGCGAGAAGGGAATCTTATCGCTCGCATCGTCAAAGGGACAAAGTGGTCGCGCGCTGACCAGACTCCTATCGGCACATTTTCCCAGAATATCTGAGGAGATCTACTTGTAATCTTTTTTAAGAATACTTGTAATTTAGCTCCTCAAACTCTTTTTTGTAAGTTTCCCCTTTTGCAAACATAAAGGAAAATAAGATGGCGACTCCGCTGGGGAAAGTATTCTCCTCTGCTGAGAATCAAGTGTCGCAATGCGACGATCAGACCTTCGGGTCTATCTCTGAATTTAACAAAGTCGGTGCAGCCAGAGCTTCTCTGGCTAAATCTTCAAGGAAAGTCTCTGCGGAGACTGAAAAGGTTCCCTGCAAACCTGCTGTGGTGCTCTGGCGCAACAAGGAAGCATGCCCGCAGACCGAGCCCTGCACTCTTGAGAACTTGGTCATCCAGATCGACCAAGGAAGATTTGAAGAAGTCCTCTCTGGGGGTGACCTGACGCTTCGAGCACGGAAGCACAGGAAGGTCTCACGACCAAGGTTTCAAATCAGAAACCAGAGGCAGAATTTTGCCAACACCCCACAGCCCCGCGTGTGGCTATTCAGGTTCCTCGTGAACCTAAGCATCTTCCGTCAAGGCGGATATGGAAGCCCAAGCACAAGTCTCCAACCGAGGTTTCCGGTGTAGTCACGCCGAAACTGCGCCTCTCCCGCGAAGAAAAGGGTAAGATGCCTATCTACCCTAACGATGCTGCCAATCATGAAGTCCCGACGGCGATCATACCGTCGCTCAAATCAAAGGCAGCAAAGCCTTCTGACAGCCTCGCTTTCACAAACGGGGCCACCATACCAAAGCATACTCATTGGATCCAAGGCCGCGAGGCTAAGGCCAAAGAGTCATCTAAGGCTAATCCCCTTCGCGGCGGAATAGCGGATAAAGCACCTCGGCATGCTCCGCTCTCTAGTTCATCAAGCACTAGGTTCGCACCTGCTGGCGAATCTAGATCTGAAGCACTATTCAGTGCTAATCCCTTTTGCAGGGATAAGAAGAACGGAGTATCGTCTCATGTACACTTCGAAAAAGCTTCTCTGCGAAGTTATTCAGGCTCTGTTGGGCCTGACCTACGAGAATTCCTGGTAAGCAAGCGGAAGCCGGAGCCCCTCCGAATTACTTTCCCCTGTTGTCAAAGAGGATGCCGACTTGTGACAATCCATTCAACCCGCTGCCGGCTACATCCAACCATGGCTGTATCTCCGCACCGGCAATCGGTGTTTGATCGGTTGTCCGCACATGCTCCTACGAGGCATCGCGGAAGGGGCGCCCCACCAGATCCAATCTCCGCCTCCGTCAATATGACCGGAAGAGGCCGAGAGCGACGCAAGGGGAGTCAGACATCTGATGGTCCCCCTTACAGTTCTCCAGATCCAGATTATAATCCAGGCCTAGGCGAGGTCTCGGTACAAGAAGAAGGTGTTTTCCGAAACACCAGATCCAGGGTGGCAATACCCTACAATTACGAGCAACCTTCTTTCTCGACGGCCCTGATCCCGCCATCACCCAGGCGATCACCCCAATCATCTGATGGAGAAGATGAAGACAGCGGGTATGCCTCTTCAGCAACAGTCAGTTCTATACAGACGGAAAAAGCATCGATCAATATGACCGATAACGCCAATGACGACCTTCGTCGGCGTTTGGAAGCTCAGGAGCAAACCTCTAGAACTCAGCAAGAGACCCTGGACAATATTCAACAGATGCTCGCTCAGCTCCTCAGCAACTGGAATGATGATACCGGGAGTAATCATGACGAGGAGGGACATCTCAGCAATGATCCGCCCAAGACGGAGAGATCTAAGGGAGGCTCTTCCCTGGATGCCGAAGTCCTTAAAGGCCTTCAAGCTCAAATTTCATCCCTGGCTCAGAAGGATGAATTGAAGAAAGTGGGGGTAGTCCGTCCTTACCCACTGGAATGGGATTCGGTGCCATATCCGCCAAAGTTCAAACCACCAACGTTGCATACGTATGATGGTAAGAGCTCGCCCAATCAGCACATCTACTATTTCCGGTCTCAAACTGGTAATGTCATAAGCAACGACGCCATCATGGCTAGGCTGTTTATTGGCACTCTAAAGGGCGTGGCATTCGACTGGTTCCGAAGCCTCCCTCCAGGTTCTATCAATTCCTGGATTGACCTAGAAACTCGGTTCCTCTCTCGCTTCTATGAGGACGACACTGAAGTGACCATGGACAAGCTCCTCTCCACCGTGCAGAAGAAGGGCGAATCTGTCCGTGACTACATTGAGCGGTTCAGAAACTTATCCTTGATGTGTCCAGCAGGGATGCCATTACCCATGCTCTTACAAACATGCAGGCACAACTTCTTGGATCAAGTAGAAGTTCGCATGGGGGCTGTCAAAGCCCACACTTGGAAGGAATTGGTCGAACAAGCTGAGATAGCTGAGAAGTCGGCTAAAAAGTTCGAGCCATCCGCCCCCAGAGGCAAATGGGGTACGAACAGCAAAGGACGCAGCGACCCGCCTCAGTCTTCCCAAGCTAAGGGGAAAAAGATTATGTCCGTAGAGTTATCCGGAGACGTGCAGTCGAAGGCTAAAAAGAGCGGCTTCAACAATCAGGAGCCCAAGTTCCCTCCAAAACAGTACTCCTTCAGAGATGATCAGGTGGTCACGATATTCCACCTGCTCCACAAAGGGAACAAGCTGAAGCTGCCGGATGCTCGACGTCCTGATGAGATAGGGCGCACAAACGACCCCAAATACTGCCTCTATCATAGGATGATTCACCATCCTACTGACAAGTGTTATGTCCTCAAGGACAGGATACAAGCCCTGATTGACGCCGGCGTCCTCACACTGAAGACGGAGCAGAAGAAAGTCACTGCCAATATGGTGACTCTTGAGTTCGGCACAGCCCAAAAGGTCATGGTTCCTGACGGGACCTATCCAGCCCCCACACCGCGGTTGGAAGTCAAGCATTCTTCAGCCATAGCTAAAAATGACAAGGGTCTCGTTCCCTTGACATTGGAGACAGGGGAAGTTATGTGGATACACCCTGACCTCGTCCAAGATGTACAGCGGACGTCGAAGGACTCCGACAAAAAGGGCAAGTCCTGCAATGTCATCTCTGTCCTGCCAGATGATGACAACCTTACTTCGGCTTCCCTCAGTGATTCAGAAGGAGAAAAGCATGCTTGCACAGCGCAAGCAGACGCACCTCAACAGACGGGCACCCGGTCTGGGAAGTCGTACCTGAGACAGTGTGAGAAGCTTGCTGATGAGACACAACAGCAAATGACGTCAGCACCAACGCCTGCATCCACTCCAATCCCGACCAAAGGGAGAGAAAAGCCTAAGGAGGTGCGGTTCGACCATGTGTTGAAGAAACCGCCAAGCCAAGGGCTAGACACGCCCTTCCGCTTTGATATATTGGCCCACTTAGCCAATATCCCGGCTCGTATCACAATACACGAGCTCCTGCGTCTCTCCAAAGAGACACGAGAAGCGCTCAGAGATGCTTTGGCCAACTCAGAGACTCTTCTGACATGCATACCAGAGGTCTCTAATCATGACGCCCAGTCTTCTTGCCCAGAATGCCATCATGTACTGTCAAAGGTGCCTGCTATTACCTTCACGGCGGAAGATATGCTTCTCAAAGACAACAAGCATGATCGACCTCTGTACTATACCGGATATATCGGTTCAACATGCTTTGAAAGAGTACAAGTCGATCCGGGGTCTGCACTCAGCATCATCCCCAAAAGGCTCCTCTACTTCCTCGGCATACCACTGTACAGGTTGTTTGCAACCACCACTACAATATACGATTTTAACGCCGGGAGCAGCCATCCGCTTGGAAAGATTCGGCTCCTCTGCAGAATCGGAAGCTTGAAGTCAGAAGTGACATGCTATGTCATTGATGCTGACACATCATATAACTTGCTGCTAGGAAGACCTTGGATCCATGCCAACTGGATCGTTCCTTCCACTCTCCACCAATGCTTCAAATATGTTGAAGATGATGTGACAGTACGAACTGTCTTCGCTGAAAAGCAACCCTTCAAGGGGGTGGAAAACTACTTTACCGATGCCCTCCTGTATCAAGAGGCCGACGGAACGCCTGCAGAGCCATTGCCAGACGATGATGAAAGTGGCAATGAGGCGGATTCAGAATCCGAAACAGGCATGCCAGCCATTTTGATTAGCAAACCAATTACAGCATGTTTCCTCAATGACCCTCAAAGTAATACTCCTTCTGATGAAGAAGGTGAATGGGTAATTAATGACAATATTTCTTTTGATTATCCTGTGAGTATGCGGTCGATCAAATCCATTATGGATGGCTCTCTGCACATGCCCGTACATAAGCCAAATGCGGCCAGTACATCTATGGAGGTCATAGAAAGGGCTACGCTGGTGGTCCCTCCTTCCAAACAAGGTCAGTCGCCGATAATCTTCGGCAGAGCCCGGCCAGGGAGATTCTCAACTACAGACTCAAGCTCAGAGTCGGATGCTCCACAGTTCTTTCATTACGCGCCATCAGCGCGCCATATTATGAAGAAGATGGGTTACAACCTGAAGCAGGGAGGCGGCCTAAACTTTGGAAAAGGGAGGCGCAGTCTAATGCGTAATTTTGTTCCGAAAGGGAAGCCTGCAAATTACTATGATAGTACACGTAGGGGGTTAGGGTATGTCACACCCACATCATCAACAACAGTTCAGGTCAAAGGCGATGGATCGATCCCATCACAGTCGGCCTCATCCTCCGAATGGGACTCTGATGTCAGCATAGGAGGGATATTCGAAAGCCTCATGACTTCAAGCAGTCAGTTGGAACCCGCAGAGGTTGCTGATGAGGAACCTTGGGCCCAGCAATTAAGTCTCCAATGGGAAAAACGGTTCGAACTGCGTGAGCCGCCTACTGAAGACAAGGTGACGTAGGTCAATCTGGGAAGTCAAGATCATCCCAAACCCATCTTTATAAGTGAAAGCCTATCACTTATAGAAAAGGAGGAATTGATAATGCTCGTAAAAGAGTATATAGACGTCTTCGCGTGGAGCTATGAAGACATGCCCGGACTCGATCCACAGGTCGCTATGCACCGTCTAAACATCAAGCCTGACGTCAAGCCAGTCAAGCAGCAACAGCGTCGGTTTTGCCCGAATATTATGGAAGCTATTGAGGCCGAAGTTCACAAGCTCATTGCATGTGGCTTCATTCGGGAGGAGCAACACCCAGATTGGGTGGCTAATATAGTCCCCGTCCTCAAGAAGAATGGCAAAATACGGATCTGCATCGACTACCGTGATCTCAATACGGCCTGTCCCAAGGATGAATTTCCGCTGCCCATCACTGATGTCATGATTGACAACACATGCGGGTTCGAGAGGATGTCTTTCATGGACGGCTTCTCAGGGTACAACCAGATCAAGATGGATCCTGATGACGAGAAGCATACTTCTTTTCGAATGCCATTGGGGGTATACTGCTACACTGTGATGCCCTTCGGACTGAAGAACGCCGGAGCAACCTACCAGCGCGCAATGAGCACGATCTTCCGCGATCACCTCCGGAAGACAGTAGAGTGCTATGTTGACGACATTGCTGTCAAAAGTCGCAACAAAGACGAACATCTTCGCGACCTAAGAACGATGTTCAATATAATGCGGGCTCATCAGCTGAAAATGAACCCGACAAAATCCTTCTTAGGAGTATCCAGCGGCAAATTCCTTGGGTTCATTGTCACATCAAAAGGGATCCATCTGGACCCAGACAAAGTCAAAGCCATCCAGGACATGCATCCACCGAGGAACCTCAAAGAGCTCAGAGGCTTGCAAGGCAGGTTGGCCTACATCAGAAGATTCATTGCAAATCTCTCAGGCCGCTGTCAGCCGTTCACCCGGCTCATGAAAAAGGGTACTGCCTTCATATGGGACCAAGCTTGTCAAGAAGCTTATGAAAACATCAAGAGGTATCTCACAAACCCTCCGGTCTTAGTGGCCCCTACATCAGGGAAACCATTCTTGCTTTATGTAAAAGCTCTGGACTATTCCCTCGGCGCCCTCCTCGCTCAGAAGGACGACAATGGCCACGAGCAGGCCATTTATTATCTGAGCAGGACTCTCATAGGAGCGGAATCTCGCTACAATCCTGTTGAGAAAGAGTGTTTAGCTCTCGTCTTTGCCGTTCAGAAGACACGGCATTATTTGGTTGGCCAAACCATACATGTCATCTCCAGGGTGAATCCTTTACGTCTTCTTATGACGAAGCCAGGGTCACTAAATTCAAGATTGGCTAAATGGGCACTTCTGCTGTCTCAATACGACATGACCTTTATTCCTCAGAAGGCGGTCAAAGGCCAAGCCCTTGCGGAATTCTTGGCTGCTCATTCAATTCCGGAGCATTCAAAACTTCACGAAGACATCCCTGATGAAGTCTTCGAGTCTAATGCAACCTCAGCAGAGGAAGTGTGGCAGATGTTCTTCGACGGAGCATCGCGGATGGGCCCCAAAGGAAAGATTATTGCCGGAGTGGGGGTTGTGTTCATCTCCCCACAGGATCATATCCTTCCCAGAGCATTTTTTTTGACAGAATCATGCTCCAACAATGTAGCAGAATACAATGCTCTGCTCATCGGTCTCCAGCTTGCCCATGGAATGGGGGTACGCTACCTCGAAGCTTACGGCGATTCAAAGCTGGTCATCAGTCAAGTCAAAGGCGAATATGAAGTCCGCCATGAGGACTTGGTGCCTTACTATCATACAGTCATCAAATTGGCTAGCTTATTTGAAGGCTTCTACATCGGGCATGTGTCCCGATCTCAAAATACCAAGGCGGATGCCCTCGCTGCATTAGCGACGACGCTAGCCTTACCGGCCGACACCGAGTATCACCTCACAGTCGCAACCCGGCATCTCGTATGCTTCAAGCATATGCTAAGGATCCAAGAGGTCCATAATATCTCCGTGGATCTTGAGCCGAGGGATTGGCGCTTCCCTCTCATTGACTACGCTCTGCACGGTCTGCTTACAGACGATCCCAAAGAAGCGGCGTCCATCAGACGAAGGTCGCTCCGTTTCTACTATGATCCCACTTTGAAGACACTCTACCGTCGCTCATATGATGGTGTCCTCCTCCGTTGCCTTTCTCATTCAGAAGCACAGGAAGTGCTTAAAGAAGCACATGATGGCATTTGCGGAGCTCACCAGCTGGGTCCAAAGCTTAAAGACAGGCTGCACAGACTTGGGTACTACTGGCCGACCATGATGGCCGATGCCACCCAATATGCACGAAGGTGTAAGGCGTGCCAGGTCTATGCAGACTTCATACACCAACCTTCGGAGTTGCTCCACCCTACTGTTGCTTCATGGCCATTTGAAGCATGGGGAATCGATGTCGTAGGGCCAATCATTCCCTCTTCGGCAAAAGGTCACTGGTTTATCCTGGCAATAACCGATTACTTCTCAAAATGGGCAGAGGCCATACCGTTGGCCGAAGTCAAAACCTCCAATCTGGTTAGCTTCATCAAACACCATGTCATCCATCGATTTGGTGTCCCCAGGCGAATCATCCACGACAATGGTCCTCAATTCGTAAGCCAAGGGTTCTATCGGTTCTGCGATAAATACCGAATTCAGAATGTGGCTTCAACCGCCTACAATCCTGCCGCCAATGGCTTGGCAGAGGCATTTAACAAGACAATCATCAAGCTGCTCAAGAAGTTTGTCTCCTCGAACAAGCGAGATTGGGACGAAAAGCTCGGTGAATGCCTTTGGGCCTACCGGACTACGGTTCGGACACCGACAGGCAATACGCCTTTCTCCCTGGTATATGGGTGCGAAGCGGTCATCCCATTGGAAATCCAGGTGCCATCATTGCGGGTAGCCTTGACTACTAAGATGACATCAGAAGACAATGATCGCCTACGTCTTCAAGAGCTCGAAGCCCTAGACGAGAAGCGGCTCCAAGCTCAGCAACACATCGAGCTATATCAGGCTCGGATGTCAAAAGCCTTCAATAAGAAGGTCAAGCAGAGAGTCTTCCAGAAAGGAGACCTGGTCTTAGCCGTCAGACGACCGATGATTATGACGCACAAGACCAAAGGCAAATTTTAGCGTAAATGGGAAGGACCGTTTGTGATAGAAACAGTCTATTCAAACGGGGCATACCGCCTTATGACTGCAGAGGGCGACCTACTCATGATGCCGATCAATGGCAAATTCTTAAAGAAGTATTATCCTTAATCGAGGATCCTTCTCTCGATCAAGTTAACATTACACCTCTGATCGAGATCTCCGTGTCCGAAGCACGCACAAAGAGAGCCTTTCTCTTCCTCCAAGTGAGGTCATACAGCCGAAAACCAACTGGGACCTGGCCGTGCACCAGTTATCCTAAAAGACAATCGAGGTTGTGCAGACATCAACCTGATAATCCGACATCCTTAACGATTAAGGATAGAGGAAAATGTTAGCCTTTAAGCCCAACATGAGTCCTCGACAACTCATCATGCTGAGGGGAATAGCATGGCTAGCCCAACTCAAATGGTAGTTGGTAAAGGCATATCAAACCCGTTGACAGCTGAGGGTTTGCTAAAAATCCTAAGGGGCCTGTTCCCACTTGATTCCCTCTCTAGAATCACTTACCAATTCTCATCCATAGAATGGTAAGACCACATATTCCGCTGTTACGTTAACATTAAACCTATGACAGCAGTCCCCTCATTTCTCCTCGAGAGAACGAGACCTCCAAAATCACCTACCAATTCTCATCCATAGAATGGTAGGACTACACATATTCCGCTGTTACGTTAACATTAAACCTATGACAGTGATTTCCTCGTTTCTCCCCGAGAAGACGAGACCTTTTCCAAATCCAACCCGACTTTTGAACTTGGTGGCTTCTCAACCAGTTATGTCATTGCGACCTCTGAATTGGCAGATAGCCAAGTTTCATCTATCATTGAGCTTAGTGGCGTCTTAATCGGTTATGTCATTGCGACCTCTGAACCAACAGACAGCTAAGTCTCAATCTCAAGCCCTGTTGACATTTACAAAAGACAGGCCTCATACTTGCTGACATTTACAAAAGGCAAGTATCTTCACTCTAGCCCCGCAAAGGGCTGACCTCGAGACTGGCGACGTCCCATTCGGTTATGTCATTGCGACCTCTGAACCAACAGACAGCCATACCTCATTATCCAAACAAACAAAGACGACAAAAGAAAGAATTTTTATTAAATTCCAAAAGGATGGATACATGGAGGAGCCTATAGGCGTACATGATAAGATCGGATCCGATCTCCGAGCGAAGCTAGCCTCGTCCTCCTGTCATCAGCAGCCTGGGCCAGCGCCTGTGATCTCAGCTCAGCCTCATTGAAATCCACCGCTTGAGCCAGACGAGCTTCAACCTCCGCCAAAGTCGCCCTCTGTGACGACTCCCGCCGTGCTAATTCCTCGCTTTGAGCCCTAAGCTGCTCAAGCCGCGCAGTCTCTTCAAGACGCACCGGTGTAGCCTTGGATAAGAGGAGATTTGCTTTCCTGATCATCTCCTCGGCCATCCTAATCTTATCTTTGGCATCAAGAAGAGCACTGGTGGAAGCGTCAATTGCACTCCCAACCTCTACTTGCTCTGTCTCCAAGGACTTCAAGTCAGAGGAGATAGCCTCAGCGGCCTCTTGAGCAGCAAGCCGAGCTTCGCGCCTTTGCGCGACAAGATGTGTGAGCCGCTCATCAGCTAAAGACGCCGGTCGGAACGATGGAGATGGCGCCACTCCTCTACGTCCTTCTCAAGGTTATCCACCAGGAGTTCCAGAGCAGAAGCCTGGTGATACCCCTCAAAGTCCCGGATACACTCAATGCCACGGGAGAGGACCATCTTCAGCTTCGAGAATGGCACAGGCGAGCCCTTCAAGACTAGACTGATAGTCTGCTCCAAACTGTTATAGAAGTTGTCGACCAGATTACCGATGAAGTCATTCTCAGCTTCATCAACCCTTGAGACAACCTCGGAGCAATCTACCATCCTAGTCGACACTGCCGCAGAAGAAGAAGCGGGAACATCGGCAGCAGCAGGACAAGCCAAAGGTGACCTCGGCGGAGTCCTCAGCGACACCAGCACGTCAGCCACCGCGGAGGTAGGACTGGCAACTACCTCTGGAGCAACAGGCTCAACCACCTGAGTTGGGGAGGCAGGGCTGGTGATCACCCTCAACTCCATACTCGCCGGCATCTCACTCGGGAGTAAAGGCATCTGTGGGACTATCGTCTCCACAACCCCCGACCTCTCAGTTGTCATGGGCTGATAAGAGGGGAGGTCGCCATACAGCGCGTCCAACACAGCAGCATCCGCCGCGGTCGAAGCACTCGACTCGCCCTCTAACCTCTTAGGAGGACCCTTCGCTTCCTTCGAAGCTGATGCACCTTGGGGACGAATACCTGCAACAAAACCAAGGTCAAAAAGGAGACGCAGCAAACAGGCGAAGACCAAGAGATCGTAGTCATACCGAAGGCCGATGTCACCTCGTCAGCCACATCGGAATCCAAGGGTCCCATCGGAAAGTTCTTACCAGACTCGACGTAAATGGCCGGCCCGCTCTCGCCCGCCGAGTCCCCTGCAGACCACTCAACAGAGCTTGATTCCACAGGACTTCCTTTGGAGGTCCCAACACCCGAAGGACCGACATCAGCTGCGCCACTCCCAGACTCTTGCGAGTGAGCGGAAGAGCTGGCTGCAGCCCTATAAGTGAACAGGGATCGTAGTGTTCCCCTTGCTCTCCAACTGCCTCAGCTCCTGCAACAAAAAACAAATGATGAGTTATTTAAAGTGCGCTGAAGGCATATTAGATGGGGCCAATCTTACCAGTAGTCGGTTCGACAACCGATAGCTCAGCGCCTAATGAAGCAGCAGGAGAGAATGCCGTAGAGGGACGATCCTCTACCACAATTGTAGGAGCCAGGCGACGAGGCCTCTTCGCCGACGACTTCCTACGGGATCCACTCCCACGTTTCCTCTTGAAGTGGACATCAGAATCCTCTTCTTCCACTACTTCCACATGTCGTGGGGGAGCTGTCCCCACTACACCAGAACCGGCTTCACGAGTATCGGCTTCATGGGCATCAGCCCTCGTCTCTGCCTCAAAGCGAGGGCTCCCCGCATCAGAAGCCTCGTTGTCATCTGCAGCAATGAACTCCTCTATGCCAGGAACACGGACTCGTTTGCCCTCCTTCTTATCAGAAGCCTTCTGCCTCATCCGATGAGAAATTAACTTCACACCCGAACGGTTGGCATTAAACCCAGCAGGTGTGGAGTTCGAAGCTGCATACCATTGGCAGAAACACAGGGTCGTCCAAAGGCCGGGATCCCTCAGCGGCGTGCGTAGCCACGCTCCAGTGCCATCCGCGGTAAAGAACCGCCAAGCACGAGCCCCATCAATGAGGCTCCCTATGAAAGCCAGGTCCGGATTGGGGTTGCCCACATACAATTGGTCATACCCAAATTGGCGGGCAAACCGGCTCGGGACGTAGGGCTCCAGGTAGCAGGTATCCCCACTCCTGTACAGCAAATGCGAGGGCCGGATACAGACCAGCCACTCGAAAACACCCCGACTCATGGGAGACCGACCTGACTACACATCATGGAATTCCTCGTTGTATCCTGCACCCCGCAGGCGAGGAAAACAACGGAACAGGCTATAAGCGTCATAACGACGTACTAACTTACGGGCCTCAGCCACGTAGATCTTCTGCCATGAACAGCCCTCGAAGCGGCGGAGAAGTGCCGTTCGAACACCCTGCGGAGGATCTTCCCCAGCTCCAATCAAACTGGGGCAGTGCAAGGCGAACCACGCCATCAAGTAGGTGTATGGTAAACCTACCCTAGGATTGGGTCCGTCACAAGGCAGGACGGCACCCTTCCCTCGCCTTGACGCCATTGGCCTGCAGAAAGCCTCCGTCAGTGCACGAAGGCCCCTCTGAATACAACACACCATGGCTGGGAGAAGACCCAGACGGTGGCCATGGACCAAGCGGACGGCAGGCAGCAGCACATTCGGGTGGACGATGTCACCCGAAGAAGAAGGCACGACACACTTCTTTAACCAGATGGTTAAGAAGCCGGCCAGCAGCGCCTTCCGAGACATAGGCCGACGAGCCTGGTGGTGAAAGCTCCGAAGGACATCACCTTCCTCAAAAGGACCATCGTCTTCAGTCACGATGATGTCCTTTTCGGCATGCGCCTCCATCCGGGCCAAGATGTCCCCTTCAGCAACTCCGCAATGAGCAGCTTCAGGCGCACTCTTCATGTCCGGGAACAGATAGTTCCCCCAGCTCTTTAAGCTCTTCGAGCTACTCTTGCCACCAGTGTGGATGCTGGAACAAATGTGCAAGTGGCACATCAATTCCCGATATGTCTCAAGCAAAGCAGGCTCTTGCTTCTCCAGGAGAGCCAACTCCGCCTCACAGGGAAAGTACTCTTCGTACGGAAGAGACCCGAAGGGCAAAGCAGAGATCTCCCGCATCTCGTGCAGGGCCATGCCCAACCACCAACCGGGGTGAAGAAAGTCCCCGAGGCCGGGCAGTACAACTCAAGGATGGCGTAGAAGCACGCCACCTTCATCTCAATGCCGTAGCAGGTCGCCCTGACGGCCTCATGGAGGTTTAACCTCTCTAAGTCCCCCTCAAAATGAGTGAGGATATAGTTGGTCAACTCTGCCCACCACGACCTAGGAGGGTGGACCCAACCGGGAGTCCTGAAATCGGTGGCAGGGTAGTTCCCGTCAACTTCGCAGAACTGAGCGCCAAAGGTCGGCGCCGCAGCTGGGTTCTCTCCTACTGGAAGGTCCCGCGATACCTTCCCAGGGTATAGCCCCATTATGCTATGAGGATGGCCCGCCCTCAAATAGCCGGACTGGAATGTCAACCTCTCGACACTTACAGACTCGGCATTTAGGCTCACGCCCCACGCCATCTTCCGAGCCTGAGTCACGCTCGCGAAAGAAGACAAAGCAAAATGCCGCTTAGTGGACGGGAGATAGAATCTCTCGCCGTCTAACTGGAAGATCCACTGGCCCTCACCGGCCTGCAGCTGGCGATCGGGATCAGGTGCAGCATCCCCGAACATGAAGTCAGGCTTTCTGTAAGCCTGACGGTCGATATCTTCAAGCGGAGCCGTAGTCAAGATACTCCGCATGGCCTGCGGACGACCGTCCTGGATGAGCGTATCCCGTACAAGGGAGCTCGGCTCGCTGAACAATGAAGCCTGCCCATAGAACTGCAGGCTGATGTTTCCGCCTGCTCGACTGGCTAGACCGAACAGACTGTTCTGGAGGCCGGAGGCATAATGTACTGCAAAAACAGAAATGAGCTATGATTAGTTCACCAATCAAGTGGATGCGAAAGCATAAAAATTCACTAAGGCATAGCCTCGCCCAGCAAGCAGGGCCTGCAAGGCGATAGCTTTGAAAAAGCTTCACTTCATGGATAAGACTGCATCTTTGCAGAAAATATCCAAAGCGCCAACTTCGCTTAAAGCAGGAAGTGGCATAGCCCTAAGGGCTGACGTCATCAAAAGGACATCATGGTCGACAGTCGTCCTTCGTGGCCACGACTGAAGGAACATACCCATATCCTGTTCCTCAACAGGATGGAGACTGCCCAAGCAATGGCTTCCTACGGAAGCCTAAAAGAAGAACTGTTCAGTTCTTACTTCCCTGGTGCAAGGAAAATAGGGAAGTTCAGGAAACGAGTTCCCTAATGAGGATAGATCCCATTCGATCGTCCTAAATAGCCAAATGGCTGGCTCCAAAGGAAAAGAGACCTCGGTCTCCAATCAGACAGGAAAATTCCTTACCGGTGACTGGTCGCTCAATGACCGGAGGAGGAAGGCCCTCCGCCGCAGAAGTCGCTGCTTCCTTACCCGCTCATCTTTTGGGCGCCATTAAGAACTGCAAAAGTTCTCGAAGTACTCTGAAGTAAAGGAGGAAGAAGGAGAGGAAAAGACAGAAATTTCTCTGAAAAAAGGAGATCTTTTCCATGTTCAGCCCGATCGGGCTTTTATAGGCCAATCAGCGCCTGAAACGAGGCCTCGAAAAAAGGGCCCATGCCGCCGTTTCGAATTAATTCGAAACAGCGCCCGAAGCGCCTTCCCGAGAAGCGCCGGTTCAACTCTACTAAGAGTTAAACTTCGCACTAGTGCAAAAGTGCGGACTTCGCACAGTCCTTCAAGGGCTTCGCCGAGAGGCCTACCTTAGCCCTCTAAAAAGCGTGCTGCTCGCGGTACACACCAGTCTCGCGAAGATCATTCGAAGGAAAGACTATGTCCTTAGCTCCGCACACAGTCCAGCCCAGCAATGGCCGAACTCCCAATGAAAGCAAGCAAAAATCAAATGAACAAGAGATGAACTTTCATTGATAGAAAGGGTACATTTGATATTACATCAAAGTTGTGTTTTATATACACACCAAGTTGCCTAACAAGGTCATTTGCATAAAAGGCATACAAGCGGTTTTATCTGCTCCCAGGCCAGACCAACGGGACAGGAAGGGCCTTCCTCCTGCATAAGACCATAATCAGTGGTGCCGCAAGGACACGGTCATTTTTCTCCACAAAAATGGCAGATCTTGCTAGGCCATTTTTGTTGAAGCCTGGCAATAAAAACCTATCGTGTTGTAATGGGAATTGGCAGTGGTACCAGTAATCTAACAGGCGCGATGTCCGCTTTCCTGAAGTGGACCGCCCCCAAAGGCCACCAAAGTTGAAAGTCGGCAATGATGCTGGCGATCCCACAGGCGACGCCCATTATCTTGAAGCGGATCCTCTCCGATAAAGGCGACGGCCAGCCTCACCTCAGAACGAATCATCTCGGATAAAAGGCTGCCAACAGCCCTTGGGACGCGCATCCGCTGCCCCGAATTGTTCATCCTGCTTAAAAGTAAAGCTTCAACCGGGGAAGCATAAGGCAATTTCATGGTTTCTTCCATCAAGTTACCAGACTGGCAAACATAGCTCACTGCAAGGCAAATTGGAGCAAGTTAACAGTCAATCACAGAAAAGCCGCAAAGATATTAAGTCAGATTCTTGGGCGGCAAAGCAATCCGACTTCAGCAGAGGACAAGCTCCGCCTGCACAGCAACTAATGGACTAGCTCAGCAAACGCCAAGTCCTAGCCTCACCTCTATGGCAAAGTCAGACACAGTCTCAACATTCACCAATATGGCAAGACTGGCTCAACCTTTGAAGAGACCAAGTCCTAAGTTCTGCCTGTGTAGCGGACTCAACTTGCAATGATCTTTCTGTGATCAAGTCAGAATGATAGCTTCACTGGGAAGCTATGCCAAAATTCTTCTCTGCAGATCAGCCAAGTGCAAGATGAAGATCAAGGGAAGCTAATCCCTGAAGCAGCTGTCAAAGGGAGATGAATCCCCTAAAATCGGTGAAGTCGTTGAACAATCAAGACTTACTGGTCCTTGGCCGGTTAGACAACCAGAGTGGGCTTTCCCACTAATTCAGAGATCTGAGTATCTCTCACAACCAAGAGAGAGAAGGAAGGCAAAACATTTCTCTTCAGAGGACCTCAAGTGTCTTATTTATAGGCCCCATGGCCTGAGCACTCTCACCCCAAGCGTGGAAGCACGAGCGCATCAAGGCATTCATTGCGCCTTGATGGAAGGGACGGTTTCCCCTTGGAACCGTGCAAAGGGAGAAAACGTCTCCCTCATAAAAGGCACTTATGGTGCCTTGAAGAAAGGGAGTATCCTCCCTTGGAAACGTGCAAATCGGAGAACATCTCCCTCGATTGGCGCGAAAGAAGGAATGATCCTCCTCGTAACCGCCCCACGGCAGTTGGCTTTAAAAAGGCAACAGGAGTTCCAAAGCGAACTTATTTCTTGGAAGCCCAGATGCGGAGCTACCCCGACGCGAAGCTACTCGCGGACCAGTGCAATTCTTCGGCGAATTCATCCCAAAGCAGGATTGAAGGCGAAGCTGAACTCAACCATCATGGCGGCGTTCATACTCCACATACTATCACAGCAGTTCAAAGTGTTTCGGAGTCTGAGCTATTGCAGACTCTCGAAAACTTTGAAGGGGGTCTTGTTGACACTTAAAAAAGACAAGATTCTCATTGGTCCGAACGATGTCTAAACTTGTTGACATTTACAAAAGACAAGGGACAGACAAACTGAAGACCAGTTTCCACCCACCTCCAAGGGACAAGGAAGCAGCTCGGACTCCACTGATCCAGCAAGCAGAACAGTGAACCCGGATTGTTTCTAAACAGACCTCAGCAGGTCTAAGATGCTAGCATTTAGCATTACATTAGCCCAAGGAGATAGCCTCGTTTGAGAGGCTAGCATCATCCAGAGCATCGCCAGGAAGATAACTGATAGCTTCGCCGAAAAGCCTCTTTTCGGACCTCGCCAAGAGTTGCCTCTAGCTCCGCTATGAGCTTCAAAGCGGGCAGCTCCGTTGTCAACCTTTGACCAATCAAATCTCCTAATGAGATCGGATCCAATCTGATCAAATCCAATTAGGATTCAAATATGGCAGGTGATTGCCGCAATCTCTTGACTCTCTTGAAACGAGTAAGAGGATCAGAGAAAATCCTCCAACGATATGGAAAGGATCGAAACAAATCGGAAAGATCAACCGACTTGCCCATTTTCTAGCTCCGCAGAAACTATCCTAGCCTCGCAGCAAGGCTACTTTCCAGATTTAAACAGATTCGGTTCAATCTGTTTCCATATCTTCAAGGGACGATTATACCCTTGCTCTCCCTATAAATAGCCCGCCAGGGGCACAAGGGGGAAGGCTTCCAGAGATCGGCGATCAATCAAAGTGGGTTTCTGCTCCCAAATCAATCCTCTGCTGATCAGGAGAATCGGACTTCTTCATAACGCACTGTGCGTTCTCTAATTCAAAGACCTTTCAAGAGAAATACTTCTCCTTTCAGGGTGGCGATACCCTAGCAACCTCTTTTCCTCAAGGAATCTCCGGAACCAGGCGAGAAGGAATTCCTCACAGAAGGCGGTTTTGAGAAGTAGCAAGAGGGTTCTACCAATCCTCTGTTCTCTGATTCCCGGAACCAGGCGAGAAGGGAATCTTATCGCTCGCATCGTCAAAGGGACAAAGTGGTCGCGCGCTGACCAGACTCCTATCGGCACATTTTTTCAGAATCTCTGAGGAGATCTACTTGTAATCTTTTTTAAGAATACTTGTAATTTAGCTCCTCAAACTCTTTTTTTATAAGTTTCCCCTTTTGCAAACATAAAGGAAAACACATACATCATATCAGTAACAAGATATCATGAGCAAGTCTTTGTACAGGATTCAGTAATACAGTATTCAGTAATCAGGAATCAGTATTATTCCTATAAAAATAATATCTATGAATCTTGTAGTTAATCTGTTCAGGATTCACGGTACCGAATCAGGAATGAATCAGGAGTATTTGTCTTGAGTCAGGAATCATGGTACCATAACAGGTGCCAGGTCAGGTATATAGTCAGATATAAATGATATTGTCCAGTGAAGTCAATACTAGATGTCAGACAGGTTGCAAGCATCCAATGTATTTCAGGAATATTTCATATCAGTTATTGCAAACTCTTCACAACCATAAATATATGGTAAAATATTGTTATGGCTAAGCCCACAAACAAGCGGTGCAATTAGTAGCAAACAATGTTTAGACAGTAAAGCGCTAGGCGGAGTTACAAAAATGACTCGACTTAGGCTGCGAGTTTGAAATTCGGCAGAGTTTCGCCTTAATGAGTCTAGTAAATAAAGCGCTGAGCGCAAAATACGCCGACCAGGCGTCGCTAGAACGGAGTTAAGACGTTAATAAACCTCAGAGAGGTTAAAACCCAGAGGCTATAGTATGAAACTGCATTGCAGTTTAAGCCCATAGGTTGTATGGGTACCTGCAGAAAATATTAGTACCGCACACATGCAAGAAATAATATAATAATCACAACACAGACATAATCCCATATTGTGCTCCTGAGTTGGGTACCCTCTGCCCTAATCACCATTAAACACGAAGGTGTTAGGCGGTGGCAGTGGCCTTTTGCCATTTGGGTAACCTACAGAGAGGTTTCTCGGATGATATTTCAGAACGGATAGAGCATCCGAGGTATAGAGCCCCTATCTGGCTACTACGAAACTCTAATGGTAGTGGGCGGTGGCGATGGCCTGTTGCCCTTTGATAACCGGGAGGGGTCTCTCGAGAGATCCAACCCCTGAAGGGAAGTTCATCCCGAGGGTCTTTATCTGCAACCTGCACCACTGTCAGTCCCAGATACCAAAAATACAAATAATTTCTAAATACACATTAATTCCAAAAAAACAGAAAATTCATAAAAAAACACAGAATAATCCTAAAAAATCCACAGAAAATTCTAAAAATATACAGAAAATTCTTAAAATGCAAAAATTCATAAAATGTCCAGTAAATTTCTAAAAATTACAGGAAAAATTTAAAAATGCCCAGAACATGAAATATGCATGCACATGTACAAATATACGTGTACATATGTGTATGTGCACATATGCAATAAGAGAAGAGTGCTCGCATATATCGCGAAATACTTGATAACACGTGCACGTGTGCACTTGCATGGAGGAGTAGAGAAAATGAAAGAAGATATAATTTAGAGAGAGAAAATGGTGTAGAGAGAAAAAGAATGGGAATTTGGGGAATTGGTGAGTGCAATAAGGTGGAGGGGGAGAGAGAGAGGGTCCTCCTTATAGCATCCGGCCAAGAGGAAAATGGGTGAGGTGAGAGAAATCTAGAGAGAGAAAGTAAAGAAGGAGAGAGAAAATAGCATTTTGGGGATTGTTAAATAGAGAAAAAATAGGGAAAATTATGGGAGGTAGGGAGAGGGAGAGGAAGCCCTCTACAGTGGCCGGCCATGGTGAATGCGAGAGAGGAGTGAGAAAACTTAGAGAGAAGTTAGAGATAGGAGAGAGAAAGTGTTATTTTTTAGGGTTTTTAGAGAGAGATGTGGGAAAATTATGAGAGGTGTGTATAGGCCTATGGAGGAGTTTAGGATGATAGGAAAGTGGCCATGGTGTTAGGAAATTTTATAGGATTTTTAGAGATTTATTTGGAGGTGTTTTAAGGTTTTTTTTTTCTAGAGAGAAAGATGGAGGGAGAGGGATAGAGGCCGACCATGGTGGAAAAGGGTTGGAGAAGATAAGGGGAAGGAGTAGGAGGCTTGTAGGAGAAACCAAGAGATGGATTCTTGAAGAAGCCATGTATTTCTCTAGAAAAATGGAGAAAAGAAAAGGAAAGGAAAGGAAATAGAAATAGAAATAGTTGATTTGTTGGAGGGTTATGTATAAATGTCCCATAAGAAAATAATATAAAAATAAAAATAAAGAAAATTAAAAATATGAAATGAATTTATAAAATAAAAAATAGGAGGAGAGAGAGAAAATATTTAATTAAATAATTACTTAAAAAGAAAAATTATGAAATTTCTAGGGTAGAATCTAGTGCCAGTGCAGAGTCTTATGTAAAAATTTTGGGTAAAATGGAAGAAAATACATACATGAAATGATATGTGTACGATCAAAACATCGAAAACTGTAAAATGATACGTATTCTAGAGTCAGGGTATTACATCTACACACCAAAATTGTTCGTGCCATCAAACTTTACCACATCAATTTTCGATTGGTGGATGTTCACAGTTTTCACCATGGACCGATTAACCTCAGCCATTTCCTCCAGAAAGCACCAAATACAATGAGGAAAGTCAAGAGAAAAAGATCCAAAGAGATAAAGATCATAATTTTACCTCCAAGTGAAACTCTAGACGTTTTTTTGAACGATCTACTCCACCCAAACTGATCCCAATGGATAGAACCAAAGCCGTTCTGAGATCGACACATGATCCCACGAACAGACTAACACTGCTCTGAGATCGACACATGATCCCACGAACAGACTAATGCCGCTCTGAGATCGACACACAATCTCTGCCGAATAGATCATGATGCTCTTGAGATTGACACACGATTCTTTGCCGAACCTGGGATGCTCTCATACCACTTGTTGCGTCTTCTGGAGGATCCACCAACATGCCAATCATCAAGATCAGTGTTCCAACGCCGAGTCAATCATAAACTAATTTAGCACGAACCATAACAAAGAGAAAAAAATAAAAATAAATAATTTAACGAGATTCATCAACTTGTCTATATCCGCGGGGCAGAAAGGAGAACATCTTATTCAAGCAACAGAGTTACAAGGGTTATAAAGTGTCCAAAGATCCAACTGATCAAGATAGAGAAACTACGTAATTTGCCGAAGAATCTCTCAAACAAACTAACGCTAAAACTCTCAATACAATTCACCTCCTAAGTTTACGCTCAAGGTCATCAAGTAGGATACAACACCCCTCCATGTATAGGCAAAGAACCTACAAGGCAAAGGAAATTAAAACTTCTGAAATCGGATCAGGAACGGATTTAAAAATCAATTCAAAAATTGCCATAACACAAAGTTGTCGACAACCAGTGAGGCCTGTCAATAAACTGAGCTGACCCAAACTCTCAGTTGGTCCCCTGTCGATAAACTGAGTCATAGCTGTCGATGCCATATAATAGTTGTCGACAGCTGACAACCATGAAGTCTCTGTATGGCGTTTTCGAGTATCTGTTGTCGACAGCCACCAGGGGCCTATCGACAGTGGCCTACTTACAATACAAATATCTCCTTTTCTGTCCAATGTCCAAATCTCTCTGCTCTATCAACTTGTGTTTGAAAACTCTAATTTCCTCTTCTCCCGCGCACTCTATATTTCATAACTTTTGAAAAAGAAATTCTATGACCAAATTACTTTTGTGGTTAGCAGCACTGCATGTTGTGCGTAGCGGATAAACCTTGGCGATATGATCAGTACTCGCAAAAGAAAACTAGCAATACCTAGACAAAAGAGTAATAGCAAACAATAAAATGAAGATTTAATGTGGTTCAGTCCAAACTTGGTTTACGTTTACTGAGAGAGAATTTAAGAGAGTTTTATTAATAAACTTGATACAAAGAGATTTAACATTCCTCTTGATCCCACAAGAGTATTCACCTTCTTCTTGAATCTAGACCTAGATTACAAGAGTATACCTTCTCTCTATGCACATTCATCTTGCTCTCTTTTTTGGCTTTCTTTGATCTTCTTCTTCGAGATAACACAATACATTAGGTTACAATTTTTATTTATAGATACAACTCCTATTTGGACTATGAAATGATCTTGATCGTCGAAAACTTAAAGAACTTTCCTTGATTTAGAAGAATTATAGATCCTTCAAAATTTAGAAACAAATCTTCAATGAATATGAACTGATTCCTACTCATAGTCCACTAGAAAAGAAAATCCAATCGGATAGAAATTTGAATCAGAAACAAACTCAGCACGACCAAGTTAGTCGACTTATACTTTTCATTAGCCAACTAATACCTATATGAGTCAATTCTTTTAGTCGACTCATGTAGATGTCTGAGTTTCTATTGAACATCATCAGTCGATTACTTGATTCTATTAGTCGACTTATCAGTCTCCTCATGCTTGATCTGCTTCTTTTCTCTTTCTTCTTCTCTTCCAATTTGATTGGATTTCTTAGATTATCATCTCTTCTTGAAAACAAGATAAAATCTTAACAATCTCCATCTAGACTTGCTTTTCAAGTCTGTTACAAAAAACACCTTGAGATTTTGGATTACCATCTTGATTCTTTCATTAATTTTAACCGTATCGTGAAACTTTTAACTCTTGTCCCCTCTCCTGGGGCCTTTAGCTGATTATTGTTATGGCTTGGGCCATATGGTCCTTGCCCGAGTGCACCATTTCTCCTTTTTGAAACACTTTGACCTGGTTCACGTTCCGTTATAGTCTTCCTTAAGGCTCCACCTCGCGATGAGTTCCCTTCCAAGCTTACGCCTGAAACTTCACCTCGAACTTAATTTCCTTCCTTCAGCTTGTATAACCCTTCACACTTCTCTCCTTTCAGGATTATCCTGTCATCTTAGCTAACTGTGACGCCGCCTTATTGCACTTGGATTTGGTATCCTTCTTCGTCCAGCACCCCTATGGATATAACATTGTACAGTGCCTCTAGGATATACCGAACCGCTTTCAGAGCACACACCGTCCCATTTCTTTCTATAACATTGACTGTCTCAGTGTCAATGATCTCGCAAACCGAGCCGTCCACCGTCTTGAGAGTCCCTTTCTCTTTTGCAAGTAAGAAGTTGAATAACTTCTTCTGCGAATATACATGAACTGTACTATCAGAATCAAATATCCAGTCTTTATCTTGAGAAGTGTTATCTTCAATATAGGAAGCCATTAATACTTCAGTGTCTGATACACCGCTCATTGTTACGTCTGCCTCACAGCTTGCCCCTTCTTCAATCACTCTTGCTGATACTTGCAGTCATTCTTTCAATGACCTTCTCTATGATAAAGGTAACACGCCTTCAATGAGCCCAAAATTTTCTTTCCTTCTCCCTTTCTTTTCTTTCCCGTGACCACCAAACCCGATCATTCCTGCTCCTCTTGATTTAGTCTTTTTCTAATCTCATTAGATAAGAAAGTTGACGTGATCTCAAGATGAGAGTTTTCTTACTGTAGAGCGTAGTGGTGATGATGTGATTGCATGACTGTAGAAGTGAACCGAGAAGTATTAACGCCTTGTCCTCCTCGTCGATCTTGACTTCAACAGCTAGAAACTCATTGATGACCTTATTGAAGAAGTTTAGATGCTCCTACACCACTGTCTCTTCCTTCATGTGTAGCCATATAATTGTTTCTTCAGATATAGCTTGTTCGAGAGGCTTTTCGTCATATACAATGCTCTAATCTTAACCACGATTATGTAACTGTTTCATCATCCATCATGTTATACATAACCTCGTCTGAGAGAAATAATTGGATCGTGATTGTCGCTTTCAGATCTATCTTCTCCCAATCCTCATCTGACGTACCTGCAGGTTTTGCTGACTTTTCTTGTAAGGTCTTGTAAAGACCTAATTGCATTAGCAATGCTTCACCGTCTTTTACTATAAATTGAAGTTTCTTTTACCATTGAACTTCTCGACCTCGAACTTTGTCATAGAACTTTCTATCTTCGACATATCACCCTTCACCAACCTTTATCTCTGATATCAATGGTTATGTGCAGCGGAAAAATCTTGGTGATATAATCAATACTCGCAAACAAAAACTATTGTAAAGCAAACTAACAATACTTAGACAAAAGAGTAATAGCAAAAAATAATACAAAAATTTAACGTGGTTCGGCGCAAATTTGACCTACGTCCATGGAGAGAAAACTTTAGAGAGCTTTATTTATAAGTACAAAAAGATCTGAATATTCCTCTTGATCTCACAAAAGTATTTACTTTCTCTTTGAATCTAGACTTAAATTACAAAAGTTTACATTCTCTCTATATACCTTCACCTTGTTTCTTTCTTTTTTGGCTTCCTTTGATCTTCTTCTTCGAGATAATACAATATACTAGACTACAATTTTTATTTATAAGATTTTATAATACAACTCGTATCTGGACTGTGAGATGATCTTAGCCGTCAGATACTTGAAGAATTTTTCTTGATTTAAAAGAATTTTAGACCCTTCAAATTTTAGAAATAAATCTTCATTGAATATGAACTGATTCTTATTCGTACTCCAATAGAAAAAAACTCAATCAAATAGAAATCCGAATCAGAAATAGACTCAGCACGACCAAGTTAGTCAACTTATACTTTTCATTAGTTGATTAATACATGTGTGAGTCGACTAATACCTTTTTATAGTCGACTCCTGTAGATGTCTGAGTTTCTGTTGAACACCATTAGTCAACTAATAATTCTATTAGTCAACTAATCTGTCTATTTCTGCTTGATATGCTTCTTTTCTCATTTTTCGTCTCTTCCAATTTGATTGAATCTTCTTGAACCTTAATTTCTCCTTGAACAAAATCCTAACAGTTTGTATTTATATGATCTCTACCTTTGGTTTGATTTAGCTAAAAATAGGAATGAGAAGTTTGTGGAGGGGAATTTAGTGGGAGACCGGGGTAAAAAATTGGGGTACAAAATAAAATTACCGTTCGTTCTAGTTAGTTCATATTGTTAGAATAATAATTATTAGTGAGTAGTATAAATAAAGATAATATTATAATTTTTTATTTATTTTATCTATATAACAGAGAGGCTATTCTCATATAGGATTAAGCCATTGTCTATTTTCTTCAAACCTAACCCATATATTATTTTTTTCACAAAATGGAGTTCTTGGTTAAAGTTGTTGGTATTCTCTGCTTAACAGGAATCAATCTGACAACTAATCAAGATCACTGAGATATCAACAATCTAATTGGTCAGGTCGGCAAATATCAGGTGGGAGGTTTTCCGTTCAATAGAACGTTCCTTAATTTAAGAACCACCTTTCAATTTCTTTCCTTGGTTAAACACCAATTAGACTGAATCTAAATCAGTCTCGATATACTGTAAAGTATATCCCCTGTATAAAGAACTTAATCCACTTATACAGTATTTGGAGTGAGGTACGCTTAGAGCGAATCTCCTTAAGACAATTACGTTCCCCACACTGGTGCTAACGGGATAATGGACCCTGGTCTCCCAAGATACAACACTCCTTCACGATATTTAGATAGCACTACCAAATCACCGTACGGTCGAACCGTAGTCAACCAGTACCTTCACAGGATCTTTGAAGCAGCGGGACAAGGACAAATTTCGAATGAATATTTGCCTTTACTTTGGAGTAGCACCCACTGTTGAGAACGAAGGAAGGTTGAAGAATATTCTTCTTCAGAAGTCCCAGATTCAGACAACAATTCTATAAAAGAATCTGTTGAATTTTCTGAGCCATCTTTCAGAACGAATTTTGCAGAATCTTCTTTGGAAGTCGCTTCGGAAACCGAGTTACGGATTTCCCACTTCTCGCTGGAAGTCGCTTCAGAACTCCACTGCCAGTTCAGAACTTGCTTCAGAACTCTGAGAGAGAGAGAGATTTATTTCTCGCTGTTGTTGGTGTTGGTGTGTTGTGAATGAGAAACTGAAGCGCTATTTATAGTGCTCCAAGAGGGGCCAACGGGTCTGAACCCAACGAAAGGTTGCAACCTTTCGACCCAACAGTCACAACTGTTGGCTGTCCAACTGACGCACCCAACAGTCACAACTGTTGGCAGTCCAACAGTCGCAATTGTTGGCATTCCGCCGGCGCCGGCCGGCCGCCGCCGCCGCCAGCGGCGGCGCGCGCACGCATGATAGGGCATGGTTCCCTCCCAATCGCGCGCGAAAACTCCAAGTACCCAAGGGCACGCCCTTTGTTCTCAATTTTCTCTATTTAAAGACCACGAACTTCCATCGCATGGCCAATGTGGGACTAAATGCTTTTAGCTATCTTTAGTCCCATTTTGGCTTTGAATTAGGCAATCTTTAGACTTGAATATCTCATTCATTCGAAGTCGGAATTGAACATGTGAATATACCACGTTCATCCCCAATGGAAGGAGAACACACTCCAACCATCATCCAATTGATTCGATTAACGGATCTTACCATAATTCAGCTCAAAGATTCGCTTTTATATTCTTCAATTCCAACAATCCACCACAATGAATGGAGATTCAAGGAAATGACACACAAAGAGACTGACTCTATTGTGAAAGGTACTTGAGAAAGAAACTGCATGAGGATAGGTGAACTAGATCTTGAACCTTCCATAGCGAAAGCTTTATCGGACTTACTGGCTAATCAGTGAACTAGGTCTTGAACTGTTAGCCGTTAGTGTAAGCCAAGTCAACAAGCTTCACACAGTGACTTTCCAAATCAACTTTGGTTCTCGGTTGTGTCCGTTTTGGCCCTGGACATTCTTGGTTTCAGAGAGTATCTTTAGGGAATAACAGCCTCCATAGAAATTCCCAAAGAGCCGACCCAACTTTATACTCACATAGGTGATGGACCTATTAAGAGTAGTCTACTCTACTCCACTTGTTTACTAACAAGATATAGGCATCATTAAAAGCGTTAAGCTTATCCTTAATCCACTTGTAGAAAAGCACTTATGTGCACCTTAGGAATGGATTAGAGTCAAGCTTCCAAGTGCTTACTTGCTGAGTCAATCATAACTAGTTTTTCCTCTTGAATTTAGTCCGTGGGATCTCCAGTCGCTAAGTGAGGTTTCCATTAAGCTGACTCGGTAAGGTTAGGCTTTTAGACCCATTCCCCTCGATGCGCAGTTTATACGCTCTCCACTTAAACCTTTAGTAAGCGGGTCCTCTAAATTATCTTTTGACGATACAAAGTCAATAGAGATAATTCCATTTGAGAGCAACTGCTTCACGGTATTATGTCTACGACGAATATGTCTAGACTTACCGTTGTATATAACATTTTGTGCTTCTGGGGTTGATATAGCCTCTTTAAATGTTTGAGGCTCGCTTTCAATAGCGTATGCTATGAAATCTGGACCAAAGATTTTGAGATTCTAGATCTCTGACTTCTTCTTGGTTCAATTTCCGCATTAACAATCGGTTCCTCGGGGCTTTCGTCCCTGAACGCCATCTCATGTGTTCTTTTCCCAGAAGTCTTATCTGTTTCCCGTTTGTATGGAAAGATGTCTTCAAAGAACACAGCATCTCTAGTTCGATAATCATGTTTACATGAATATCTGGTATCTCTGATTTATGAACCAGAAATCTGTAGGCACTACTATTCAAGGCATAGCCTATGAATATGCAGTCCATAGTTTTTACTCCCAACTTAGTCTTTTTAGGTAATGGTGCCAGTACCTTTGCAAGGCACCCCCACATTTTAAGGTAATGGTATGAAGGTGTTCTTCCATGCCATAACTCGAATGGTATTAGACCAAGTTTCTTGTGGGGTACTCTATTTAGAATATAATTTGCAGTTAATAGAGCTTCCCCCCCCAAGTTCTGCGGAGCTCCAGAACTTACGAGCATGGAATTTACCATCTCTTTCAAAGTTCTGTTCTTCCGTTCAGCAATTCCATTTTGTTGAGGAGTATATGGTGCTGTTGTTTGATGTATTATACCAAAACTAGCACATAACTCACTAAAATCATTTGATTCATATTCTCCGCCTCTATCGGATTTTAGAATCTTGATTTTCTTGTTGAGTTGATTCTCAACTTCGGTTTTATATGTTATAAACATATTTATTGCCTCATCCTTACTGTTTAAAAGATACACATAACAGTATCTTGTACAGTCATCAATAAAAGTAATGAAATACTTTTTACCGCCTCTAGTTGGCATAAACTTCAAGTCACACAGATCGCTATGAATTAACCCTAAAGGTTCTGTATTTCGATCAATTGAGTGAAATGAATTTTTCGCCAACTTGGCCTCAACACAAATCTCACACTTGCGAATTTCTTCCAAGTTGAGTTTAGGAATATATCCCAGATTAGACAAGTTTTTCAAAGACTTGTAATTTACATGCCCTAATCTAGCATGCCACAAAATAGGAGACTCAAGCAAATAAACAGAAGAATTCTTTTTATTTATAAACTTCGGGTACAAATACACAGACTTTTTATCTACCACTGCAACATTGGCTTTAAAATGTCCATCAACAAGATAATCCTTTCCCACATACATCCCTCCCTTAGTAAGTACAAATTTATCGGATTCAAATACCATTCTAAATCCTTTCTTACTAAGTATTGTTCCGGAGATCAAATTCTTGCGGATGTCTGGAACAAGAAGCACATCGTTAAGAGTAAGCTCTTTTTCCGATGTCCATTTCAGGATGACCTTGCCCTTTCCTTCAACCTTTGAGGCGGCTGAATTACCCATGAATAGTTGCTCATCTTGCTCAAGTATTTGATATTCAGAGAATAATAATTTCTCAGAGTAGATGTAGCGAGTAGCCCCTGTGTCTACCCACTAATCCTTATTGTTGGTTGTCAGATTCACTTCTGACACCACAGCTGAAAGGCTTGGAGACTCATGGTCGGTCAAGTTTGCCTGTGGGTGGCTTTTCTTATTCTTTTTGAGACGGCTGTGACAATCATTCGCCTTATGCCCCTCTTTGTTGCAGATGTAGCAGGTTCCCTTGAAGTGCATGTTCTTGCCTTCTTGGACCTTGCCTTTGTACCCCTGGGAAGTCTTCTTCCGCTTTAAGCCTTTGGAAGTAGACGCTTTCCCATTTGAGTCTTCGATCACATTGGCTTTTACTTCGTAAGAGTTCTTGCTGCTCCTTTTCTCGGACTTTCTGTTGTCCTCCTCGATTCGAAGCCTCACAATGAGATCTTCCAACTTCAACTCCTTTCGCTTGTGCTTCAGGTAGTTCTTGAAATCTCTCCACGCAGGTGGGAGTTTCTCCACGATAGTAGCCACCTGAAAAGTTTCAGGAAGAATCATACCTTCGGCTTCTATCTCGTGCAAGATAAGTTGGAACTCTTGCACCTGACTGATTACAGTCTTGCTGTCCACCATTTTGTACTCCAGAAATCGTCCTACGACGAACTTCTTGGTACCAGCATCCTCAGTCTTATACTTCTTGTTAAGACTAGCCCATAACTTCTTTGCCGTTGTGATAGGACTGTAGACATTGTAAAGAGAGTCATCCAGTCCATTTAAAATATAATTTCGACAAAGGAAGTCACATTGAGTCCATGCATCAGTTGCAGGCTCTGGTGGATCTTCTTGCAGGAATCTGGCCAGATGAAGAGTGGTCAAGTAGTGCCGTCAAACTTTCCTGGCTTCTCCGGCTTCGGGTTAGGAAGTGGAGTAGGCATTAAATCTTGGAGCTGCATGTTTGGTGCCTTGCTTGTATTATCTTGATTAGTCTCAGACATTTTCTTCAAGTTCAAGCAGAACAGAAGTAAGAAACTTCAATATTAATTGTCTTAAGATTGTTGGTATTCTCTGCTTAACAGGAATCAATCTGACAACTAATCAAGATCACTGAGATATCAACAATCTAATTTGCCAGGTCGGCAAATATCAGGTGGGAGGTTTTCTGTTCAATAGAACGTTCCTTAATTTAAAAACCACCTTTCAATTTCCTTCCTTGGTTAAACACCAATTAGACTGAATCTAAATCAGTCTCGATATACTATAAAGTATATCCCCTGTATAAAGGACTTAATCCACTTATACAGTATTTGGAGTGAGGTACGCTTAGAGCGAATCTCCTTAAGACAATTACGTTCCCCGCACTGGTGCTAACGGGATAATGGACGCTGGTCTCCCAAGATACAACACTCTCCCAAGATACAACACTCATTCACGGTATTTGGATAACACTACCAAATCACCGTACGATCGAACCGTAGTCAACCAGTACCTTCACAGGATCTTTGAAGCAGCGGGACAAGGACAAATTTCGAATGAATATTTGCCTTTACTTTGGAGTAGCACCCACTATTGAGGACGAAGGAAGGTTGAAGAATATTCTTCTTCAGAAGTCCCAGATTCAGACAACAATTCTATAAAAGAACGACTTCGGAAACCGAGTTACGGATTTCCCACTTCTCGCTGGAAGTCGCTTCAGAACTCCACTGCCAGTTCAGAACTCTGAGAGAGAGAGAGATTTATTTCTCGCTGTTGTTGGTGTTGGTGTGTTGTGTGAATGAGAACTGGAGCGCTATTTATAGCGCTCCAGGAGGGGCCAACGGGTCTGAACCCAACGAAAGGTTGCAACCTTTCGACCCAACAATCACAACTGTTGGCTGCCCAATTGACGCACCCAATAGTCACAACTGTTGGCAGTCCAACAGTCGCAATTGTTGGCATTCCGCCGGTGCCGGCCGGCAGCCGCCGCTGCCAGCGGCGACGCGCGCACGCATGCATGATAGGGCATGGTTCTCTCCCAATCGCGCGCGAAAACTCCAAGTACCCAAAGGGCACGCCCTTTGTTCTCAATTTTCTCTATTTAAATACTACGAACTTCCATCGCACGGCCAATGTGGGACTAAATGCTTTTAGCTATCTTTAGTCCCATTTTGGCTTTGAATTAGGCAATCTTTAGAATTGAATATCCCATTCATTCGAAGTCGGAATTGAACATGTGAATATACCACGTTCATCCCCAATGGAAGGAGAACACACTCCAACTATCATCCAATTGATTCAATCAACGGATCTTGCCATAATTTAGCTCAAAGATTCGCTTTTATATTCTTCAATTCCAACAAAAGTGTGATCCGATTTTCATCATACATACACAATGAGAAAGTGATTCATTAAAAAGCTCTTAATGAATACATTCAAGCAGTCCCAAATATAAAAAAGAAAAGTCCCCAAAAAAAAACACAAAAGCACACGCAATGCAAAAAAACAAATACATGATACATAATTGATACACTAAACTAAACAACCATCTGCCTCCACTAGCCGCTGACTTTGTTTTATTGATGAAATGAAATTAAAAACAAAAGAAGTGAGAGCTCATTTTTCTTGAAGCAAGGTGTTGCCCTCTCACCATCGATCTTTGCTCTCTAATCTGCATAGAAGATGCAACAATTGTTGGTTAGCAACCAAACATCCCTTCTAACATTAATATTTATGCATCATTTTAATTGTAATAATTAATTAAGTTAGATTCTACTAGTTGTACGTATAACATTTTTTTGGAGAAGCCAAATAATGTAATAATTATTACAATTAAACTACATATCATATTAACCTACTAATTCTTTGCATCCTTGGGCTTTATTGGCACTCTGCAGGCCCCCTTCTTCATACAGTCAATCATCATGTTTGCAGAATCAATGCCTGAAAAAAATTAGACATTTCAACTAGAGCAGTGGATTTTACACCCCCAGTGAATTAATTCTACTTGTTGACATTGAGCAACACAAACCTGCAAGATATGCACCATGGACATATCCATTGTAATGCTCACTTGTATGCTCCCCTGTGAAGTACACTCTTCCAACTGGTGCCTATCATTTGTAAACAATTATATTCGATTAAATATTCGGATGTCTATATCCCTAGTAGTCAGATATTAGGCAGATACTCGTAGTTGTGCATTACCCTTATTTGATCATACTCGTATCTGTTAACTCCGAGTGGCCAGTTCGAGAAAGTGCCCTTGTAGAACCTATCAGACCACCACCGAGGGACTAGTATATCGGTAGCATCAGGGATGTTCTTGCCGAACATGGACCTGAGGACCTCCATGGCCTCAGCCTTCGTCTCGGCGTCTGATTGCTGTTCTATCCTTCGCGATTCCTCGTCAGTGACTGTAACTAGCAAGACATTGGACCCTGGATACTCCTTTTCGAATTGCTGCAACATGAAAAGTGGTTCTAAGATACTGAAATGGTTGGTTATCTATGCTAATAATCTATGCTGATTTAATCATTATGAACAAGATTCATTTCAGAATTTGTATAAAATTTTATGATCCATTTTAGATCATAGTAGCCAGATTATTAGAGGAAAGAAAACCCAAATAAATTTAGTTGCAGGGATTTTGTCTGACATCAGAGTATGAATAGAAAATCAAACCATGTTGCTACTTGAATATATTAATTAGTTAGGTTAGTACTTACTGTACTTCCAAGTTTCTTTGCCTAAAAGTATGATTAAGGTGTCATAGGTTCGTACTTTAATCTAATTGGATTAAAAAATTTAAATTCATCAGATTGTTCAAAAGTCATTATCCACACTTTTAATTTGATTATATTAGATGAAGCAATTTTTTTTTTTTTTGAGGAAAATTAGATGAAGCAATTGTGAAAATAACTGTAGTGTATTTAACAAATATGAACCAATTGCTTGACAAAATTACCTGCCAAATTGGATAATAGCCTCTCATTTCACTTGCATAGAGGAAAAACTCCGTCCCATTTCCTTCAGGCCAGAATTTATAAGGGAATTTAAGGAATATTTTTGTGTATACTGCCATATCAAACTGATATATTGCCATTATCTTCCAGTGCTGTCCAAAATAATAAAAATAAAAGTTTAAAATTTACTTAGTGTTAATGTGAGTTAAACCATTAAAACATTTATCATTTTTCACAAAATTTGAAGACATTAAGTTTGAAACTTACAGGTAAATCTGGCTGAAAATCAATTAGCTTGGTCTGTAGAACACCAATGCTGACAGAGACCATGACATAATCTGCTTTATAGACTGAGCCATCCTCTGTGGTGACAGTCACACCACTTCTTGATTGAGAAATCTTTCTCACTACCTATTTAAATTTAACAAATGCTAATTACTCAGAATTAATAAATCTGGCAGTGTTTTGCCTCACTGCGTTCTTTCATTATTTTCTTTTAATGAAATATAAATAGCTCAGAAGAGAGATTACCTTGTTTAAAAGTAATCTACGGTCCACAATGGTACCATTTCTGGTGATCTTAAGGAATTGGTTAGCTACATGATACACGACGCTCACATAGCCGCGTTGGTCTGCGACAAAGTAGACGTCCTCCCCAAAGTTGGCGAAGGTAGGCAATGGCACTGTGTTTTGCAGGCTCGTCACCCTTGGGGTTCTGCGAATTCGTAGTCGCAACTGTAGTAGTCCACTACCATGTCCACTGGTGTTGAGGGCACACTGCAACAATCGACACACCATAATCATTGAGTTTATCGATTAAGCAATGGTTTCAAGTCGAGATGTGTATACAAATGACTATAACACATTTTTTGTTTTTTTACATTAGTTGTCGATTTAGGATAAAGAAATGTTCTCTACGGTGCTAATAATTTAATAACTATCTTTGTAGCTTACCTATTATTTGAATAAACCAAGGGAGATGCACAATACAATGAGAATACTAGTACAAAATACTTAACTATGTGTGGGTAAGTCTTCTATGTTGGTTCATGGTTTCTCTTGATTGTAATTCATGATCGAGTTTCAAGGAAATAGTGTTGCGAAAATTCCTCCTTACATTTTTCAGTTCATATTTAGTTAGTGAACTTGTGCTCATCAATAAAGTTGATTTGGTTTACCTTGCACTTGATTTTGATTTTTAGCAAAATTCTCTGCCCGAAATCTTCACCTTTAAGCCCCTTTAATATGTGAAAAAATTTCTCCATCACATATATTATGTTTACATGTTACTAAAGAAAAACAAACACTTAACTATTTAATAAAATCAGTACACTTATCAAAGCAGGAAAAAAAAAAAAAAATAACTGAGAAGATCTGAGATGAGTTCATCTTGCCTCCATTTGTGAGTATGCGTTGGAAGAAGAGGCTTAAAGATTTCCTTTTTTTCACCCAGGGATTTATTTGAAAAGCAAAGTCAAAATGGTGATCTAAAATAAATTTTCCCTTTTCAATATCTCAGACATATTTCAAGCTTTCTTAAGTACAATTATTGTCCCGTTTTCCTCAGAAAAAAATTCCAAATCTCCATGGGTAAACTCAAAACCCATAGATGGATACAGTCCTGCAAGATGAGTCAAAAGTTCGTTTTCTTCTTCTTCTTCTTTAAATTTATTAAAAAAAAGGACGGCCACGGAGATGCTGAGTACGTTGAGAATTACGAGAATAATAAAATAACAACAAAATAATAGAATCTTTATCTCAAAATTTTGAGACGGCTGAAGAAGAATACAAATATTTCACTGTCAACAAAAAAAAAAACCTACTCTTGTTGATATAATAAGCTGTAAACAAATTATACTTCTTGTATATTCTCTTCTCTCCGAATCATTAATGTTTAATTATCCAATTAAACTTAATCACTCTTCTTACCATGTTGAGTTTCCCCCGCCCATTTAATTAGACAGTGATCACAAAACTAGTTTCCTTGGTTAATATTTCTAATTAATAGAGCCAAAATAATTGGAAATAAATGCAAAAAAAAGGAAAAAAAAGGTTGTAATGGCTCTTACTGATTTTGTAGGCGTTGGTACGTGAGAATAGAGATATCGCTGCTGCCGCTTGCCGGCAAAGCGTCGGAGAACTTCTCCGCAGCCTCATCAGTTTTCTCTGATAGATCTATAGCCTTCTGAACAAGTGAGCTCTTGTAAAGCCCCCCACTGCAAAACAATTCTTTTTAATAATTATTATTATTATAGTTATTATCAGTTTTTATTCAATAAGTTCATGAATAATATTGATGTAAAATAATTTGACAATTTTATCTACTTATTTCTCCGATCTCATCTCTTTTTCTTTAGAGAAGAAAGATCAGAAGTGCAACAAGATTAAGATGTAATAATAATAAATAATTAATTAATTAATTACTCTTGTTTATAGGTGTTAGAAGAGATGTTGCTGTAGTCGGAGTAGAAGTTTCTGAGCCTAAGCTTGTTAGCCATCTCCCAAATGGGGTTCATCTGATCGCCACCCACTCCTTCGACCCAGTTGGCCCCCATCTCCACACTGAGTCCGGCGAAGTTGGTCTTTCGGATGCGGCCGCCGATGCGGTCTGTGGCCTCGAGGATGAGGAAGTCCTTGATGCCCGCATCCGATAAGGTCTTGGCCGCACTTATCCCTGCATGCATTCGTGAAATTAAGCTAATTTCGGCTGTAACTTCGTCTAGCTATAGCTATAGGTTTGCTAGCAATGGTTGGTGACTGACCGGAAAATCCTGCGCCGACGATGATGACTTTGGGAGAGGCAGCTGCTGCAGCTCCGACTAGGAGTGTAGCAAGCAGGAGAGCTATAGTAGCAATGGCCTCCATCTCTCTCTCTCTCTCTCTCTGTCTCTCTCTCTCTCTCTGTGATTGTGAATTCAGTAGTCCCCAGTTATTATATAGAGGTGAAGCTGTGAAGGTCAAGCATGACTTGGGTGTTAGGTTTCATTAACTTGTGTGAGAGAGAACATTTTTGTTTTGATTTTTAGTCTCACACGTTGGATGGGATAAATGAAGTTGAATAATATAATATCAGCTCTTTCCCATTCTATTGTTACTGGACTTGGACTTGGATCATAGACCAGGCTTGCGCCATGGGCCGAGCAAGCCGGAAGTTACAAATTTTTACAAACATTTTCTTCTCTTTTAGTTACAAAATTCTTATAAAAATTCTTTCCTTTTCAATTTCGGGTAACTAATTTTCATCTGAATAGATATATAATTCATCGTCCCGGGCTAGATAAAATCTAGACGAGATACCGATCATCTTTCTTTTAGGACAGTACTTCTGCAAGACTATGCCACTCGAGACCAACAAAATTATTTTTCTTTTAATTTTTTATATTATTTGTATTTTTTATGTTTGAACAAATATTTAACTTATTTAGAAATTTATAATTTAATTTGTTACATGTTTTAAATAAACCGCTCCTCTTCCCGGTGCCAACAAATCAATTCATTATTTATATATTCTTTACATTTTTGTGTCTTGGAAAACGGCCCTTGGCCATCTGGATACAATATTTAAAGTCTCAAAGTTTAACAATTAGATCTGTGCACACAAATCAACTCTTGTGAAGATTGACAAACAGATTGTACGAATTAGTTTCTTCATTATATTTGTCAAAGTCCCTTTCTTAATTACATATGTCTATAGTAAATGCTAATTGTATCATAAAATTTATACTACTTCATACTAATCACGTGGAAAGACAGTGAGGAGACTGAGTTAGAGCTAATTAAGGGATTTAAATTATTGAGTATTGCAGTTTTATCTTTTATAAAAGGACGAATATTCCTTCTTCTTCACTTCTCTGTTCATTTCATCTCAAATCCTTCTTTTTTATTTCAACAAACCACCTCCTCCCTCTTCCTCATCAAACCCATCCGCTACAGTTCCGGGCTAAACCCAACTCCTCTTTCCACTGCATCTGTTGCCTCCATTAATTAGCTCACGGTGATCTTATACGTGCAGTTTATGGTTGCAAGCAAATGACAACTACCTGAGAAATGTTGGATATATACCTAGGAAAGTCACCATCTTTTTAGCTTTTATCAAGACTGTATTACTTTTTACAATTTTCTTCATCTTTCAATTAATGTCACAATCATGAAGCATTTGTTTTCCATTAAAAAAAATAATTCTTCCCTTACACAGCACAAACACATGCATCTCCACTTCCTTTGATCCTTAAAAGATTCTTTTTCTTGAAAACAAATTTTCTAATTATCGTCGTTCAACATATTGCACTTAATTGAGCTGGAAAGCTAATTTGAAAAAAATTAAAATACTTGTCAGATTAAGTCCAAAACTATTAGTCTTTCTTATCTACATGTTCATGTAATACACAACTAAATCTCTTAGCTTTCCACAAAAACTGAAGGAAAAAAATTAACTGCAAAGAGGAAAAAAAGAACTGGATCAGGTTCCTTTTCATTCTCAGCCCACAGAAGTCCCTTGCAGTTAATAAGTAGAAGAAAGAAAAATTAAAAATTCGGATTGTAGTCATTATTGTGACATAGGTTCGAAGATGAAGACACAATAATATAATGCATGGACGGAAGGAGCTTAGAACAAGAAATCAATGACCATCCTCTCCTTTTCATTCTCCTACCAAGGGGAGAATGTTGGTCCCACAAGAGCACGATCAATTCATCCAAGCAAGTTGATAATCTTTTAATTTTTTTTAGAGTTTAAAATAATGAAGTTTATGTTATGAAACGATGGCTGCCAACTTTTACTGTGCACTATTAATAATTTTACTATGCACTGATGCAAGCGATGACGCAAACATGCATAGTAACTACATAGTAGTGACTGCATAGTACCCCAAAGTTTTCTTATAAATAGACCCTTCCTGATTCATTTCAATGTACACTTAAGAAATTAATAAGAATTCCTACTTCTACTCTGTCTCTAAAATTCTCTGTTTTGGTGTTATATTTCTCAGGTTTTACAACACGTTATCAGTACGATCGCTCTAGTTTTGTCCCCAGCCTCTACCTCCGTCAGCTCAGAGAAAAAATTCTACCACAAGACTCTACCTCCATTAGCTTAAGATAAAAATCTTATCACGAACCTCTACTTCCATTACTCAAAGAAAAGTCCTATCACAAGTCTCAACCTCTACCTCTACTATCTCAAGGTAAAAATGACAAGTTACTCTACTTATAATACTTGTATAACATCACCACTATAAGGAAAGGAGACTCTGCCACCTATTTATAGTAATATGATGTGATTACGAAAAATTAGATTATTATACTAATTATATTCATATAACACCACTGCTATATTTGAAAGGAGGCACTGCCACCTATTTATAATAAAGTGATGTGATTATGACAAGCTAATAATATTTCTTGTTGTTATCTTTACTAATCTCTCTATTGATGCTTGCGTGGAATAAACCCCAAACAACCAATATTATATATTTTATTATTCTGTTATTTATATCTGTATAAACACCTACTGAAAGGTTTACCGAGTAGCGTGGCGCGTCAATGTTTATTTCAATATTTATTGCTTTATTAATTATGAATGCAAAATACCCAGCAAGTAAAGTGGTGTGCCTATATTATAGCTCATAATATATGTAGTATAATACATTTATTTTACCATTTCTTTAATTATAATATTTAATTGTATAAACGACTAGTTTTTACTCTATAAATTGGTGAATTATAAACCATATAACTCACTTCTCAATCTCTCTTCATTCTCAAATTTTTTTCATCATCTTCACAAGCTTTGTATTCAAGATTTCACAAGATATTTAGTCTATTTTTCAAGTTTATTATTGTCGTCATCATCATCAATACTTCTATCCTTTTCGTTATATATATATGGATCCAAGTGATTTTTACCTGGGCCTTTTAATTTTAATGTTCACCTTCCCTCTTTTGTTTATAGCCATTATGATTGAAATGTAAGTTTTATTACTTTATTGTGAAATAAAATATTGTGATTCTAATTATTTTTATATTTTATTATAGTTATCACCATGTCAAACTTACAAAACTTGAGTACATTACACTTGATATCACGGGAAGGAATTATATGTCTTGGGTTATTGATATAGAAATGCATCTCGAGTCAATGGGTCTCACTGAAACCATTAAAGAGATAAACTCTACATCATCACAAGATAAGGCAAAGGCGACGATGTTTATCCGTAGACATCTTGATGAATGCTTAAAATGTGAATATCTCAATATAAAAGACCCAAGTGTCTTATGAAAAAATCTCAAAGAAAGATTTGATCACCAAAAGGAAGTTGTGCTCCCTGTCTTGCGTGATGAATGGAATGCTTTGCGCTTCCAAGATTTTAAGAAAGCTAGCGATTATAACTCTGTAATATTCAGAATGGTATCACAATTAAAATTCTGTGGGGTGGATATCACAGATGAAGAAATACTGGAGAAGACTTACTCCACATTTCATGCATCTAATATAACACTGCAACAACAATATAGGTTGCGTGATTTTAAGAAATATTCTGAACTAATTTCATCTCTTCTTATGACAGAGAAGAATAATGAGCTTTTGATAGAAAATCATCAGTCTCGTCCTACTAGTTCAGAAGCATTTTCAGAAGTAAATTTTGCATTTTCTAAAATTATGGACGAGAATATAATCATGATCGTGGTCGTGGACGTGGTCGTGGCCGTGGACGTGGTCGTGGACGCGGTCGAAGTGGTTTTTACAACGCTTCACAAAATAACGTGATCCACAAGAAACATCATGTAGAAAGACATGATAAAGAAAAAGATGTTCGTAAAAGTTCTCTTTAAAATCCTGAAGATTCCTTTTATAAATGTGGCTCCAAAAGACACTGGTCTCGAGTATGCCGAACACCGGAGCACTTTTGTAAGTTTTACAAGGTATCCTTGAAAGAAAAAGAGAAGGAAGTGAATTTCACTGAACATGATGATTCTATGAATGTTACAACTTATCTTGATGCTTCAGATTTTACTTACTTTCAACCCATCATGATTTTATGGATATTGGTGATAATTAGATATATGATTATATTACTATGTTTTGTTATTTGTATTGTCAAATTTATCTTTGAATGAAATATTTCACTTATAATAATATGTTTAAAATTTTATTCTCTCTAAATGATTTATTTTGCATGAAGTTTGATATGGATTATTCTAATGATGAAGTCAAGACAAAACTGGAGATATTTGCATTCCGCATAGTGGTACAACACACACTATTCTCAAACATGAAAGGTACTTCTTTGATTTAAAATCAACAAAGACAATTATCAATACAATATCAGGTCTTGTAGACTTGATTGAAGGAACTGGTAAAGCCAGCTTTATATTGCCAAATGGAACAAAGTTTTTCATAAAAGATGCTTTGTTTTCACCAAAATCCAAAAGGAATTTGTTGAGTTTTAATGATATATATATATATCTTCATGGATATGATATTCAGTCTGCAACTGAAGGAAATATGAAGTATATGTATCTTACTACTTATATATCAGGAAAGAAGTACATATTAGAAAAACTACCAAAGCTTTCTTCAGGATTGCGTTACACATATATAAACGTGATAGAGTCACATATGATAGTCAAAGAAGATACAGAGATACTAACTCTGTGGTGTGATCATTTATGTCATCCTGATTCAATGATGATGCGAAGAATTATTGAGAATACACATGGACATACATTAAAGGGTCAGAAGATCCTTCAAACTAGTAAAATTCCATGTCAGGCTTGTTCTCTAGGAAAATTAATCATGAGACCATCACTAGCTAAAATAAAAACTAAATCACCTACCTTTCTTGAACGTATCTAATGTGATATATGTGGGCTTATACGCCTATTGTGTGGATTATTTCGATATTTTATGGTATTGATAGATGCCTCTAGTAGATGGTTACACGTTTGTTTATTATCAACTCGCAATGTGACATTTACGAGATTTCTTTCTCAGATAATTAGATTACGAGCATAATTTTCTGATTATACAATCAAGAAAGTTAGACTTGACAATACTGGTGAGTTTACGTCTCAGGCTTTTAATGATTACTGCATGTCAATTGGAATAGCTGTTGAACATCATGTTGCCCATATTCATACACAAAATTGTTTGGCTGAGTCACTGATTAAGCGCCTCCAGTTTATTGCTAGACCATTAATAATGAGAACAAAACTTCCTATTTCTATATGAGGTCATGCAATTTTACATGTAGCAGCATTAATTCGCATCAGACTAAGTGCATATCATGAATACTCCTCTCTACAATTAGCATTTGATCAAGAGCCAAATATTTTCCATCTTAGAATTTTTTGTTGTGCGATATATGTACCAATTGCTCCACCACAACGTACAAAGATGGGTCCTCAAAGAAAGTTGAGAATATATGTCGGCTATGAATCTCCTTCTATTATAAGATATCTTGAGCCTAAAATCGGTGATATTTTTACGGCTCGGTTTGCCGATTGCCATTTCAATGAGGTAATTTTTCCAGTATTAGGGAGAGAAAAGAAATAACTGGAGAAGGAGATTACATAGAGTGAACCATCCTTATTACATCTTGATCCTCACATAAAACAAAACAGAAAACCAAAAGATTATGCATTTATAAGAATTACCAGATACGTTCACTGGTACGAAAAGAGTGACTAAATCATATATACCAACTGTAAATACTCTTACTCGGATTCAAATCCCAAGAGGACAATCTGAGAATGAAGTCACTAATGAGTCTAAGACACACCTGAAGCGTGATAAACCAATCGGCTCTAAAGATATAAATCCTCGAAAAGAAAAGGAGCAGATAAGCATGATGACCCCAATGTGCAAGAATGTGTTCCAGAAGAAACACAAAATAAGACAAATTAAGAGATGAAAAATCCTGAAGGTATAGAAAATCGTGAGATCTCTATTGATTATGTGAATACAAGAGGATTATGGAAACAAAATAAGATGAAAAATATGGATGAAATATTTTCTTATTCCATAGCATGTGATATTGTTAACGGAAGTGAGGATCCTGAACCAAGATCCGTCACTGAATATCAAAATAGGCATGATTGGATAAAATAGAAAAACGCTATATAGGTTGAACTGAATTCGCTTAATAAGCGTAAAGTATTTAGACCTATTATCCTCACGTCTGAAGCAGTGAGACCAGCAGGATACAAATGGGTTTTTGTGCGAAAACGCAACAAGAAAAACGAGATTGTGAGGTATAAAACTCGACTTGTTGCTCAAGATTTTTCACAAAGATCTGGAATTAATTATGAAGAAACGTATTCTCCAGTAATGGATGCAATTAAGTTTAGATATTTAATCAGCCTAACAGTTTCTAAAAATTTAAAAATGCGTCTTATGGATGTTGTTACAGCTTATTTATATGGGTCGCTCGATAGCGATATTTATATGAAAATCTCTAAAGGATTTAAAATGCCTGAAGCATTAAGTTCAAAACCTAAAGAATTATATTCGATCAAATTACAAAGATCGTTATATGAGTTAAAACAATCAGGGCGCATGTGGTATAATCGCTTAATTAAGTATTTGTTAAAAGAAGGATATGTGAATAATCTTATATACCCATGTGTTTTTATAAAGAAAACAACATCCAGATTCATTATCATTGCTGTATATGTTGATGATTTAAATATCATTGGGACTCATAAAGAAGTCTTAGAAGCAATGATGTATTTAAAGAATGAATTTGAAATGAAAGGCCTTGGAAAAATCAAATATTGTATTAGTTTACAGATTGAGCACTTTTAAAGTGGATTATTTTTACATCAATTAAATTATACTAAAAAGGTTTTGAAATGCTTTAACATGGATAAAGTAAATCCTTTAAGAACTTCAATGGTTATTAGATCATTAAATGTAGAAAAGGATCCATTTCGCCCTCCTGAAGATAATGAAGAGGTTTTTAGTCCTGAAGTACCATACCTAAGTGTAATTGGAGCTCTTATGTATCTGGCTAATTGTACCCGATCAGATAGAGTATTTACTACTAATTTATTAGTAAGATTTAACTCATCTCTTACACGGAGACATTGAAATGGTATTAAATATGTATTTCGTTATCTTCGAGGAACAACTAATTTTGGTTTGTTTTATTTTAAAGGATCAAAACAAGAAATAACTGGTTGTGCAGATGCAGGTTACTTGTCAGATCCACATAAAATCAGGTCTCAAATAGGATATGTGTTTACATGTGGAGGTACAGAGATCTCTTGGCGTTCACAAAAGCAGACACTTATTGTCACTTCTTCTAATCTACTGAAGTCATAGCACTTTATGAAACAAGTCGAGAATGTGTATGACTAAGGTCTGTAACTCAACACATTCAAGTAACTTGTGGATTACCAGATAATAAAGATCCAACAGTACTGTTTGAAGAAAATGCTGCATGAGTCGCTCAAATAAAGGAAGGATTCATCAAAAGCGACCATACAAACATGTACTCTCGAAGTTCTTCTCATTTAGCCAAGAGCTTGAAAAGAATAAGAAAATTAATATTCAGTATATCCGATCAAGTAATAATGCGGCAGACCTCTTTACAAAGACACTTCCCGCTACAACTCTTAGAAAGCTCATTCAAGATATTGGATGCGTCATATGCGAGATTTATGAAGAAGAACTACTCATGTCAACTTGAGGGGGGAGCTTACGTGGCTGCACTCTTTTTTCCTTACTATGATTTTGTTCCACAGGTTTTTCCTGATAAGGTTTTTAACGAGGAGCATAGAACACGTATACAAAGATGATATACTCTTTTTTTCTTCGCTATGATTTTGTCCCACTGGGTTTTCCTAACAAGATTTTTAATGAGACATCATCTAGGTTGACAGCTAAGGGGGAGTATTATGAAACGATGGCTGCCAATCTTTACTGTGCACTATTAATAATTTTACTATGCGCTGATGCAAACGATGACGCAAGCATGCATAGTGATTGCATAGTACCCCAAAGTTTTCCTATAAATAGTCCCTTCCTGATTCATTTTAATGTACACTTCAGAAATCAATAAGAATTCTTACTTTTACTCTGTCTCTAGAATTCTCTATTTTGGTGCTATATTTCTCGGGTTTTACAACAGTTTAAGGTTTATTTGGATTTCCTGTTTAGGGAAAAAGGTCAGGAGACGGCGTTGAACTGACCAAAGATGAAAATGAGGAGAACGAAGCGGGAGAAGGAATCTTTATTTTCCTATTTACTAGAGAAGAGGGAAAGGCAATTCTCAATTAATTAACTCTATAAGTTGTTGGGATAGAGTTACAATATACATAGGTGTAACTAAGTTAATTTATACATACTTCTTTCCATTACATAAAAAATATTTTTTAAACACCTTGTTGGCACCACTCACATTAATTTTTGTCTGCATCTCATTAAGAATTTTTTGTGTGATTGAAAAAGGTGTGTGTAATTAAACTTAATTACACCTAGGTGTATTGTAACCTTACACACACACACACACACACATATATGAGTTAGACTACAAAATTTTTGTTTATTTGTGGGTTAAACTTTTAACGGTTTGTTTTTCATGCTCCGACATCCAAGTATAAGATTCACTCCGTTGAAGTTGATCTATATTATTTGAAGTCTCTAAAAAAAAAAATCATGTCATTTGAATTCTTTTTCTTATCCATCAAGTGGGCGCAAAACAGACGACTAAAAGCAGTGAGTTGTTTAGTTTAATGTTATATATTATTTGAAATCTAATAAAAATTGGTTTGTGAGGGTTCTTAAGTGTTAAGATCATAATGAAATGATAGGATATAGAATTTGTATGTCTAATAATGTAGATCTAAGTAAAATGCTATTTTTGACCGTCAATTTTATGCCCACTTGATGAATAAGCAAAAAAATATTTAAATGAGATGATTTTTTATTTTTAGAGACTTCAAATAAACTTCAACGGAGTGAATTTTGCATTAATATATCGGAGTATAGGATTTGAGCCGTTTAGAATTGGACCCAATAATAAACGGTTATTTCGTAGTCGACTCCTCCCTCCCCCTCCTTCTCTCTCTCTCTCTCTCTCTCTCTCTCTCTCTCTCTCTATATATATATATATATATATATATATATATATATATATATATATATATATATATATATATATATATATATATATATATATATATATATATATATATAAAGGGATAGAGTAGTGATATGCAACTTTTTACGCAAGGCTAGAACTAAAATAGTATAGAGATGCGGAAATGGTGGAGAACAGTGGAAGATTAGATTGGCGGCTAAGTTCTAAGGCCATCTCCAACCCACGCTAAAAATAGCGTGGGTTGGCTGGCAAATAATTGGCGCGGGGTCCAACCCCGCGCCAATTCGTACCCGGCATTTTGCCGGGTCTACAGTGCTGCGCCAATTCTGGCGCAGCACTGTAGCACCCGGCAAAATGCCGGGTGCCTTTTTTTAATTTTTTTTTATTTTTTATTTTAGTTTAGTTTTAGATTTAGATTTTTTGTTAGTTTTATTTTAGTTTTAGTTTTAAATTTAGATTTTAGTTTTAGTTTAGTTTTAAATTTAGATTTTTTGTTTTAAATTTAGATTTTTTTTATTTTAGTTTAGTTTTAAATTTAAATTTAAATTTAGTTTACTGTAGCACCCAGCACTGAAAGTTAATTTAAATTTTAGTTTTTATATTTTTGTATTTTATTTAGTTTTTATATTTTAATTTTTTAATTATTTGTTTTTAAATTTATAATTTTACTTTGTTTAATTCAATATATTTTATTAAGTTTTTTATTTTAAGTTTACATTTTATATTTTTTATTTAATTAAATGAAAAATAAATCTATTGTGCATTAGCAAAATCGTAGTGTAAAATAAATTCCTTTTGTATTTGTGATTCACCACGCTCGTACAATTATCTAGTGTTTATATTGTTTTATATAAATTAAATGAAAATAAATCTATTATTTTAAAATTGAATATATTATTAAAAATTTCATATTTCTTATAATTGAATATAGTAGAATTAAAAAATAATTTCTTAATTTCATTAATAAAAATATTAATTAATTATTAAAGTTAAATATTAAATATTATATAAAATTATTAAAAGTTAAATACATTTTAAAATATTTTAATAGTATTACGCAATTTACTTAAATTATCACATAATATGTTGATAATTAAATTTGATACAATAAAATAATAATAATAAAATATGTAGAGAATATTCCATTTGGAGTGAAAAATGGAGTGATGGTTGGAGAGGTTTTTGTTGAACCCTCCATTTTGGAGTGAAAGTACACTCCAAAATGGAGGGTATGGTTGGAGATGCCCTAATGCATCACACTATTATTATTATTATTATTGATGTGATTAATGAGACGTTAACAATAGGGAGAGAGCAGACTTTAGATATATACTATATTATTTATGAGACAAAAGGTACACCTTCATGTGAAAGAAAAGGGACTAGGAATCAAGAAAGCAAAGCAAAATAGGCACTGCACTGTGTCAATGTGAACCCCAATCATGATCCTTGCTCGTGCATGTACCGCGGGTCCTAGACTTCTAGATTCCCTACAAACTATCTCCTCTTTTCTTGTTTTTGTGTGTGTCGACGTGTCAGTGGGATTCATTTAATTCACGTTGTGAGACACACGTAGTGCAAAATGGTCAATTTTGTGTAGACATATGAAAATGATGTCAGATTTTAAAGATATAAAATTTTAAAAAATTTTACATACAATTTTTTATTAGATTTCAAATATTATACACTGTTAAACTAATCAACTCACTATTTCGATTGTTCATTTTGTGTATACTTGATGATTGAGAAAAAAGTATTCAAAATACTTGATTTTAATTTATAATTATTTTAAACAATATATATCAATTTTTACGGAGTGGATCTTATATTTAAATGTCGCGATATTGAGTTTGAGTGAGAAAGATTCAGACTCGAATCCTTTCTCATGTACCAAGTCTCTCTCTCTCTCTCTCTCTCTCTATATATATATATATATATATATATATATATATATATATATATATATATGGGCTTACTGTATCTCAGCCTGCGGGCTGAGAGTTTTCTCAGCCTGCGGGCGTGGCAACATCACCGCCCCACATCTGTTAAAAAATTTGGCGGACAAAATCCTGTAAAATCCCGCCCAATTTAATGCCAGTCACCTCAACATTGTATTTTTCGAAAATACCCTCCATCACAACATTTTACCTTATTGTAAAAAAATTGTCTTCCAAAAAAATTTACAGCTCTAAAACTTCAACCGGCGGTTCTGATCCAATTAGTTCTTTTCCTTCAAAAATTTCATCCGTTTTTGAAAAAAAATATTTGCAACTGATGGCGCCTAAGAAATCATCCGTCGAAAAAGGTACTACAAAATTGATATTTTCAAAAAATTTTAGGGTTTTGTATTTTAATAGTTTTAAATTTTTTCAAGATTTATTTCTGAAGTCGCATGTTTTTTTAAATTTTTTTTAAATATTGGAAACATGGTCGCAATTACGAAAGAGATTTTCAAATTTTAGACGATAAAGGTCCTATTTTTTGAAAGTTTTTATTATTTACTTCTATTTTTACTGTGTCGCAGTTCAGATCTGTGCGACTTTGGAATTTTTTTTTTTTACCTTTCCTTGTAGATGAATGCGACGTAGGTCGCAGTATATGAAATTTACTTTTTTTTTTCTCACATACTGACGACATGGGGTCGCAGTTGTTTAAATAAGAGTTGTAGTCTCAAGTCTTCACCAAGGTCGCAGTTTATTTTAATAATATGTTTTTATCAAACTTGTGTCGCAGTTGTTTCTTTTTGAACTGTAGTCTTATGCGACCTTGGTCGCAGTGTTGGCCCTGGTCTCAGTTGTTCTGATTGCACTGTAGTCCTATGCGACCTTGGTCGCAGTGCGACCTTGGTCGCAGTACATGTAGTGCGACCCTAGATTGCAGTGTAGTCCTGGTTCTAGTTGTTTTTTTTTTTGCAATGCATGACTGCGACCGAGGTCGCAGTTTATTAAAAAACAAATATGCTTTTTATCCCTTATAATTTTTAAATAATCATTGGTCTAAAGTGTTTAATTTTTCTTCCTATGTAGGTAAACAACAGATACATGTTCGTCCTCTGAGATCAAGCATAAAACTAATGTGCCAGTTAATGAAGAAATTTAAAAAGTACATACAGCCTGATTTCGTAGAGGCGATGAAGAATACCCCATTTGGCCCAATCTTCATGGCGTTCTACAATGAAGAATTTGGGACTGAAAAGGCTCTAAAATCAAACGTTGCCGTACTGCGTATTTTAGACCAGTATGACAGGAATGCAAAGACCTTTACAATTGGGGGCAAAGAGATTGAGTTAACAGTGGAGGATGTTGCCCTAACTTTTGGTCTACCTGTCAATGGGGCAGATTTTGTGATGAATAAGACATGTACGATGAAAGATAGAGGTGTTATAAAACATTTTTTTCCCAATATAAAGAAGATCACAAAAGTATCTATTGAAGATGCTGTGGATGATCTTCTTGTCAAGAGAAGGAAGAGGGATATATTAGATGTGACACCGGATGAACAATTTGAGCAGCAATTGTCTATAAAAGAAATTATAAGAGATATAAATAGACTTGCAGCTCAAGACTTTACCACATTAGTCATCCTATACATGTCGGCCACTCTTTTCTTCTCTGGCAGTAAATGCACGGTGCCGTGGTATATTGTGGAACAGATTGCCAATATGCAACTGATGAGGACAATATGCTGGGCAAAAGCTGTTTGGCAATTCCTGATTGACTCAATGGACATCTTCAGGCAAAGCACGTACGAGCTGCAACGATGCTCAGTGCAAATTATTATAAGTACAAATCTCAAATTTGGACAACATTGTATGAAATTTACCCATAAATCGAGAAAATTTGTGGAAACTAATTTAATTTTTCATTTTTGCAGTATTGGCTGTGTGAGAGGGCACCTATTTTTGAGCAGAGGTCTGGTTTGGAGGAAAAAACACCACGCGCAGTAAGATGGGACCTCCAAAATATTAGCAGATCTCTACTTGAAGTTGATCTAAAAAAGATTGACAGCAATATTGTAAGTTAAACTTTTTTTTATGTGTAGTACAAATAAAATGCGACCATAGTCGCAGTATTGAGCCACCTTTCGCAGTTCGTTTTCTGCCTGACAAATATTGTGCGACCATGGTCGCATTCTCTTGAAAATACCCTTTTCAACAGAATTGCGACCATGGTCGCAGTGTTGAGCTGCATGTCTTGGCAGATAAATTTTGGCACGACAAACATACTGCGACCATGGTCGCATTCTTATCCAAAATATTTCATAAATAAACTGCGACCATGGTCGCAGTATCATTATTTCATTGTTTTATTTTTAGCTTACATTTTTCTGTTTATTTTCAGATTTTGAGTCGAATGGCCAACATCTCTAATGATGAAAAGAATATGGTTGGCCTTCCTGTTGAAGGGGAAGAGGATGTGGAAGAAGAAGTAGCAGAAGATGAAGGTGAAGAAAAAGAAGAAGAAGAAGGTGAAAGTGAAGGAGATGAAGGAGGCCATACATGTAATGAGGCTGACATCCCGGCGGAAAAGGAGTCAGAAACGGCTGAAACGAGTGAGCAAGAACCAATTTTTGAAGGTTATTTGCCACCTCCACCGGATGTTCAAGCAGCAGAAATAAAACGATTGAGGTCTGCAAATCAGCACTTGAGAGATTATGTTTCTCAGCTTGAAAAAAAGATTGAAAATATGGAGACTGAGAAAAGACTCAAGGCTGAATTAAAATTTAAAAGGAGAGAAAAAAAAGAGAAGAAAAAACAAAAAAGGCAGCAGAGAAAATTAAAGGTTAAAGAAGAGGAAGAAGAAGAGCTGCTGAGAGCAGCCGCTGCTGTGAAGAAGGAGAAGGAAAAGGAGAACAGGAGGAGAGAATTGGAGGAGAAGGAGAAGGAGAATAGAAGAAGGGAAGAGGAGGAGAATGAAAGGAGGAAGAGGGAAGAGGAAGAGAAAGAGAAGGAGAAGAAGAGGGAAGAAGAGAAGGAAAAGGAGAACAGGAGGAGAGAAGTGGAGGAGAAGGAGAAGGAGAATAGAAGAAGGGAAGAGGAAGAGAATGAAAGGAGAATGAGGGAAGAAGAGGAGAAGGAGAAGAAGAGGAGGGAAAAGGAGGAGCAGGAGAAGGAGAAGAGGAGGAGGGAAGAGGAGGGGCAGGAGAGGAGGAGGAGGGAGAAGGAAGAGAATGAGAAGAAGAGGAGGAAGGCGCAGATGGAGAACAAAAGAATGAAGGAGCAGATGGAGAAGCAGGCTAAAGAGGAGAAGAAGAAAAAACTGGAAGAGGATAAAATCATGGGTTCTGAGTCTATTTTAAATATTACTGGAGAAGATGTGCCAAGTTTTTCTCTGAATATAAGTCAAATGACTCAAGAAATCCAAAGAGATAGAGCTTTTGAAGAAGAAATTCAAGAACATACTCCGCCTCAGAAGCAATCCTCAAAAGAAGCTGTTTTGGAAACCTCTAAAGGAACAATAGAAAGGGGAGTCAAAGAACGCAAGCGCGCTGAAAGAGATCGCGATGACTCCGACTGTTTATCCAAAACAGAAGAAAAAAAAATGAAAATCCTCTTCCACAGCCTGCGGCTGCGAGTTCTACCGCTGGTTTCGGCGACAAAGAGATTTCCTCCAATGAGCCAAAATCGAGAGAATTGACCGAAACCACATCATACAGAATTCTGCAGCCCCATCAACAAGCTCTTATAAAACATTTCTTCGACAAGTCCTACTCTGAGTAAGTTAATTCATAGCAAAAAAATTTCTGTTATACCTTTATATAAGAACAATTAAATTACTAACTTTGTTTTGAATATCTTGCAGTTCTACTGCGTATCAGGATACCAATAATGCAATCATCATTTTAAGGAATGACATTGAGGACCTGATGTTCAGTAGAGACTTAGATGCAAATGTAATTCATTTCTACATGCAGCATCTTGAGAAAAGAGAAGGATTAAAAAGCATATTCTTCCGAAGCGAAGCTTGGGTAAAAATCTACTTTCTCCTTTACGGTTTAATGTAATATCAACTCTGGAAAAGATTACTAATATTCTCTATCTCTGTGTAGGCATAAATCATGTACTGCGACTAAGGTCGCAGTGAATAATTAAAATGTACTGCTACTAACACATGTACTGCGACTAAGGTCGTAATTTATAATTAAAATGTATTGCTACTAACTCAGGTACTGCGACAAAATGTAACAGCTGCGACCTGCGATCTGCGACCAAGGTCGGAGCTGCGACCAAGGTCGCAGTTTATAATTAAAATGTATTGCTACTAACTCAGGTACTGCGACAAAATGTAACAGATGCGACCTGCGACCAAAGTTCGGAGCTGCGACCAAGGTCGCAGTTTATAATTAAAATGTACTGCTACTAACTCAGGTACTGCGACAAAATGTAACAGCTGCGACCTGCGACCAAGGTCGGAGCTGTGCGACTAAATAATATAGTGCGACTAAGGTCGCAGTTTATAATTTTTTGTTATATTTTTAATTCATTTTGTATTTGATTTAAATTTTTTTTCTTGTCCGCAGCACGGTGTTGTAAATAAAATTGAAGATCTGGAAGGTCATTTCATCAAGCAGAAGCTGTTGAAAAACTGGACAGCTGACGTGCAGTACATGTTCTTCCCGATCAATCACAAACATAGTGCCGACGAATCGGGATTTCACTGGACCTTGCTGGTATTCGATTGCTCCACAGAAGAGTGGATTTTTTACAACTCTTTGGTCCCAGCTGACAAAAAAAGTAGTATAACAAAGCTTTACCAAACAGATGCAAGAATAATGGTGAGTTAAATTTTAATATTTTGATTACTGAAAACTTGCAATTAATTTGGTTAATACTAATTTTTGTTCCTATTGACATTGCAGAAAGATAGATTATTAGAGATTTTTGAGATTCATTCCAAAAAAAAATGAGAAAAAATAAAATAAAATACGCAAAATGCCCCCAACAAGCAAACAGGTATATAAATTTTTGACATGTAATTTCATTTCATATTTTCTACTTTTTTTTAGTACAAAAACTAATTTCATTTAATGATTGCTCTATGGAAATTTCAGTGTTGATTGCGCTATATATGTATGCAAGTACATGGAAAGCATAGCGTCTGGCTATCATCTATCAGCTGCTGATGCTGTTACGGTTGATGGTGTACAGAAACTAAGAAGTGAGCTTGCATACATGATACTTGCAGATGTAGAGAAGAGTTGGGATGAAGAAACAGACATTATACGACATACGACATATGAAGACTGATCTCCGTGCAAATTATTGATATACCACAATTTTTTTTTATAAATGTAAAAAATATTTCAAGTACAATTCATTGCATAATTTTTTTGTTGTATTGATTTAATTTATACACAGTTCTATACATTTATATATTATAAGTTCCATTGATTATTTACAGTCTTCATTTGTTACAACTTGGCTTTTACTATTGCGTACTGATGTTAGAAACAAACATGCCTTCAGTAATTGTGTTAATCAACAACAACACTGCGACCTTCGTCGCTATGCGTGTTAATATTAAGGAAACACCTACCTAACGTACAGCGACTTAAGTCTTCACCATCTCAAAATTATAAAAAGAAGGTTGCGACTTTGGTCGCAGTTGATAGCCGCAGCCTTAGTAAAATACAATGCGACTTTGGTCGCAGTTGATGGCGGCAATGTTTTAATCAACTACAACACTGCGACCTTGGTCGCTATGCGTGCTAATATAAAGGAAACACCTACCTAACATACTGCGACCTAAGTCGCAGTACATGTAGTGCGACCCTAGATTGCAGTTGCTGGCCATCTTTATCAATAAGAACACTGCGACCTTGGTCGCAATGAACCATGTACACTGCGACCCAAAGTCTCTGACTACATTATGTACAAAAAAAATTAAACTATAAAGTAGAATTTTGTAGCATTAAAACTTTAAAGTACAAGTACATACAAAAATAATACAGTAGAAATCAAAGAATGATAATAAATCTGATTATAATTACACGCCAGTGTCAGAATGCGACTTAATCTCTCTACACTGTGCGACCCTGGTCGCACTTCATAAAAAATTGAAGTCTTTGTTCCTTCGAGATGGAGGCAACCCAAACCTACTTCTTCTGCCAATAAAAAAAATAAATAGTAAGAATTTTAAAGATTAATCGTTATAAAAAAATGATTAACAGGTTTAATGTAATATACCATTAACGGACAACCAGTCCTGTAATGGCCCAGCTCTTGGCAGTTACCACATCTTCGATGCTTAACTTCCTTCTGATATATAGAATCTTCAAAACCAGACTTAAGCCTGGATGCAGCTCTAGGTCTCCCCTTGGTTGGTACAGGACCAATTGGATCACGTATATTCAATTCTTCACCATCTCGCAATATGACAACGGATCCACTGGAACCAACGACAGTCTTAGGATGTGATGAATGATCATTTCCTGACATTGCTCTGTATTCTCTAGTGGTATTTTGGGCAAAACTTTCCAAAACTCCCTCCAACTTTGAAATATTTTCATCAGAATCAGCAACCATGTCCAGAATTGCATTAAATTTTGAACGAACTGACCACAATCTAGCCGTCCGTGGAGTGCCTTGACTGGGAAAAGGCCTCATGCCATTTTCAATTGCAACATTTTTGTAACGAGCATCCAACCTCCATCTCTGAAGTATATATGATTCCGGTATATGTGTAACGTGATTGCGCCACAAAATACACAGAATATGTCTACATAGGATACCCTCTGTTTCAAATAACGAGCAACTGC
>JAVJIF010005310.1:100000-200882 GCA_038442645.1 Agave tequilana
TTGCACTTGGAGAATCACGGAGTTTTGGAGCAAGTCTACTTGAAGATGAAGATCATCAAGAAGACTTAGGTATCCTAGTTTAGATAGAGTTTTAGATCCATTTGTAAAGCTTAGTTTAGTTGATATGCTCAAGTGCACAAAACACACACGTTTCATGATTTGGTTTTCGGTTTTCGTGAATAATAGATCCAAACAAGTTTACTTTATACCTATGTATATTAGATATGGTCTAGATACACATACATGCTTTAAACTTGCTAGACAAACTTATTTTGACTATCCTATTCATGTTTTGGAAAAATCAAGTTTGATAAAAAATACAAGTTTTGTTTTTGATAAAATTGGCAAGACACAAAAATGAATTGATATGTTGATATATTGTCTTGAAATTTTTATCACTTGTTTGAGTTTCAATATAAAATGATAAAACAATTTTTATGGTATTTTTAAAAGAGATAAAAGATTTTTTAGAAAATATTTTTCCAAATTTTTCTGACCTGGTTTTGTGCTGACAGGCTGGTCGGCCGACCGGGACGGTCGACCGCACCAAGGGCCGGTCGACCGATCCGGTCGACCGACGTGCACAGACGTGCACGTCTGTTAGGCACAGTGGACGGTCGACTGTGCCGGTCGACCGGGTCTGAGAGCTCTGCTCTCGGTTTGTTTCGGTCGACCGGGCCGGTCGACCGCTATTGCCCAACGGTCACATTTCTGACCGTTGGCGGTCGACCGGACCGGTCGACCGGCAGTCTGTCAGACTGCCAACTCAGCCTAACGGCTAGTTTTGTATAGGGGCTATATAAACCCCATCTCTTTGGGGATTTTGGCCAAGTTTTCTAAGAGAAAAATTTTAGTTTTCTGAAGTGTTTAAAAGAGTTTTAAAAAGAGTTTTTGGGCTTTAAACTCCTCATCTCTATTTGTTTTGGGTTTTTGGAAAATCAAAGAAAGCTAGGGTTTTGGGAGATTGAATTGATTTGCTTTTTCTATCTTCTACAAGTGATTTCCCAAGAAGTTTTTTAAGGAGAAAAATTTCTGGTTTCTAGAGGTTTTAAAACAAGTTTTCAAAAGTGTTTGGGGCTTTAATTCTTCAATCTTTATTGTTTTAGGTTTTTGGAAAAATCAAAGAAAAGAATATTTTGGGAGATTTGTCTTGGTTTTCATTCTATATCTTTTGGAAGGATTTTCCCAAGTGATTTTCTTTGTTGCTAGTTTTCCAAACACCTAGTTTTCCACACTTGAGCTATCTTCTATCCTAAACTATTAGGATCTTGTTTTTGTGGAAAAAGATAAGAGAAAAGAAAGAGAAGAGTTTGAGGTTGTTTGTTGTAAACCTCTTTGTTGTAAACACCCTTTTATTTGTGAATCCCTCTTCGGTAGAGGTGATCGGGTGATTGAGTTGTATCCCTCAAGTGTGAGGTGATAGTGTTGGTTGTGAGCCTCTTCGGTAGAGGTGTTGTGGATTGTGGTTGTTGTAGCCTCGGTGGCTTTGTAAGTTGAGAGAGGAGTTAGGTACTCCTTATAGTGGATTGGGAAATCCTACACGGTGGTGTAGGCGGGGATGTAGAGCAAGGTGCTCGAACCTCGAAACAATCTTGGTGTTTGCGTTTTGATCCATTGTCTCTCTAACTCTCTCTCTTTACATTTGTGCAAAGCATCATTTCATACAAGCATCATACTTTCATAGCATTCATATTATATACATTGCTTGTCTTGCCGTGCATCTTTCATATTGTAATTTATCCTTGATTGCTTGGCTTGATTGTGTGTGCACATATTTCTTATTGCTTGGATTGCTTGTGTGTGTGTGCCTAACTTGTACTCATCCAACAAGAGCTTCACATAGCACCTCAACCCATTTCAAGGGGAATCAAGGGGAGTTAGTCCAGAGCCTCGCAAGGGAAATTCGGCTACACTTGTTGTATTGTATTAGTTTGTGCATAATTTGCATTAGCTTCCGCATTTAGCGCACTTAGTTTGCAATAAGTTTCTTAGATTAGCACTTACACCTATTCACCCCCCCTCTAGGTGTTTTTCAATTGGTATCAGAGCTAGTGCTCTTGATACTTAGGCTTAACATCCTAGGAGTGATCCATTGCTTGCTAATCTCATTTACATTTGCTTGTTTGCACATTCATATATAGTTTACCATGGACTTCATGACCCCTCCTAGCTTTGACTCTTCCAACATTGATGTTTGGAAATATAGGATGTCCATGTACCTAAAGACCCTAGGTTTGCATGTCTTCCTTGCCGCAACCAAGAGATGTTATCTTGGTGATGGTAATCATATAGGGGCCAATGCACAAGCCCTAGAGGCCATTAGAAGCACTTTATCTAAAGATTATCTTTATGTGTTTCTAATCTTGATTCCGCTTTTGCAGTGTGGAACAAGTTGACAACAACCACCAACACCTCCAAGCTTCAAGTCCAAATCCAAGAAGAGGAATCTAGTGGAGAATCCAACTCTATATGCTACATGGTCCAAGGGAATGACTCCCTTGAGGTACATTCGGAATCTCAACTAGATAGTAATGATTGTGCTAGTTCTTCAAATGATTATGTTGATCCCCATGCCTTAAATGAAGAACTATCTATTGTGTGTGAAAAGTTAATAGAAAAATATAACGTGTTGAAAAAGAAAGTCTAGAAATTGAAAAAGAAAATAAGTGTTTGCATTCTAGACTTGATTGTGTTTTGCAAGAAAAGGTTGAGGTCTATAATGAAAGGGATTCATTGAGATCTCAATTAGAACTTGCACTTAAAGAAAATGAATTTTTTAAATCTAAAAATGATTGCCATATTCTTTTGAAGAAAAATGAAAACTTGTCTTCTAGAGTTGATTTTGTTTTAAAAGAGAATGTTAATTTGAAAAATAAAATTATTTCTATTTCAAATGATCTAGATGTTTGTTTAAAGAAAAATATTGTTTTGCAAAATAAGATTGATGCACATGTTTACCATGCTAGGGTAGTATCACACACTTCACCTATTGCATGCCACACTTCTTCTTCTAAGATTAATGATGATATTTGTTTGCTTAAGAAGAAGGTTGATTGTTTGGGCTCCACTATGAGCCAATGTGCCATGAACCACTCACGGTTGGAAACCTTGGTTCGAAAGAAACAAGTTCCATCTTTTATGCATGCACACCCTCCACGGCATACACATGCTCCTCACGGACACACCCATCACATGTATGCTCATGTGTACACATGTACACATTGTGGACGTAAGGGCCACCTGCTAAATTTTGTTTTGATAGATTACATACTACTAATTTAGCAAAGAAATTTGTTTGGGTTAGAGAAGGGACTAACCCCCATGGACCCAACAAGATGTGGGTACCAAAGACCACCCCTCCTATTGTTTTTGATGTAGGTGTGGGCTCTCACATGACGTGAGAGTAATGACACCTTGGAGTGGATGCGTTCCGGACTTAAAGGAAATCTATTGGATGCATCACTTTCAAGGGAAGATTTGGTGGAGATGACCACCATGTTTTGGAGACAAGGAGAGTTGCTTCTTCGGTTTTGGTAACAATCCTTTACTCCCATTTATTGTTTACATGCTTTCCATGTTTTAATGTTTATAGCATGTTTTTGATGTCTATGGATTAGTATGTTCATTCCATGTTTATTAGATCCTTGACATACATGTATAGTATTTGAGACACATATGCTTATATGAACCCATATTTAGTGTTCTCACTTTTGTTTAAGCTATAATGTACATCATGAATCTAATACATGTGAATTTACATAGTAATCATGTTTTAGTTTTATCATGATGACTTTTATATTTGTTTTGATGCTTCATGTTTTGAATATATGTTTAGATGTTTGTTTTCATTAAGACTAGTTATATACTTGTACATAGAGTGGGCTACAAATAAATCTATATATATTGAGCTTGATTGCTTATTTGAACCCATTAGATGTGCTAGTATAGTCTAGTTTTGATGATTCATACATTTCAAACTTGTATTCCATTTTTGAATTTATTTTATGATTGTGTGTTTCACTTCATGTATATGTTTGTATTGCCAAACTTTAAGATATACATGTATACCTCTTGAGTCATTTGCCTTTCTTGCAAATCTATATTTGGACTCAATTGAGTTTAGGGATATGTATGTATACTTCATGTTTGACAATTCATACATATACCTTGAAATGAAATTTGTTGTGATGAAAATTTAGTTTTTCATGTTTCATGTATTTATGTTTAACTTCATGTATATGTCCATCTAGTTCAAACTAATCTTATACATATACATCTTTTTGAGCCACGTGCCTTCATGAATATTCATTTAGTGGACTCGTTGAGTTTTGGATATGTATGTATATTTTAGCTTGTATTAGACATACATATGCCTTGAAGATTAAATAAGGAGTTTTATATGATTTTTCATGTTTTTGATGGAATTATGTTTTAAGGAATAATTGAGCTTAATGAAATATTTTTCATGATTATGATCTTCACATATTATTTGTACACTCATATCTATTGCTCATGTTTTGTTTCTCATGAGTTATGCTTTATTGGTTAGAGTGATGATTATCATGTGAATTTCAATTTTGTTTTATTCCTTGCTTGAAGGATTTCGTGCTAGTTAACAAGTTTTTCATTTAACTAGTTGCGGTGTTCTTCATTTTGGTAGTGATTTTCAAACAAAACTACATTTTCAAATCTATCTTTGAAAACCCCTACCTTCCAAGGGCGGTAGGATGGGAGATCATGTTCATGTATGCCCTAAATTGAAAATCTTTAAAACTTGAATTATGATTGGGTGGTAGATAATATGATGTATACACTTGAACTTATTGTTATGTCAATTGGTATCATTGAACTCTTTCAATTGGTATCATTTTGATCTTCTTGTATACTCATATATGTTTGTATGTATGTATGCTTTAAATTCCAAGTATATCAATTTCTATTGGTATCTATCTTTCATACATATATATGTTTGTGTTTATGCTAGTGCTTGAGTTTCAATTTTGTTTAAATTGATTACTTTTAAATTGTTATCAAGACTATGCATGTCTTTAGTTTGTTTTTCATAAAGGGGGAGAAAATTTGATTTTGTATTTCAATTGGTATTTGTACTCCCACTCTTTATGATTAAAAGTTGTTATTTTGAACATATGATATCAACATCAAATTTGTTTATATATTTTCAAAATGAAATATATTCTTACAATTGGTATCAAATTTGTGTTTAGACATTCAAAATTTGTTATGTTGTTTTACAATTGGTAATTTGTTATGTTTAATTACAATTGGTATTTTCAAAATTTTGTTTAAAGAAAATATTCAAAGTTTGATTTGTATTTCCTATATGCAAGGAGAGCTTAACATCTCTCCTACATATAGATTCATGTTGAGTATATTATAAATTGAGGAGCTTGACAACTCTTCTTTATATGATATACGTGTGTAGGGGGAGCTTCACATCTCCTCTTATGCATTACATAATATGTGTTATGTGAATTGGGGCTTGTCATCCCTTCTTCATGTAATGCATATGTGTAGGGAAGCTAACTTAGCGTCTTCCTCTTCATGAATGTATATAGCATATAACATATATTGATTCTTGTTTATTGGTATCAAGATGCTTCATTGACATATTTTTAATTGATATCATGTTTGTAGTCACCCCTTATTGATTTTTTTTTGTTTTAGACAAAAAGGGGGAGAACATTGTTTGCATTGTTTTGATTGACAAAAAGGGGGAGAAAGATTTTTACCCCTCATTTTATCTATGGTTTTGATTGTTTACCCCTTTGTTGATGATTGACAAAAAGGGGGAGAAGTATTTGAGTTTTATATGCATACTTATGTTTTATATGCATATATTATGTTTTAATATCAAGAATATTAAGTTTAATTGTTTATTAAGTTTAATTGATATCCAAAGCTTGCTTTGTAATTGTTGTACTTGGTATTTAGAGTTTATATATGCTTCTTTTCATGCATAAGCAAATAAACAATAAGATATGAAAAATATGTATGTCTCTTGTTTAGAATCATAAGCTTTCATTGCATATTTATTTATTCATTTGTTATGCATGAGTTAAGGGGGAGCTTCCTTGAAGCTTATCTTTAATCCATACATATATAACTCCATGAGTTTTGTCATCATCAAAAAGGGGGAGATTGTTGGCCCAATGGCCTTCCACTCTAGTTTTGATGATGATCAACACTCATGTAGTTATGTTTACTAATATTCTTGTGTTTCTAAGTTTCAGATCATTAACAGGATATTAGTTGGTGATTAGCTTCAACAAGATGATTAGAAGCTTATCATGGTGATTCCGGTGCCAAAGCTTAAAGATCATACCTTTGCACTTGGAGAATCACGGAGTTTTGGAGCAAGTCTACTTGAAGATGAAGATCGTCAAGAAGACTTAGGTATCCTAGTTTAGATAGAGTTTTAGATCCATTTGTAAAGCTTAGTTTAGTTGATATGCTCAAGTGCACAAAACACACACGTTTCATGATTTGGTTTTGGTTTTCGTGAATAATAGATCCAAACAAGTTTACTTTATACCTATGTATATTAGATATGGTCTAGATACACATACATGCTTTAAACTTGCTAGACAAACTTATTTTGACTATCCTATTCATGTTTTGGAAAAATCAAGTTTGATAAAAAATACAAGTTTTATTTTGATAAAATTGGCAAGACACAAAAATGAATTGTTATGTTGATATATTGTCTTGAATTTTTATCACTGTTTGAGTTTCAATATAAAATGATAAAACAATTTTTATGGTATTTTTAAAAGAGATAAAAGATTTTTTAGAAAATATTTTTCCAAATTTTTCTGACCTGGTTTGTGCTGACAGGCTGGTCGGCCGACCGGGACGGTCGACCGCACCAAGGGCCGGTCGACCGATCTGGTCGACCGACGTGCACAGACGTGCACGTCTGTTAGGCACAGTGGACGGTCGACCGTGCCGGTCGACCGGGTCTGAGAGCTCTGCTCTCGGTTTGTTTCGGTCGACCGGGCCGGTCGACCGCTATTGCCCAACGGTCACATTTCTGACCGTTGGCGGTCGACCGGACCGGTCGACCGGCAGTCTGTCAGACTGCCAACTCAGCCTAACGGCTAGTTTTGTATAGGGGCTATATAAACCCCATCTCTTTGGGGATTTTGGCCAAGTTTTCTAAGAGAAAAATTTTTAGTTTTCTGAAGTGTTTAAAAGAGTTTTAAAAAGAGTTTTGGGCTTTAAACTCCTCATCTCTATTTGTTTTGGGTTTTTGGAAAATCAAAGAAAGCTAGGGTTTTGGGAGATTGAATTGATTTGCTTTTTCTATCTTCTACAAGTGATTTCCCAAGAAGTTTTTTAAGGAGAAAAATTTCTGGTTTCTAGAGGTTTTAAAACAAGTTTTCAAAAGTGTTTGGGGCTTTAATTCTTCAATCTTTATTGTTTTAGGTTTTGGAAAAATCAAAGAAAAGAATATTTTGGGAGATTTGTCTTGGTTTTCATTCTATATCTTTTGGAAGGATTTTCCCAAGTGATTTTCTTTGTTGCTAGTTTTCCAAACACCTAGTTTTCCACACTTGAGCTATCTTCTATCCTAAACTATTAGGATCTTTTTTTGTGGAAAAAGATAAGAGAAAAAGAAAGAGAAGAGTTTGAGGTTGTTTGTTGTAAACCTCTTTGTTGTAAACACCCTTTTATTTGTGAATCCCTCTTCGGTAGAGGTGATCGGGTGATTGAGTTGTATCCCTCAAGTGTGAGGTGATAGTGTTGGTTGTGAGCCTCTTCGGTAGAGGTGTTGTGGATTGTGGTTGTTGTAGCCTCGGTGGCTTTGTAAGTTGAGAGAGGAGTTAGGTACTCCTTATAGTGGATTGGGAAATCCTACACGGTGGTGTAGGCGGGGATGTAGAGCAAGGTGCTCGAACCTCGAAACAAATCTTGGTGTTTGCGTTTTGATCCATTGTCTCTCTAACTCTCTCTCTTTACATTTGTGCAAAGCATCATTTCATACAAGCATCATACTTTCATAGCATTCATATTATATACATTGCTTGTCTTGCCGTGCATCTTTCATATTGTAATTTATCCTTGATTGCTTGGCTTGATTGTGTGTGCACATATTTCTTATTGCTTGGATTGCTTGTGTGTGTGTGCCTAACTTGTACTCATCCAACAAGAGCTTCACATAGCACCTCAACCCATTTCAAGGGGAATCAAGGGGAGTTAGTCCAGAGCCTCGCAAGGGGAATTCGGCTACACTTGTTGTATTGTATTAGTTTGTGCATAATTTGCATTAGCTTCCGCATTTAGCGCACTTGGTTTGCAATAAGTTTCTTAGATTAGCACTTACACCTATTCACCCCCCCTCTAGGTGTTTTTCAAATTCTTATCTCCATCATCTCCTCCTTTCCTTCCCAACTTTTCAACCCTCTCCACAATCGGCTCCCCATGCCGCCGCTGGTGCCACCACGGCCGGCCACCCCCATCTTCCGCCTCCCTTTCTTTTTCTCCTTTCTTTTCTTTCTTTCTATCTTCTTTCCTTCCTCTCTTTTCTTTTCTCTCTGTTTTTCCCTTCTCTCCCTGCTACTCTCTCTCTCTCTCTCATTCTCTATCTTTTTCTCTCTCCTCCAATGGGTTTAAACCCACATCCATTTACCACTAAAATCCAAACTCGAACTCATTAAACCTAAACCTAATACCATAGTCACTTAAGTCCATTTGGGTCGGGTTATTGGATCTAAACCCAACCTGTTAGGAACCCAAACCCATTTCTAAACCTTATAAAGGTAATTTTACATAAATGCCCTAGCCATTTATAATATTTATAATTTAGACCTTTTGTTTCATATTTCACTCATTTTTATGATTTTTAGTGTTCGAGCGATATCTTGCGCATCTAGACTCCAAATTGGATGATTCTAGAACAGTTGCGATTGGAGGAAAGAGAGCTACATTCTCATGGTCATTTTGTAAGTGTTTTTATTATATAAGTTATACTTTTATCATGTTGAGTTGGTTGTTTATATTTAATAAAAATAAGATTACCAGTAAATCTCCGTTATTATTATTTAATTTTTTAACAAATTATAACTATTGTTAAAACACTGTAATTAGGATATGCCTGATCATTCTTTAAACATGCCTAATAATAAATTCTTCTTTTCTTGATTTATTATCTGTAAATTTATATGGAGTAATTAAAAAGCATTGATAAAGGAAAACCCAGATTTATAGCTAAATATAGTAACGTAGGTAATTATGTGATATTGACCATACTCATAATATTAAAATCATTACAACAAAATAATAATAAGCTGACACAAGTTCATGTCACCTTGATACTGGCACCGTTACACAAATATTCTACAACACCAGATCATTATAAATTTATATACTAGTATCACCGGTACACTGACATTGTTATAGTCTGTACTTGTATCATCTAAAATACTAGACACTCCAGTACACTGGATATTATGTTTCGTGTATACACTTATTACACTAGACATTGTCATTCCATGTATCACCGCTACACATGTATTGTTGCACTGAACGTCTATTATTTCATATTCATGTACTCCTGATACACGGATACGTTATCACACTGAATACCTTTACAAGGGATACGTTGTACACTATTATTTTATGTTCTTACATCACTTTTAATACATCACCGGTATACATGCAATTGATTGTTTCTATATTCCTGTTGCATGGATCAATGCTCGTATTACATGAATTTTTTCTACATGGATATTCCTGTATTCTCGTACATGACTGTTTCCTGTTATTAATATTGATATTCTTTTAACTGGACATGTGAGCTGTTGATACATGATGTGTGGAACTAAGTGCCACGTGGCTCAAAACCACAGAGGTTACCTCTAGAATCCCACATCTCCTATTTTCCGTAATCTTATTTTATGCTATTAACAAAGCTCATATCCTATTATCATTTTTCATGTAACATGTACTATACTTACTCCTGATGTACTAGGTAGTTTTAATATAATAAATATAATATGGAGATGGGGGAGACTTGACGGTTGACTACATCTTGTCAGGTGGATATCTAGATTCATTGTTAGTCCACTGCAGGGATGGTAGTGCTGTTTACCGATCGTATATAGCTCCATGAGCTCTTGTTTCCCGTTTCATGCCCTCCTCTTAGCGGAGGGTTTGGTCTCAGCAGCCAGGAGATTGTTTAAGGCCGTAGTCCCGAGTATGCGCGGGATACACTCACTCGATAAGAGCTCCTTGACCATTGGGTTTCCAATTGATATAATAAAACAATATAAGTAATGATGACGACGGGAACACTTGTTATTTAGTCACTCTCTCATTCGGATCATGGTACCCGTATGCCATGTTTGCATGGGTTCGTCTGGAGTATGGGCTCCAGTATGAACTGTCAGTGGTATGGAACACTGAAAGAGATTGATTAAAATATCATGCGGTATTGATTGTTATTATTGTACAAATCATATGACATGCTCAAGACATATATATTAGTGTCCATCTATATGTGTTATATATCTTGTTATCTTATCTATTACTATGTTGCATGCATACCTTATACTTCATGTATTATCCACAGACACACTATTCATGTGTACGTATACCTTGCATTCCATGTATTCTCCGTTTCATTTATTTTCTTCACGCTGGTATATTTACTCTGCTTACATGGCGTAGAAATGTTCCTATTACGCACGATACTATCATGCTACTGTTATTATTAGTTTAACCAATAAATGTGAACTAATAAAATATGGTACATGGTATTTAACTAACTTGATTTTATTGATATATCACTAAATACAATATCTTATTTCACATATTGATAATAACCTATAAATGGCATAACATATTATGTATAACAATTATACTAACATATTATTATAAAGTTTGGTGATATGTATAAAACTCTTCCTGATTTTCCTGATGATATTAATTGATATATCTATCAGACTTTTCCCGCTAATATTGATTGATGTTAATGGTATGTAGTTAGATAACATCATAGAACCGTTGTAACATGCTAGACATTGATATTATCACAGTGCTAAACTAAATCTTGTATATATTTACCGATTGTTAGTATACTTTATTATATTACTGGTATTTAAACATGTATTATATATTATTACCTTATTTGTATTACTGTAATGTATATATTATCGTTCCCTTCATTTTACCACTCACTAGGTCGCTTTCTGATGACCCTGAGTTTGTGTGCCCAGGTTAGAGATTCGAGATATCATAGTATCAGACATCCCACGGGATACATATAAGAGACCTGTCACCTATACTATTCACCGGTATCTTTATTCTTTGTTTTCATTTTCATATTTATCATTATTTTCATATCTATTATGATTACTGACCCCTTTTACAGGTATTCTTATTCTAACTAATGCTGAAATTATTGTGAATATTGAGTTTCTTTCCTGTACTGAGGCTTAATGTACGTACGTGAGGGTATTTTTGCCCGACGTATATACGTCACCGTAGCGTCTCCGTATCCCAGGATCAGGGTGTTATAGCCCCGTTCCCGCAAATACGGAGATGCTACGATAACGTATATATGCAGAGCGAAAATAGATTCACGTATATATGCTAAGTCTCAGTACAGTAAATAAAACAATATACACAATAATTTCAGCATAAATAAGTACAAGAATACCTGCAAAAGGGGTCAATGATCATGATAGATATGAAAACTGAGATAATTAAGGAAATAAAGACGGAATAATAATGATACCTATGAATAGTATAGGTGACGAGTCTCCTATGTGTATCCCATGAAATATCTGGTACTATGATATCTCAAATCTCAAATCTGGGCACGCAAACCCAGAGTCATCAGAAAGCGACCTAGTGAGTGATAAAATGAAGGAAGCGGTAATATATACTTTAGTAATACTATCACGATAATAATATATAATACATGTTTAAATACTAGTGATACAATATAATGATAATAACAATCAGGAGAAATATACAAGTGTTATATTTTAACATCATATATACCTAGCATGTTGTAACAATATCATTCCATAATAGTATCCAGTGTTATATCATGACTATCAGTTTATATATCCGGGCTGTACTACCAAAAATAATAGGTAAGTCACTTTGGGGATTATGTACCTACAGTCAATAAAGTTATACCATTTATATATTATTCTCAATATGCATATCATGATACAATTCTTGTTTAATTTAATAATAATAATAGCATAATGGTATCGTGATGAATATGAACATGTGGATATGAAGTATATAGAATAATCATACTACCGTATTGTGATGATACAGTAATAATGTCTACAGGGTATACATGAGCAGAATACATGAAATGCAGAGTATACGTGTACATGAATAGTGTATCACCACATGAATGTTAACAAGTATCAACAAGTGTAACAAGGTAACAGGTAACATGATAGTGGACAAATATCAGAAATAGTAATAAGTACAACTGAACAATAATATAAATTTATCAAGCGAATTATGTTATTTATACAATAATAACAATCAGTACCGCCTGGTATTTTAATCAATCTCTTCCAGTGCAGTTCAGATCAGAACCCGCACTCCAGACAAACCCATCCGAATATGGCATACGGGTACCATGATCTAAACAAAAGAGTGACCAAATAACAAGTATTCCCGATATCACTATTGTTTATACTTTTTTTTATGTTAATTGAAACCCAATGACCAAGAAGCTCTAAGCGGGTAGGTGTATCCCGTGCATACCCGGGATCATGGCCTTAAACAGTCCCCTGGTTTCTGAGACCAGGGCCCTCCACTAAAAGGGGAGCAGGAAACAGGAAACAGGAACTCATGGAGCTATATACAATCTGTAGCTAGCACTACCAACCCTGCAGTGGGATAAATATGGATCTAGTACATCCACCCGATAAGATCTAATCAACCGTCAAGTCTCCCCCATCCCCAAGTTATATTTATAATATTTAAACTACACAATGTATCAAGAATAAGTACAGTGCATTGTACATGTAACACGATAATATGACATGAGCTCTATTGATAGCATGAAAAAAAGCTAATGAGAAATGAAAAACAAGAGATGTAGAATTCTAGATGTGGCCTCCGTAACTTGCATTCACGTGGCGCTTAGTTCCACACATCGCATATCAACAGCTCACATGTCCAGTAACGGGAATATCAATATCAGTAACGGGAAATAATCATGTAAAAGGAGTACATCAATATCCTTGTAGCAATAATTCATGTAATATAAACAGTGATCCATGCAACAGGAATACAGAGACAATCAATACATGTATACCGATGAATCTATGTAACAGTGCTATAAGAAAATAAAATAACTGTGTATAGAATATTCACATAGTGATGATACAACTATATAAAATAACAGTCTCCAGTGGGCTAGCGTATCCGTGTTTCAGTAGTACATGAAATAATATTGTCATAAGTAACGGTATTTATGTGACGATATATATGTACATGAAATGGCTGTGTCAGGTATGATAGTATATCCATGTTACGATACTATAAGTATATGAATAATAGTGTTTAGTATAACTGAGTATCCCTGTAATAGGTTTACATGAATATGAAAATAAATATAACCTATGTAAAGTGATTATCAAAATATATAAATAATAATATCCAGTGTGAGTCAGGTAACATTGGCTATACCAGAGTAATATCCCTGAGATAATCGGGTGTCAGATATCCATATTTGTAATAACGATTACAATATTATTAAGATGGTCAATATCACAAAATTATCACATATATAATTATCTATTTTACTTATTCATTTATTAATTAATTTACTTATTTAATTTATTAACTTATTAATCCCAATATTTAGATAATTCATCTACATTTATAGAAATCAAGAAACAAAATAAATAATTATTTTATCAATTATATGTGAAGAATAATCAAGCATATTTTAATTATGATGATTTCCTAAAAATCATAATTTATTAAATAACATTTACAGTAATATCCTGATTATCACGATTTAGTAAATAAAATAATCAATCAGTTTTATTAAATCTCATAAAATATAATTTGTAAAAGAAAAATACTCATTTAGGTAATACATAGATGTAGCTCGTCTTCCTACGATCGCAATGGTTCGAGAATCGTCCAGATCAGACTCCGGATGCTCCTGATATCGCCCGAACGCTAGAAACCATATAAAGGGGTTAACTATGTAATTAATAAGGATATTAAAATGCAACAAATATTATTTAACATGTGTCTTTGTGAAATTTTATCTTGTTGGATTTAAAAATGGGTTTGGTCTCTTAACGGGTCAATTTTAGATCCGATATCCAAACCCATAACTTAAGTGATGGGCTAATGGTTTAACGGGTATAAGATATTGGGTTCGGGTTTATGAGTTTATGGGGTTTGGATCCAATAGAAGGAGAGAGAGAGATAGAGAGAGAAGAGCAGGGAGAGAGTGGCGGTGGCCAGTGACCTGGCCTCGCCGCCTGTCGCCGGCGGCGACTCCGTCAGGCCGCCAACGACGATCTAGACGCCGGCGTCGGCATCAAAAAAGAGAGAGAAAGAGAGAGAGAAGGAAACAGAAGAGAGAAAAAGAAAAAGAAAAAGAAGAAGAGGAAGAGGAAGAGAAGGAAAGAAGAGATGGCGGCAGCCAGGTTGGGGGCGCGGCCAGCGGCGGCAGAGGTCGCTTGCGCGTGGCGACACCTACGGCGGCCCGACCAGGTTGGGCTTGGTCGGCCGGTGGTCAGCGGGCTAACAGAGAAAGGAGGGGGAATGGAGAGTGTTAGATAGATAGAGAGAGTTACAGGTAGCAAAGAGAGAGGGAGAGAGATTAAGAGGGAAAAAGAGGATTAATTGAGAAAGAATTAATGAGAGTGAGAGAATGGTAGAGTGAAAGAGGGTGAAAGATTAAGAAAAAGGAGGGAAAGTCAGCTAGAGAGAGACGGTGGAGAAACTTGAAGAAGAAAAGAAGGAAAAAAAAAGAAAAAATATATTATAATATAATTTAATTAATATTTTAATTGGGTCAAAATTTGACTAGTTCCAAATGGTTCCCAAAAATTTTATAAAATAGAAAATATTACAAAAATGAGTAATGTGAAAATAGATTCTAAAAATTCTGTCTAGTTTGTAAGTTAAAAGTCCTGGAAGGTTTCGCCAATACTGGCGCCACTGACTTGGCCGGATTTTCGATTAATTCAGAAAAGATCAAAAATACGCTAAAATAGAAAAATATGATTTTAAAAAATAATATGGAAGCAAATTTTAGAAAATCAACTCCATTTATAAATTAAACATCGCAGAGCCGATTATCGGTATCAGTCCACACTGAATTCGGAGATTTTCCAGAATAACAGAAAATTTCCAAAAAAAACTTGAAAATATAAAATATTGAAAAATTATATTGAAACTGAAATCAGCTCAATTTGATTATCAGGAAGGTTAAATCAACTTTGCATGCTGTATGATGTACTGACACTGTGATACGTACATCAAGGATCGGGGGTTACAGTATTTAATAAAACACTTTTCGTAATATATAAACAACTTAAAGGATGCACTAAGATCACAGTTTTTAATAAATAATATCACAGTTCCTTTTAAACTGCTACCTTAGTCGCAGACTTTAATTACATTATATGTGCGACCTTTGTCGCAGTCTTTTAATATATTAAAGTCCATGTTTATCCTTTAGCCATTAATTATTTAAGGACCGCGACAATAGCGACCATGGTCGCAATCTTTAATTATTAAATTTCAGATCTATGTTTTCAATTATTTCTTTTATTTTAATACAATAATTTTTGGTAGGAAATGAATTTAAATGGTGAAATATCTGGAAGCATAGTAATTTTTTTTAAACATTAGTTTGCAATAGATGATGAAGTATACAACTTCTACAATACTTATGCAAGGAACAGAGATTTTGACGTGAGAACAAAAGGAATAGATAAGTCACTGAGGCCTCTGCATGAAGTTATTTATAGAAAATATTATTGCAACAAGTAGGGCGTAAAGAAGTTGGGTGACAGAAGACAAGAAGGGCTTACCATCAACCATCGTATTGATATTAGAGTTTAGTATCCTGATGAGATGCATGTTCATCTGCATTTATTATCAGATAGAAAGTTTTGGGTGGTCACCAAGTTTACTGATTCGCATGATTTATCAAGCCCAAATAAGATCCATCACTCTTGAAATCACCTAGAGGGGGGGTGAATAGGTGATAATGCTAATCAATGCACAAATTAAAAATTTAGATAATGTAACGATCACTCAAAGTAAGATTAGAAGCTGAATACCCCGTGAAGGGCTCTGAACTCCTTCCTCGTGATTCCTCTAAATAAGAGTTTGAGATGCGCAATGCAATCTTATTGTGAGAGTAAAGATCGACAATATAAGAATGAATGGAAAGCTAGTAAATAACACAAGTAAACCAATCGCAAACACAGAGATTTGTTTCGAGGTTCGAGCACCCAGCTCTACGTCCCCGCCTTCACCCAGAAGGATTTCTGATACACTATAACTTTTACAAAGGATTACAACCACTAGGGAGTACCCAACTCCTCAATCACACTCCTCTAGTCCAGAGGTAGTGGAGCCACAAATACAATAATCACTTGGTGATCAAAAGACCACAAACTCTCTTTTGAAAAACTTTTCTTTACAAAACCCTAGAGAATAATATATAGGATTGAAGCTCAAGGTTTGTAAGTGAAAAATAAAACAAAGTAGAAGAGAGTTTTGATTCAAAAACTTCAGAGAAATATCAGAGAATAGAGCACAAAAACTGAGAATAAAACTTCTTTCAAAAAGACTTAAACTTTAATTTCTTTTGCAAATATTGGTGTGTATCTCCTCAACCCCATCCACCCCTATTTATAGGATAAAGGTAGGGATTAAAGGGTAAACACTAATTTTAATTAATTAGGAAAGAGAAGACCCAAAAACAGCCATAAGCCTCGTTTGGAGAATAAAATCACGTTTTAAAACAGGTTTGAAAAACTAGCCGTTTGGCTGTTAATACACTCACGGTCAACCGGCCCGGTCGACCGATTTTTAAAATTATTTGACCGTTGGCAGGTCACGGTCGACCGCCCGGTCGACCGTCACAAACAGAAACATGGGTGCAGTCAGTCGGTCGAAGCTCGGTCGACCGATATGGGGTCCGGTCGACCGCCCGGTCGACCAGATAACGTGCACACATACACGCACCCAACGGTCAGAACTGCGGTCGACCGCTCAGTCGACCATTCTGACCTGAAACAAAGCCGGTCGACCGTCCGGTCGACCGCAACAGGTCAAAACAAAAAATTTGCAAAAATATTTTTGAGGATATATAAATTTTCAAAAATTATTTTTGTCAAGACTTAGTACACTACAATTAATTTAATTTACAAATATTGAAATAGGTCTATAGAAATATTTTATATAAGAAACAAAAACAAAAAAATAATTCTTTTGAAAAACATGTGCAATTTTTGTGTGTGTGGGAAATTTGAGCTTCAACACTATATACTATCTTTTAACAAACTAAAAATATAAAAACTATACAAAGAAATCTCTGAACCATGTTGCTGAGATAGAGCCTCCTCTCCTATAAAAGAGTTCTCTTGCGCCATCAACCTATCAATGTACTTTTAGCGCCATAAACCTTGCAATATGCTTAAAGCCATCAAGACTTATAACAAACCTGAAATTCATTCTAAAACAACTTATTAGTACCAAATAGCTTCTATATGTTTTGTTATCATCAAAACTTATACAAATAGAGAGTGTAACCTTTTGGGCCAACAACTCTTACTCTCACCAGATCATCGATCAAAGATGAGCAGAAGCATTTTAACCAATTTCATTAATGTAGGAATGCGTCCTTCTAATATTTTTCGATTTGTTAATACAATGAATCACGGAGAAGGCTGTGAAGAAGTAACTCTAGAATTTATTTTTGTTTATTTTTGGGCAAGAGTTTATTTTTCTCATCAAATATTTTCAAGAGAAAGCAGAGTTACATTCAGAATTTTTCTTTACCAGTGAGGTTGATCATGCAAGCACACTAAGAAGTGTTTTTTGGGCTAATGGAAGAGCGATATCTTCTTATTTATTTTTTTCTTATGTGGTAATTTTTGACACAACATACAAGACTAATCACTTGAACCTGCCCTTTACTTAATTCACTTAAGTGAATCATCATCGGAGGCCTATTTTGTTCGGTTATGCATTGCTCGCGGACGAGCAAAGGGATATATTTGCTTGTCTTTTTAATAAATGGCTCAAATGTATGTACAAATTGCACCAAAGGTGATCATTACTGATCAGGATGCCTAGATAGGTGATGCTATCAAAATAGTTTTTCCAAATTCCTAGCACCGTTACTGTTTTTGGCATATAAGGAAATATATCGGCGAGCAACAAATCCCCCTCTTGATAAGTATGGAGATGATTTTCATTGATTTCAGTTTTTGGTGTTCCTCCGGTGAAATAAGCACATGCGAAGAATGATAGAGATTGATGAAGCAAAAATATCATATAAATAAAGAAGAAGACAGTTGGCTGGTAAAGATGTACAAATTACGTACACCTTGGGTTAATACTTATCTAAAGGATATTTTTTTTGCTAGAATGAAAACTAGTCAAAGATCTGAGAGTATTAATTTTTTTTTTACGGTTTTGTGAATGCAAACACAAAACTAGTTGAGTTTGTGCACCTATACGATGAAGCTGTCGCTTCCCGTTGTAGAGCTGAATCTCAATAAGGCTTCCTGTATTTGAATTCTGTGCCTAATTATACATTGAATCTATATGAGATACAAGTTCCAAAGTTTTATATCATGAAGATTTTTCAATTATTTCAAAAGAAATGAGCAGTTGTAATGACTCTCTTTTCAGAAGAGTTGGAACATGAAGGCTCAAAAATAACTTATTTGGTCGGTGATTTTGTGAATTAAAATATAGTTGAGACAAGGTCAATTATGAGAATTGTAGTGAGCTTCATGTGTTTTGTAGTTATGACTTATTTGAAACAGAGGAGATCCTTTGTAGACATATTCTGTGTATCTTATGACGCAATCATGTGACACATATACCAGAATCTTTATACTACAGAGATGAAAAATGGATGCCCGTTATAAGAATATTGTAAATGAACAAGGATTGAAATCTTTTCCAAATCAAGGTACGCGAGGAACTGCTAGATTGTGAACACTGCTATCCAAATTTAATGCAATTCTAGAAATAATGTCTGATTCGGATATCCATCTTTCCAAGTTGGATAGTGTGTCAGAAAGATTTACTGTAGAAACTGTAATGACTTCAAATTTAAGACATTAAATGATCAATCATCGAGACTGAAACTAATGTTGGTTCTAATTCATCAGTTGTGATATTGAGAGACAGTGAAGAATTAACAATATGCGATTCGCTTAGCCTGTGGCTACAAAGGAAAGGCCTAAAAGTGTATTCAAGATAAAATCAAGATTTAAAGATTCTCTATCACAGAATGAGGTAAACCATCGTAAACGTGAAAACTATCAACAGCTGGGCCACTATAAGATTGGTTGTCCATTATTAGTATGACAATTTTTTCTTATTTCATTTGCATTTTCGTTTGCTGTTTCAAACTTTTACATAATCTTTTTTAATAAGATTTTTGTATCACATATTTTTTCTTTTATTATCACATGAATTGAATTTTTTTTGTTTTTTATTCACAGAGGAAATAGTATCAAGTTGCAACCGAGAATAAAATAAGAGTTATTTTTTGCATATTCTGGCGAGGAATGTAACAAAGGTCGCAGAGTTAATGTAGAAAACGATATCAATGAATTATGAACTGAGTCACAGTTCAGTTGATATTATAAATTTTTGTTATATCAATGAACTGCTCCTGTTTTGTATGTTTTCTAATATTAAGAACTTTTCATTTATGTTACCAATTTACTATGTTGTATTTTTAAATTGTTAGTATATGTTGAAATTTACTCATTTTAAATGATCACTGTGTTCATGGTCATATCTACAATTATTTTTTATTTAAACTTTTGAACTGCGATTATGGTCACTATTTTTGAATTATTTAAATATATTGTCAACACAGTGTTTTGGTCGTGACTGCGACCTAAGTCGCAGTTTTCATGATTTATAAAGAAGATCTATTTTATGCTGAACAGGTGCAACCCTATTCTTAATTATATGGATAGCGCCCGCACTCGCAGTTTTTAATGAAAATCGGATACATACTATCAAGTAGTGCGACTTGCATACATGCTATCAAGTAGGCGCTTTTTTTAATATAGTTTTATACATAAATTTTTGCAGCGATCTTGATTTTATTCTGTATGAAAAAATTGAAAATTTTCCATCAATACAAAAAGAAAGTGCGACCATAGTTAACTTCTTATGGTAACCTTACAAGAAAGGATATTAAAATTTAAGATAGACGAAAAATTTATTTATTTATTGGACCTTACAAAATAAAGACATTAAAATGCCTATAAAGAAGACAGTTTTGATACTGATTATGAAAATAACTGAATATTCTAGTTGCTCTCGTCATCACCATCATAATCATCTTCATCTTCTTCATTTTGATTTTCTTCCTCTACCGTCTCGCTTTCCTCCTCTTCTTCCTCCGTAGAACTAGCGCTCTCCTCTTCGCTTTTCTCCTCTTCTCGAGGGTACTTCAGTTTATCCATAAATTTTCAAAAAGGGTTGTCCGTATCGAGCTCTTCCTCTGACCTATATCGAGGGAATATATCGGAAATACTCTTAATAATCATTAGAGGAATTGTTGCATTCAAGGGAAGATGGAGGAGAAGATATTTTTATGTTTTTTGAAATTTTTGAACCTAAGTTTAAAAATCTAATTTTGACTGTTATTTTCTATAAAGGAGACCCTTAATATATAATACATTTAGGAAGTCCAAAAGATTAATACTCTTAAACGACGTGAATATGATCGAAATTTATTATTTGCTTTTCGAAAACTGTTATTTATGTGGCGTTGAGTTTTCAAAAACTGGAGAATAAAACCAAAAAATTATTTAATTGAATCAGTTATGACTGGAGAACTTCAAGACTAATATTCTTCTGGTTTGTTACGGTCTATTATAACATGATTTGCAAATTTACTTTTTTTATATTATTATTTCTACTAAAATTTAAATAACTTTACAGTATCTCTATTAAAATATTGGATTTTCTTATTAAAGACTGCGATCATGATCGTAATATTTTAGTATATAGCTTTCTAATCAGTGCGTACTGGGTCACATTCAGGAACTGCGACTTGGTTTATTCAGGATAGCGATTGCACATACAATATACAATATAATGAATTTTTTGAACTGTGACTCACTCCCAAGTTATTTTTATAAAATGCGACCATGGTCGCAGTGCTTACTAAAATAATTTTTTTGTAAAATTACTATGTAGTGTTGGTTGCATCATAATTATAGCATACGACCGTTGTCGCAATGCTTAAATTAAAATAATTTGTTATAATATATTTGTATTACGTCCTGTATTACAATTTTTATAGTCAATGCAATTGGCTGATATAGTAAATGCGTATTTGGTCGGAGTCTTTATTACATTTCTAGAATGAAAAACGATTATATGATCGCAGTTCATAACACTTGCAAAAAATGTACATAAATTTGCTGAAATTTACCAACAGAATTGCCTTATAAATATGATATTTAAGAATATTCACATTTTATATTCCGTATCTGTTAAACAAAAAACCCATTAAACAATTTTTTCAGTACATTCTTAATACAAAAAAAAATTGCATGTCAATCTTATAATGTCAATATTGAAATATCATTCTTCTAATTTTTTTCTGTTTCTTCATCCTAACTTTTTGCCTTGCCTGTAAGTAATATGTATGTAAGTTCGCCTCTCAGCTTTTGTACAGCCGTATACGCTATAACATCAACTGCTGAAGAACTTTCAAATACTAAACTTTCAATATATTTACATACCTTTACAACGCAATCAACACTAAAAATATACAGAAAAATGTATATATGAGATTATATTTTTTTAATTATAAATAAGTAAGTAATTTATATAAATCTTATAAATTAAATATACATGTTAGCCTCTTGGAGACATTTTGCATACCATATATAAGTTTTCTTCATCCTTTTATTTAAATCTTGTTAAAAATTTGTATCAATTTTTCTTTCGGAATTTACAAAAGAAAAAAACATTCAGTTTTAATGCCATTTAATTCAAAGTAAAAGAAAATGTAAGATGAAGTTTAACTCACCATTGTTCTAGCATTTGTCTGGTACAGCTTTAAGATGTTGCTTGATTTATCCACAAGAATCAAAGAGTTATAAAAAATCACTCGTGTGTTTGGCAATTGAAAACTAATAGGGTCTAGGGAATCCAACATCAACAACACTGTTTTTATAATTGATCGGGAAAAACATGTAATGTGTATTACTAGTTCAGTTCTTAAGTTTGTTTTTGATGAAATATTCCTCTAGATCTTTATTTTTAAATACAAAACCGTGCTGTCAAAACAAGACCATTCAAACATTAAAAGATTAATAATATAATACATTATTAATATCTTAATTTATATGAAAATAATGTCATTAATGTAGTAAAACACAACGACCAAGGTCGCAAACATTTTATTCAGGATGAACATTAAAAACTGCGATCAAGATCGCAGTCATCTTATTCAAGAAGAATAAGTTCGCTGCCACCAGGGTCGCGTCAACTTATTCTGGCTGAATAATAATAACTAGGACCAATGTCGTAATCATCTTATTCAAGAAGAATAAGTTAACTGCGATTAGGGTCGCAGTCAACTTATTCTGTCGCGGTTAACTTATTCTGGCTGATAAGATGACTGCGACCAATATTAGAGTGTCTCTTTAAAGGACGTAGTTTTATATATTATACTATTTTGGAATAGGAAATAAAATTAAAGAATTAAAGATAGAATTACCCAAGCTTCACAGCGAAAGAATAAGTTTTTCAATCCATCCTTATTTTTAAGATGCTTCATGTAAAAATGAATGATATTAAAATCTAAATCTTTTTTAAACAACAAATCCTCTATGTCATTTCTAGTAACATGTATTGCATTATCAGGATTATGATATGAATAGCATTACAAAAAAAAAAATTTAAAGTTAACTCTTGATAAATTAACAAATTGATGATAATATTTAAACGGCGACCTTGATCTCAGTTATATCAAACATAATATTTTTTTAGAAGATAGAAGGAAAATTGAAATATAAAAAAGGAAAAAAGTAACTTACTCAGAGGCGGATTTGTCAAAAAATTTGGTAGGTGCTTGTTTTTGGGGCTGCAGGCTTCTGTAGATAATACATTCATTTATATCCCTTTTTTGACTTATTGTCGCTTTTCTCTGCTGTGTTGAAATCAGGGGCAAAAATTTGTGCCTCAGCCTGTGAAATAGTCTCTTTAATTGATTTTTTTTGTTTTGGATAAATAAAATCGGAACCATCATGATCTCTTTCAGTACACTTGTATTTTTGACTCTCCTTTCTATTGATCATTTAGAGACATCTACAGTTTTTTCTTTAAAAGATTTCTTTACACCCAAAATGAGAGTGTTCCTTATTTTTTTCCTTTGAAGTTTTGTCTTTCTAGATATCAATTATTTGTTGAGTTAACTTTAGAGTAAAATTTGAAAAATTAGAACCTGCAATGCTTATCTCACATTTTTCATGCTTGATATCCTCCTCTTCCTTCCTTTTTTTTCCTTCTCCTGCTTCTCCTCCTTCATCCTCTCCTCCTCCTCGACCTTCCTCCTCTTCTACTTCTCCTCTTCCTTCTCCTTTTTTCTCTTCTCATTGTCCTCTTTCTTTCTTTTCTTTTCTTTCTCCTCCTTCCTCCTCTTCTCCTTCTTCTCCATCTCCATATTTTCTCTTCTCTATTTCCTCTTCCTTTTTTTCTCTTCTCATTCGTTTACTTCTCCTCCTTTCTTTTTTTCTCCTCCTCCTTCTTAACATTGGTTGCTCTCAACAGTTCTTCTTCTTCCTCCTTCACCTTCATCTTTTCTTTTTATTTTCTTTATTTTCTTTTTTCACTTTTCTTTTTTCTCTGCTTCTTTATTTGTTCTTTTTTTGCTTTCTTATCTTCTAGTTTTCAATTTTTCTTCCTTGCTCATAAACTCTAGTCTTCAAATATATATTCTCAATCCTCAGAATATCGAGCTCATTAGCTCTTTCGTCGGGGTTCTGGCAAATAACCTGCAATAGTTGGTTCTTTCATACTCTTCTTAACTATTTTAAAAAGGTTCTTATTCCTCCAGGATATCAGTTTCAATATTTTCATCGTGATTCTTCTCTTCTTATTCAGCAGTAATGCCTATCGTAATTTTTTTATCATCGAAAATATTGGCCATTCAATTTAAAACCTGAAAGTCATATAAAACACACATCAATTGATAACCAATCTATCAGTACTGCGACTAAAGTCGCAGCAAAAAAAATATTTTAAAAGTTTTTCTTCTCATCAAGACTGTGACTTTGGTCGCAGTCATAATAATATATTGTCAGAAAAAGTTGAGTAATGCGACCATAGTCGCAGTATGAAATCTCATCTTCAAACCATTTGTTTTATCAGAACTGCGACCAAAGTCCCACTCCTATTAAAATTTAATACAATATTTTAATTGTCTATTAGAAACTACGACTTTGGTCACAGTCATCAAAAAATATCATGTTATTGTGAATAAATAATGTGTATATTGTTATTTTTTACTAACCTTTTCTTCTTCAATATCTATTTGATTAATTTCAAGCAGGGCTTTGCTAATATTGTATAGGTCCTATCTTACTGCCCTGAGAGTTTTTTCCTCCATTCCCTTTTCTGCTCAAAAATTTCAGCCCTTTCACATAACCAATACTGCAATAGGTATTTGTTTTCCATTAATTTGCAAAGGGGGAAAACTTACAATAAAAAGGGTTGAGGAGCTAAATTACAAGTATTCTTAAAAAGATTACAAGTAGATCTCCTCAGAGATTCTGGAGAAGTGTGCCGATAGGAGTCTGGTCAGCGCGCGATCACTTTGTCCCTTTGACGATGCGAGCGATGAGATTCCTTCTCACCTGGTTCGGGGAATCAGAGAATAAAAGGTTGGTAGAACCCTCTTGCTACTTCTCAAAACCGTCTTCAATTAGAAATTCCTTCTCGCCTGGTTCCGAAAATTTCCTTAAGAAGAAGGTATTAGGGTATCAGCACCCTGAATAGAGAAGCAATTCTCTAAAAGGTCTCTAAATTCAAGAACGCACGGTGCATCGTGAAGAAGCCTCTGCTTGTGGAGTCTTCTCTCTTGCGTATGTGCGTGGTCCGTCCTCCTTGTGCCCATGGTGGGCTATTTATAAGGAGAGCAAGGGGCATAATCGTCCCTTGTAAGTATAGAAACAGATTGAATCAAATCTGTTTAAATCTGAAAAGTAGCCTTTCTGCGAGGCTAGGATCAGCTTCTGCGAAGCTAGAAATGGTAGGTCGGTTGATCCTCTTGATCTGTCTTGATCCTTTCCATATCGTTGGAGGATTTTTCCTGATCTTCTTACTCGTTTTAGAAGAGTCAAGAGATTGTGGCAATCAATTGCCAAATTTGATCACAGATTTGATCTTGGTTGGATTTGATCTTCAATCCTGATTAGATTTAATCCCGATTAGATCCGATCTCATCTGGAGATTTGATTGGTTGAAGGTTGACCATAGCAGACCAGCAGCGGCGATGCCCGCTTTGAACTCACAGCGGAGCTGGAGGCAGTATCTGGCAAAGTCCGAAGAAAGCTCTTCGGCGGAGCTAGATGTCGTCTGTGGCGAAGCTACCATATACCCTTTCTGCACAGTTGTGAATGGCTTCAGGGTGAAGCTGACTTCCTCTGGCGAAGTTACGCTTTGGCAGTTTAGGCGAAGCTATAAGTTAGCTTCCTGGCGGAGCTTTGAATGGCTTCAAGGCGAAGCTGAATGATCTTAGCCTCTCAGGCGAGGCTATCCCTTTAGGCTCATGTGATGCTAAGTGCTAGCATTTTAGACCTGCTGAGGTCTGTTTAGAGGCAATCCGGGTTCACTGTCTGCTTGCTGGGTCAGTGGAGTCCAAGTTGCTTCCCTGTCCCTCGGAGATGGGTGAAAACTGGTCTTTAGCTCATCTGTCACTTGTCTTTTGTAAATGTCGACAAGTTTAGACATTGTTCGGACCAACAAAAATCTTGTCTTTTTTAAGTGTCAACAAGACCCCCTTCAAAGTTTTCAAAAGTCTGGGATGGCTCAGACTTTGAAATACTTTGAACTGCTTTGATTGGTGGTGTGTGGAGTATGAACGTCGCCATGATAGTTGAATTCAGCTTCGCTTTGAATCCTACTTTAGGATGTAGATTTGCCGAGGAATCATATAGACTCGCGTCTGGGTAGCTTCGCGGCTGGATAAGTTCGCTCTGGAACATCTGTTGCTTTCCCAAGGCCAACTGCCGTGGGCCGGTTACTAGAAGGATTACTTCTTCTCTCGTTCTGATCGAGGGAGATATTCTCCCCTTGTGCATTTCCGAGGGAGGATGTTCCCTTTCTTCAAGGCGCCATGAGTGCCTTTTTGGAGACATTTCTTCCTTTACACGGTTCCAAGGGAAACCGTCCCTTTTGTCAAGGCGCAATAAATGCCTTAAATGTGCTCGTGCTTCCACGATTGAGGCGGCAGCGCTCAGGCCATGGGGCCTATAAATAGAACACTTGAGGTCCTTTGAAGAGAAGTGATCTACTCTTCTTCTCTTCTCTTGGTTGAGAGAGATACTCAGATCTCTGAATTAGTGGGAATGCCCACTCTGATCATTATCAGGCAAGGACCGGTAAGTCTTGATCATTCAACGACTTCGCCAATTTTAGGGAATTCATCTCCCTTAATTTAGCTTTAGCTGTAATCAGCTACTTCAGGGATTAACTTCCCTTATTCTCCATTTAACTGATCTGCAGAGAAGGATCTCAGCATAGCTTCCCAGCGAAACTATCATCTTGACTTGATCAGAGAAAGATCATTGCATGTTAAGTTCGCTGCACAAGCAGAACTTGGGATTTAGTTTCTTCAAGGTTGAGCCAATCTTGCCATATAGGTGGGGCTAAGACTGTGTCCCACAGGATCAGTCTGGTTTAGCCATATATGCGAGGCTAGGACTTGGCGTTTGCTGAGCTAGCCCATCATTGCTGTATAAGCGAGGCTACCCTCTGCTTTAACTGAAATCAATACTTGACTGAATGGGATTGCTTCACCTCAAAGAATTTGACTTGATGATAAAGACCGAAAATTACCTTATGCTTCCCTGGTCGAAGCTTTACTTTTAAGCAGGAGGAACAAACTGGGGCAGCTGATGTGTGTCCCAGAGGCTGTTGGCAGTCGCTTATCCGAGATAATTCCTCTTGAGGCGAGGCTGGTAGCCGCTTATCTGAGATGATCCACTTCGGGAAAGCGGACGTTGTTGGCCCAAAGGCCCTTCACTCTAGTTTTGATGATGATCAACTCATGTAGTTATGTTTACTAATAATCTTGTGTTTAATTAATGATAGATTTATGATCAAGATCTTAGTTGGTGCATAGCTTCAACAAAGGATCTAAAGTCAAGTTTTGGAGCTAGCACGGTTTGATCCAAGAGCCATTGGATCGTGTTTGGACCAAGTCTAGAAGATGAGAAGGCTTCAAGTAAAGACTTCAAGAAGATGAAGACTTGTGTCTAGGTATAAGATTTTTGTTTTTAGATAAAATGTAAAGGATATAGTAGTTGGTGGATTGCTCAAGTATATATCACACATACACTCTTGATTTAGTTGTCTTTTCATAAAAGAATTTTCAGATTTAGAAAAGACTTTCATTTTGGAAAAATACTTATTGGTTTTTGGAATTTCTTATATGCATGTCTTTTATCCAAAAACATGTTTAGAGCTTAATGCCAAAAACTTAGATATTTCATCTTATTTGTGTAGTGGATCATATCCATACACACTATACTTTAATGCGTTCAAGATATCTAGTTTTTGTATCATGAAGAAGTTTGCAAAACAAGTTTTAGAAAAATACAAGTTTTCTATTGAGCCAATATTTTCATATTACAAAAATAGTCCAAATCTTTTATAACATGTCTTGATTTTGTGCAAGCATGTTTGTTTATCAAAGTATATTGGTAAAACTATTTTTGTAGATTTTTAAGTATTTTATGGGACTTTATTTGAGCCATAAAGACAAACTTTTTAATCTCAGAAAAACTGTTTCAGGCTTCATCAAGTCGACTGTATAGTGGACTAGGTCTGAAGTCGGCCGACCGGCACGGTCGACCGACGTGCACGGACGTGCACGCCTCAGCCGGTCTGCCGACCCTGTCGACCGGAACTGAGAGCAGTGCTCTCTGTTCTTTTGGGTCGACCGCGGCGGTCGACCGGAGGCTCCAACGGTCGGATTCTTGACCGTTGGCGGTCGACCGGGCGGTCGACCGACAAGTCTGACAGAACCCCAACGGCTAGTTTTTGACAGCCTATAAATTTGGGGGTTTGGTCATTATTTTTCAATAAGATTTTAGGAGAGCTTTGAGCCAGTTTTTCCAATCCTTTTCAGAAGTTTTTCTCCACAAAATTGAGAGCTAATACTTCCAATCAAAAGGGGAGTTTTATTAAGAGTGTTTAAAAGAGATTTCTTTGAGTTTTCCTCCACCATCTCTTTCCTTATTTTTCTCACAAACACTTGAGCAACCCATTGACATACTCATTCTATAGGAGTGTTTTTGTGAGAGGATTTTAGGTGATCAAGAGTTGTGAGCACCAAAGTTCTATTTTGTTCCTTTGAGAAGGCGGACGGTTGTGTTCGCGATTGTTTTGGGTCCAAGTGTGGACTCGGTGTTTCGGGTTCGGATGCGAACTCCGTGTTTGAGGTGCGGCCTCGGCGAGCCGGTGGGCTTGCGGTGTGTACGGACTAGGGAGTCCGAGAGTTGTAGGTGTTGCGGCACCGGTGATCCATTGGGATCGAGTATAGTGGAAATCTTTCGTGTGTCGAAGGCGGGGATGTAGAGCAAGTGTGCTCGAACCTCGAAACAAATCCCTTGTGTTTGCGATTGCTCACTTTCTCTCTCTTTGTCTCTTGTTTATAACTTGCATGCTTCTATTGTGTTTATCTTTACATGCATGATATTCTTGTGTGCTTAATTGTTATATTTGCTTGGGATTGTTTGCTAACACTTGTATTTAACCAAGAGAGCCAACGCGGCACCTCAACCCATTCAAGGGGAATCTAGAGGAGTTTGTCCAGAGCCCTTCACGGGGAATTCAGCAACACTCTTGTGTTATACGTGGTGTTTAGTGTAAGAGTTTAGTTTAGGTCATAATAGTTTACACTTCCGCATTATTTGGCATTTAGTGACCATTAGATTAGCCATCACCTATTCACCCCCCTCTAGGTGAACTTACAATTAGTATCAGAGCCAAGTGCTCTGATTTTAGGTCTTACAACCTAGAGTTAAAGATCCTCATTTTAGGCTAATCACAATATTTTGCACACACACCATGGACTTCATGTCACCTCCCACTTTTGACATTCTTAACATTCATATATGGAAGGTGAAGATGTCTATGTACCTCAAGGCCCTAGGCATTCATGTTTATCTTGCCATCACTAAAAATGATTATTGTTTAAATGGCAAAAATTTTGAGGCTAATGCAAAAGCCTTTCATGCTTTAAAGTCAACCCTAAATGATGAATATTTATCTAGGGTTTCTAATGTTGATTCGGCTTTTGTAGCTTGGAACACCCTCACCTCCCTTGGCGAAAAGGATCTATATTATGCCGGGAGCGATTCGGATGTTGGAAGCGACACCTCCAACGCGTGCTATATGGTCCAAGGGGATAACCCCCTTGAGGTAACTACCGAATCTGAGGATGAAGATAATAACATGTCATATGATGAACTTGCTTCATTTTGTCAACAATTATTAGAAAAATATGACATGCTTAGAAAAGATAATAAAAATTTGAAAAGACTTTTGATAGCATGCATAAAGAAAATGATTCATTTAGAACTAAGGTTGCATGCATAGAAAAAGAAAATGAAATTTTGAAAAATGAGAATGTTTCCTTGATGTCCAAATTAAATGATCTTTATGAAGGAAACACTTGTTTGAAAAATAAAATTGTTTTGGTGGAAAAACAAAAGGAAGTTGCTTTGCATGAAAACACTTCTTTGAAAAAGAAAATTTTTGAAAAAGAGCAAGAAATAGTTTCTAGAAAGAAGAATATTTTTTATCATGCTTTACATGCCACCACTACTATTGATCAAAATGAAGTTAAATTTTTAAAAAATAAAATTAATTGTTTGAGCTCTACTTTGAGCTCATGTGCATTTAATCACAAGAGGTTGGAAACCTTGTTTTCAAAGAAACAAGTTCCAAATATTCATGCACATCATCATCATCATGCATATGCTTATGTTGCACGCCACGATCATACACACACATAAGCATCCTACGGTGTACAAATGTACACATTGTGGCCGCAAAGGCCATTTAGTAAAGTTTTGTTTTGATAAGATGCATTATTTAAATTCTGCTAATAAAAATGTTTGGGTTCCTTATAAAGCTAACCCCCAAGGACCCAAGAAAAAATGGGTACCAAAACCCCCACCCCATGTTTTTGATGTAGGTGAGGGATCTCTCAAGACGTGAGAGATTTGGTGCCTTGATGGTGGATGCACTTGGACTTGATGGACACATATATGGATGCATCACTATCAAGGAGGTTTTGGTGGGAAAGACCACCAAGCTTGGAGCTTTGGAGTTGGTAACAATCTCTAAACTCTTACTTTTTATGTACATGCTTGTTCATATGTCATATTTTTAGCATGTTCATGTTTTAATTGTTTTTGTGCTTCATGTGTTAAATACTAGTTTAAATATAGTTTTTATCAAAACTTGCATTTATACATGTACAAATAGTGAGAACAAATTGATCCATATATGTTTGCACTTCATGCTCATTTGTACCTACTATATGCACATATATAGGCTAGTTTTGATGATTCTTTCATTTATACTTGTTTTGCCTATTTTCATGTTTTACTTCATGTATATGTATTTTGAATTCAAATCTAATAAATATACATGTATACCCGTGAGTCTCTTGCCTTCATGCAAATACCTTTAATAGACTCTTTTATGTTTGGGATATGTATGCATATTGTTAGATTTAGATAAATCATACATATACCTAGAAGTTTGTTTGTTTTATTGAAAAATGATTTTTCATTTTTTATAAAAAAAAATTTGATACATGATCATTTTTGGGCTTCATTGTCTATTTTCATGAAAATGCTATTTACATGATTTTTGAACACTCACATTTTATTTATTTTATCATGACTTAGTTTCATGGACATATTTTTGAGCTTCATAGACTATGAGTATAAAATTTTGTGTATTTAGCTTTGGTTCATGAAAAATATATGATTTGATTTCATGTTTTGAAGGATCTTTAACTAGTTTTTTAGAAATTATTTTAACTAGTTAATTATTCTTCATTTGGTAGTATTTTTCAATGCTAAAATATTTTCAAATCTATTTTTGAAAACTCTACCCTTAATGGGCGGATGGCTGGGCGATTATGCTCAAGTATGCTTTATAGTGAAAATCATTTTAATCTTGAACATATAAAGGGAGGTATAGGTTATGAGTTATATACATAATTTACATTGTTATCTTCAATTGGTATCATTGGATCATTTCAATTGGTATCAATTTGACTCTATTTTTGTATATACTCATATTTTGTTTTCTTATATATGTATGTATCAATTTCATTTGGTATACTCATTTTTCATACATATATATGAGTTATTTGTGCTTGAGTTAAAATATTTTTATATGTTTAAAGCACAAAGTTGTTTATGATAAAAAAAATTTTTAAGAAAAATTCTCAAGATTTGTTTTATTAAGAAAATTCAAAATTTTGTTTTTAAGAAAAATTAAAAATTTTGATTTGTATTGCCTATATGCAAGGAGAGCTTAACATCTCTTCTACATATAGATTCATGTTGAGTGTATTGTATATTGAGGAGCTTGACAACTCTTCTTTATGTTGTACACGTGTGTAGGGGGAGTTTCACATCTCCTTTTATGCATTACATATTATACGTTATGTGAATTAGGGCTTGTCATCCCTCTTTCATGTAATGTATATGTGTAGGAAAGTTACTTTACCGTCTTTCTCTTCATGAATGTAAATCGCATATACCCTTTTATTGACTTATTTGTTTACACCCCTTATTTGGTCTCTTTGTTTATGACAAAAAGGGGGAGAAAAATTTGATGATTTTGTTTTTACTTTAACCCCTTTGTTGATGATTGACAAAAAGGGGGAGAAGAATTTAAGATTTATATGCATGTTTTGAGAAAAAGGATTGTTTATGCATATATGTTTTGTTTTGCAAATAGGAGAAAAAGATTTTGTGATTTTGTTTTATGCTTGATTAGCATGTTTACTAATTCATTTGCAAACATGTTTATGTGCCTCATTGCATATTTATTATTTATTGTTTATGCATGAGTTAAGGGGGAGCTTCTTTGAAGCTTTACTTTAATCTATGCATATATAACTTCATGAGTTTTGTCATCATCAAAAAGGGGGAGATTGTTGGCCCAAAGGCCCTTCACTCTAGTTTTGATAATGATCAACTCATGTAGTTATGTTTACTAATGATCTTGTGTTTAATTAGTGACAGATTTATGATCAAGATCTTAATTGGTGCATAGCTTCAACAAAGGATTTAAAGTCAAGTTTTGGAGCTAGCACGGTTTGATCCAAGAGCCATTGGATCGTGTTTGGACCAAGTCTAGAAGATGAGAAGGCTTCAAGTGAAGACTTCAAGAAGATGAAGACTTGTGTCTAGGTATAAGATTTTTGTTTTCAGATAAAATGTAAAGGATAGAGTAGTTGGTGGATTGATCAAGTATATATCACACATACACTCTTGATTTAGTTGTCTTTTCATAAAAGAATTTTCAGATTTAGAAAAGACTTTCATTTTGGAAAAATACTTTTTGTTTTTTGGAATTTCTTATATGCATGTCTTTTATCCAAAAACATGTTTAGAGCTTAATGCTAAAAACTTAGATATTTCATCTTATTTGTGTAGTGGATCATATCCATACACACTATACTTTAATGTGTTCAAGATATCTAGTTTTTGTATCATGAAGAAGTTTGGAAAACAAGTTTTAGAAAAATACAAGTTTTCTATTGAGCCAATATTTTCATATTACAAAAATAGTCCAAATCTTTTATAACATGTCTTGATTTTATGCAAGCATGTTTGTTTATCAAAGTATATTGGTAAAACTATTTTTGTAGATTTTTAAGTATTTTATGGGATTTTATTTGAGCCATAAAGATAAACTTTTTAATCCCAGAAAAACTGTTTCAGGCTTCATCAAGTCGACTGTATAGTCGACTAGGTCTGAAGTCGGCCGACCGGCACGGTCGACCGACGTGCACGGACGTGCACGCCTCAGCCGGTCTGCCGACCCTATCGACCGGAACTGAGAGCAGTGCTCTCTGTTCTTTTGGGTCGACCGCGGCGGTCGACCGGAGGCTCCAACGGTCGGATTCTTGACCATTGGCGGTCGACCGGGCGGTCGACCGACAGGTCTGACAGAACCCCAACGGCTAGTTTTTGACAGCCTATAAATTTGGGGGTTTGGTCATTGTTTTTCAATAAGATTTTAGGAGAGCTTTGAGCCAGTTTTTCCAATCCTTTTCAGAAGTTTTTCTCCACAAAATTGAGAGCTAATACTTTCAATCAAAAAGGGAGTTTTATTAAGAGTGTTTAAAAGAGATTTCTTTGAGTTTTCCTCCACCATCTCTTTCCTTGTTTTTCTCACAAACACTTGAGCAACCCATTGACATACTCATTCTATAGGAGTGTTTTTGTGAGAGGATTTTAGGTGATCAAGAGTTGTGATCACCAAAGTTCTACTTTGTTCCTTTGAGAAGGCAGACGGTTGTGTTCGCGATTATTTTGGGTCCAAGTGTGGACTCGGTGTTTCGGGTTCGGGTGCGAACTCCGTGTTTGAGGTGCGGCCTCGGCGAGCCGGTGGGCTTACGGTGTGTACGGACTAGGGAGTCCGAGAGTTGTAGGTGTTGCGGCACCGGGTGATCCATTGGGATCGAGTATAGTGGAAATCCTTCGTGTGTCGAAGGCGGGGATGTAGAGCAAGTGTGCTCGAACCTCGAAACAAATCCCTTGTGTTTGCGATTGCTCACTCTCTCTCTTTATCTCTTGTTTATAACTTGCATGCTTCTATTGTGTTTATCTTTACATGCATGATATTCTTGTGTGCTTAATTATTATATTTGCTTGGGATTATTTGCTAACACTTGTATTTAACTAAGAGAGCCAACGCGACACCTCAACCCATTCAAGGGGAATCTAGAGGAGTTTGTCCAGAGCCCTTCACGGGGAATTCGGCAACACTCTTGTGTTATACGTGGTATTTAGTGGAAGAGTTTAGTTTAGGTCATAATAGTTTACACTTTTGCATTATTTGGCATTTAGTGACCATTAGATTAGCCATCACCTATTCACCCCCCTCTAGGTGAACTTACAGACGTCACCTGTGAGATCACTGACGTTGTCCTGGTGGCACCATCTGTCTTTATGTGAAGGACTACAGCCTTGTGCAGGAGGAAGGCCTTTCGTGTCCAGTTGATCTAGCTTGGAAGCAGATAAAACCACTTGTATGCCTTTTGAGCAAATGACTTTGTTATATGAAACACAACCTTACTGTAGTATCAATGCACCTTTCCTTTTAAATCAATGAAAGTTCATTTTCTGCTCATTTGATTTCCACTTCGCCTTCGTCTTGAATTTTGCTAGCGGAGGTAATCTTTATGCAAGGTAAAAGATAGGATTAAGACAGGAATGAGCTCCCAGCGAAGCTAGCATATCTGCAAAGCTCGGTCTACGCCTTCAGCGAAGCTAAGGCAATCCTTTTACGCGAAGTCCGCATTTTACTTTGTGGCGAAGTTAGCCCTTAATGGCTGAATCAGCGCTTTTCGGGAAAGCGCTTTAGGCGCCGTTTCAAATTAATTTGAAACGACAGCCTGTACTGTTTACGAGGCATCGCTTCAGGCGCTCATTGGCCTATAAAAGTCCGATCGGACTATAGAGAGGACGGATCACTTCTCTTTTAAAAGAAATTTCAGAGAACTTGACTCTTCTTCTTCTTTCTTCTTCATTCAAGAGTTTAAGAACTTCCACAGTTCTTTAATGGCGCCTAAGAGACGAGCGGGAAAAGAAGTGGCGGCTTCTATAGCGGAGGGTCCTTCTCCTCCTCCGATCATCGAACGGCCAATCGCTGGTAGGGGACTCCCCATTTTGATTAGAGACCGTCGTCTCTCCTTTAAAGCCGATTTCTTGATTTCTTGATCGGGAATCCAAGAACTGAAGAGTTCTTCTTTAAGTTTCCAAGCAAAGCTATCTCTTAGGCGGTTGACGTCCTGTTAAATGACAGGATGCGAAGCTGTCCTTTGAAATTTTGACAGAGAAAGACCGTAATGCCCTTCTGACGAAGTTAGCCCTTGAGGCTTTGTTGCATCCTGTTGTTCGAAGCTAAGTTTTCAAAGTGAAGCTAACACTTGGATATTTTCCTGCATCCTGTCCTCGTATGGGATGCGGAGTTACACTGCAGCTGCGAAGCTAAACTTCGGGGCGAAGCTATCGTCAGGCCAGCCTCGCTCAGAGGGCGAGGCTATGCCTTGTCAAAATTTGCTTTCTGATTTTCCCTCGTTCGGCTGATGAACTAATCATAATTTCTCTTTGTTCCTGCAGTGCACTACACTCTTGATCCTTTAAATAGTCTATTCGGGATGACCAGGGGATCGGACGGTAATATCAGCCTGCAATTTCAAGGGCAGGCTTCTCTGTTTAGTGAGCGGAGTTCTGTCGTCCGAGACACGCTTATTCATGGTGGTGATTAATATACCACGAGGAGTATTTTGACTACGGCTCCCCTTGAAGATATCGACCGTCGAACTTACAGGAAGCCCTATTTCATGTTTGGGGATGCCGCACCAGACCCTGACCACCAACTACTGGCAGGGGAAGGGCAGTGGATTTTCCAATTGAATGGTGAGAAGTTCTACCTTCCGTCCAACAAGCGACATTTTCCTTTGTCTTCCTTCCAGTGCGTGACGCAGGCTCGGAAGATGTCGTGGGAAGTGAGCCGAAGTACTGACTCTGTCCACATAGGGAAATTGATGCTTCAGTCTTCCGGTTATGCGAGAGCGGGGCCTCCTCGTTGCGTAATGGGCCTACATCCTGGGAATGTGTCACGAGAATCCCAGTGGGAGAAAATCCTGCAGTGGCGCTGACCTTTGGCAACCAATTCTGCAAGGTTAATGGGAACTACCCAGCCACTGACTTCAGGACTCCAGGCTGGATTCACCCTCCGAAGGCATGGTGGAGGGATCTAACTATATATATCCTTGCTCATTTCGAGGAGAATTTGGAGAGGCTGAATCTCTATGAGGCCGTCCGGGCGACCTGTCACGGTATCGAGATGAACGTGGCGTGCTTCTACGCCATCTTTGAATTGTATTGCCCAGCTTCAGGGACTTTCTTCACCCCTGTTGGCGAATTGGGGATGGCCTTGCATGAGATGTGGGAAGTCTCTGCTCTGCCTTTTAGGTCTCTTCCAAGAATACTTCCCGTGCGAGGCAGAATTGGCGCTTCTGGAGAAGCAGGAGCCCGCTTTGTTTGAGACCTATAGGGAGTTAATGTGCCATTTATACATTTGCTCCAGTATGCATGGGGGCAGTAAGGGAACCTGCTGTAGCTTGAAGAGCTGGGGAGATTACTTATTCCCAGATATGGAGAATGCTCCTGAAGCGGCTCACTGTGGAGTTGCTGACGAAGAGATCTTTAACTGGATGCAAAAGCACTTCCAAGGGGATCTAGTTGTGAAGGAAGACGATGGTCCCTATGAAAAGGGTGATGTCCTTCGGAGTTTCCATCATCAAGCTCGCAGGCCGATGTCCCGGAAGGCACTTCTGGCTGGTTTTTTAACAGTCTGGCTGATGAGGTACGTGGTGCCATCTTCTTCGGGTGATGTCGCTCATCCGAATGTTTTGTTGCCCGCTGTTCGTTTGGTTCATGGTCGTCCTCTGGGACTTCTTCCGGCCATGGTGTGCTGCATCCAGAGAGGCCTTCGTGCATTGACGGAGGCTTTCTGCAGGCCACCAACGACGAAGCGTGGAAAGGGGACCATTTCGCCCCGCGATGGACCCAATCCCAGGGTAGGTCTGCCGTACACTTATTTAATGGCGTGGTTCGCCCTGCATTGTCCTTCTCTGATTGAAGCTGGAGAGGATCCCCCTAAAGGTGTTCGAATGGTGCTTCTCCGTCGATTCGAAGGATGCTCATGGCAGAAGACTTATGTGGCTGAGGCTCGTAAGTTAGTATGTCGTTATGACGTTTATAGTCTCTTTTGCTGTTTTCCCCGTATTCAGGACGCATGCTATGAAGAAGAGTTCAAAAATGCAGGAGAGGGGCAGTCGTCCCTGAACCGGGGAGTTTTTGAGTGGCTGATCAGCATCCGGCCTTCACATCTATTATACCGGAGCGGTGATGCCTGCTACTTGGAGCCTTACATCCCAATTCGGTTTGCTCGACAGTTTGGATATGACCAACTGTATGTGGGCAACCCAAATCTCAACCTGGCTTTCATGGGAAGCCTTATTGATGGGGCCCGTGCTTGGCAATTCTTCATTGCGGGCTGTACTGGGGCACGGCTGCGTATGCCGTTGAGGATTCCCAATCTTCTAATGACCCTGAGCTTCTGTCAATGGTATGCAACTTCCAACTCCACACCCCCTGGATTCAATGCTAACAGTTCTGGTGTGAAGTTAATTTCTCAGCGGCTGAAGCGAAAGGTCTCTGAGAAAAGGGGAGGTAAGAGGGTTCGTGTCCCAGGCATGGAGGAATTCGTTGCTGTGGATGACAGCGAAGCCTCGTATGCAGAAAGTCCTTGCTTTGGAGCGGAGACAGGTGCCGGGACTGCTGCAGCTGGTTCTGACGTGATGGGGACGGTTCCCTCAAGACATATAGAAGAAGTGGAGGAAGAAGGTTCTGATGCCCCTCTCAAGCGCAAATGGAGAGGTGAGTCTCGTAGGAAACAGTTGGTGAAGAAGCCCCGTCGCCAAGCTCCTACGGTTGTCGTAGAGGGTGAACCTTCTGTAGCGTTTCATCCGGCTGCCCCATTAGTAGTTGAACCGTCGGTTGCTGGACCGGTTACTGGTGAAATTACTCCGGACTTAGGTAAGATCAGCTTCGTCTTTGTAATATATCTTCTATGTGTTCCGGACCGCTTATTATCTGCTTCGTACTGTAGGAGGTGAGGCGGTGACGAGCCCGAGAGCTAAGGCCGTCGGAGAACAGGGGGAACACTATTGTTTTCCATTATGTTTGCAAAGGGGAAAACTTACAAAAAAGAGTTTGAGGAGCTAAATTACAAGTATTCTTAAAAAGATTACAAGTAGATCTCCTCAGAGATTCTGAGAAAATGTGCCGATAGGAGTCTGGTCAGCGCGCGACCACTTTGTCCCTTTGACGATGCGAGCGATGAGATTCCCTTCTCGCCTGGTTCCGGGAATCAGAGAACAGAGGATTGGTAGAACCCTCTTGCTACTTCTCAAAACCGCCTTCTGTGAGGAATTCCTTCTCGCCTGGTTCCGGAGATTCCTTGAGGAAAAGAGGTTGCTAGGGTATCGCCACCCTGAAAGGAGAAGTATTTCTCTTGAACGGTCTCTGAATTAGGGAACGCACGGTGCGTTATGAAGAAGTCCGATTCTCCTGATCAGCAGAGGATCGATTTGGGAGCAGAAGCCCACTTTGATTGATCGCCGATCTCTGGAAGCCTTCTCCCCTTGTGCCCCTGGCGGGCTATTTATAGGGAGAGCAAGGGCATAGTCATCCCCTTGAAGATATGGAAACAGATTGAACCAAATCTGTTTGAATCTGGAAAGTAGCCTTGCTGCGAGGCTAGGATAGCTTCTGCGGAGCTAGAAAATGGCAAGTCGGTTGATCTTCCCGATTTGTTTCGATCCTTTCCATATCGTTGGAGGATTTTCTCTGATCCTCTTACTCGTTTCAAGAGAGTCAAGAGATTGCGGCAATCACCTGCCATATTTGAATCCTAATCGGATTTGATCAGATTTGGATCCGATCTCATCAGGAGATTTGATTGGTCAAAGGTTGACAACGGAGCTGCCCGCTTTGAAGCTCATAGCGGAGCTAGAGGTAACTCTTGGCGAGGTCCGAAAAGAGGCTTTTCGGCGAAGCTATCAGTTAGCTTCCTGGCGATGCTCTGGATGATGCTAGCCTCTCAAACGAGGCTATCTCCTTGGGCTAATGTAATGCTAAATGCTAGCATCTTAGACCTGCTGAGGTCTGTTTAGAAACAATCCGGGTTCACTGTTCTGCTTGCTGGATCAGTGGAGTCCGAGCTGCTTCCTTGTCCCTTGGAGGTGGGTGGAAACTGGTCTTCAGCTTGTCTGTCCCTTGTCTTTTGTAAATATCAACAAGTTTAGACATCGTTCGGACCAATGAGAATCTTGTCTTTTTTAAGTGTCAACAAGACCCCCTTCAAAGTTTTCGAGAGTCTGCAATAGCTCAGACTCCGAAACACTTTGAACTGCTGTGATAGTATGTGGAGTATGAACGTCGCCATGATGGTTAAGTTCAGCTTCGCCTTCAATCCTGCTTTGGGATGAATTCGCCAAGGAATTGCACTGGTTCGCGAGTAGCTTCGCGTCGGGGTAGCTCCGCATCTGGGCTTCCAAGAAATAAGTTCGCTTTGGAACTCCTGTTGCCTTTTCAAAGCCAACTGTCGTGGGGTGGTTACGAGGAGGATCATTCCTTCTTTCGCGCGAATCGAGGGAGATGTTCTCCGATTTGCACGTTTCCAAGGGAGGATACTCCCTTTCTTCAAGGCGCCATAAGTGCCTTTTATGAGGGAGACGTTTTCTCCCTTTGCACGGTTCCAAGGGGAAACCGTCCTGATTGGTAGTCAAAAGTGCATTTTTATCATCATATTTACCATCACATTTTCATATTTATTCATTTAATTCTGCACATTTATTAATAATTTGTAATTTATTGTGTGCAGGCCTCGAATTATTATTTTAACAATAAATAAAGCCTAATGAAGCCCAAAAGCCCATATTTGAAGCCCAAGAGTCAAAGTGCAAATAGCAGATTGTCAAAGTGCAATTATGAAAGGGCTAAAGTTGCAATTATTAAAGTTTAGGGAAGGATAGAATTCTACCCAACCCTAAACTCTTGCAGGATGTGCATAAAAGCCAAAGATGAGAAGGAAATTCGTTTAAAAGAGATTGGGAGATACTTGAGATCAAGGTAACTTGATTACTAAGTTATCTCGAAATCCCAAGATGGAGAGCCAGGATCACACTTCCAGAAGCAAAATCCCACGTGGACGGACCAGGAGAGGCCACGCGCCAAAGCGCGTGGCCAGAAGCCACTGTAGTGCCGCGGAAACGCGGCAAAAGCCGCGATTCCGCGGCACTTTGATCTTATCCATGGACCAGATTTCGTGGAGGTATTGTGATGGGACTCTACTTCCTTCTGCCCTATAAATATCACCTGCAGTGCAACGTACAGAGCGTCCAGAGGCGAGCCAAGGGCCAAAGTTAGGATTTTTAGGATTTTTTTTTCCACTTTTATATTTTTATTTTCTTTTTGTAAATTCTGAGAGTGGAGGAAGCTTTCATGGAGGAAAGAGTCCATGCTTGTACTGAGGTGACAGCGGTGTAAGCCAACTCTTCTTCAATTGTTAATGAAATCCATTCAAAGGTTTGTTTTTGTTATGTTTATTTGTTCATCTCTTCTATTTTATGTTGTGTTCTTGTTCTCTTTGATCTTGTTTTCTATATTGTTTCCTTCTCTGATGTCTTGCAAACCGTGAGAACTTGACGCTTTGAGACTACCTAGCCGAAGAAGGAACCTTGACGGCCCATGGCGATGAACAAGTCTTCATAGCTTGTTGTTTTATTTCGTAGAGTAGATTAAGAAGGCGGACGATCCCATAAGCCGTGCTTGTACGCCTTCCAAGAAAAGGGAAATCATCGCAACGGTTCAAACGGCAAGCAAATAAAGAGATAAGTTTTCCTTTCTTTTCTTTTATTTTCTTTTCGTAGATTAAATCCACATCTCTCCAATATTCTTTCCCACAACTCATTGTAAATACCACGTTTCTTTGTAAATACCATAGTGACAATTAACTAAAAAAGATAAATATAAGAGATTAACTTGCTTAACGCTTCTATCGCAGTCCCTCCTTGAGGATCACGACCCGCATAGCCCTGCTACCGCGGATTAGAACTGAGACTTGCACATCTATTCTTAAAACTAACATATAATATTTTGTGTGCAGGAAATCTCAGTCAATACTAACATAGGTAAAAACTAACCCAAAAAAAAAAATTGCTAATAAAAAAAAAATTTAAAAAAAAAATTTTATAAAAAGGAAATATTTTGACTTATTTTTTTTGAAAGAAATCTAAGTTAGTTTTAAGGATTAGGAAAATCATGATTAGGATTTCTAAAAACTTGGTCAAAATAAATAAATTGTTTAAATTTTTAGGTATAGGAGAGAAATTGAATAAATAATTAGTCTTGATTTTACCTTAATGAAATATGCATACCAAATGCATATCTAGGATTCTAAGACAAAGACCTTGTGCCTCATAAAAAAAAAAAAGAAAAAAAATCACCAATTAAGCTGATACATGTGCCTCAAGAAGCATAAGTATTCACGCCTAAAGGTGAGTAAATAAAATAAAGTCCTTAGTTTTGGGGCCTAGTTCACTCGAATTTGAGTCCGCGGGGTGTTTTCTCACCTGGTGCCCTAAAGCCAACCGGTTTGGGAGTCATCGACTTTAAGTTCGCTACATGGGTGGATTAGAAAGCCTATGAAGACTAAGAAATATAATATATGTATTAACACATCTAATAATCAATTAGTTAGGTATGAGGGCCTCAAGAAGCCTTGATACTTATACGAAAGAAAATTAGATGAGTTATACATGCAAAAAAAAAAAAAAAAAAATTATATTAACACATCTAATAGTCGATTAGTTAGGTATGAGGGCCTCAAGAAGCCTTGATACTTACACGAAAGAAAATTAGATGATGTTATACAAATAATAAAGAGGCATGAGAGTCCAAGTTAAGGAATTCCTAGTAAAAACATAAGGATGCATATGATTTTTGGTAACGAAAAAGACTATATTAGAAATTCAATTTTAATTCTTACCTAAAATGGAAAACAATTAACTTTATTAAGACTAAGTTTAAAGAATGAATAAAAATGAGGATCCTAAAACTTATAGACTACTTAGTCTCTTCAATAATAATTCAAATATTTTCCTTTTTATGGATTTTGTGGGTGTAATCTGCTGAAAACCCTTACGAGACAACACTCGTCCTCTAGGGTAACCTAGGGGTTTAACGGCTTGTTGCACGTGCTAAGTGCAATCGTGATTCCTACGAAAGTGAGTTAGGTTAGATTAACTTTTTCTTTTTCTTTGTTTTTACTCGAGGACGAGCAAAAAGATAAGTGTGGGGTGTGATTGGTAGTCAAAAGTGCATTTTTATCATCATATTTACCATCACATTTTCATATTTATTCATTTAATTCTGCACATTTATTAATAATTTATAATTTATTGCGTGCAGGCCTCGAATTATTATTTTAACAATAAATAAAGCCTAATGAAGCCCAAAAGCCCATATTTGAAGCCCAAGAGTCAAAGTGCAAATAGCAGATTGTCAAAGTGCAATTATGAAAGGGCTAAAGTTGCAATTATTAAAGTTTAGGGAAGGATAGAATTCTACCCAACCCTAAACTCTTGCAGGATGTGCATAAAAGCCAAAGATGAGAAGGAAATTCGTTTAAAAGAGATTGGGAGATACTTGAGATCAAGGTAACTTGATTACTAAGTTATCTCGAAATCCCAAGATGGAGAGCCAGGATCACACTTCCAGAAGCAAAATCCCACGTGGACGGACCAGGAGAGGCCACGCGCCAAAGCGCGTGGCCAGAAGCCACTGTAGTGCCGCGGAAACGCGGCAAAAGCCGCGATTCCGCGGCACTTTGATCTTATCCATGGACCAGATTTCGTGGAGGTATTGTGATGGGACTCTACTTCCTTCTGCCCTATAAATATCACCTGCAGTGCAACGTACAGAGCATCCAGAGGCGAGCCAAGGGCCAAAGTTAGGATTTTTAGGATTTTTTTTTCACTTTATATTTTTATTTTCTTTTTGTAAATTCTGAGAGTGGAGGAAGCTTTCATGGAGGAAAGAGTCCATGCTTGTACTGAGGTGACAGCGGTGTAAGCCAACTCTTCTTCAATTGTTAATGAAATCCATTCAAAGGTTTGTTTTTGTTATGTTTATTTGTTCATCTCTTCTATTTTATGTTGTGTTCTTGTTCTCTTTGATCTTGTTTTCTATATTGTTTCCTTCTCTGATGTCTTGCAAACCGTGAGAACTTGACGCTTTGAGACTACCTAGCCGAAGAAGGAACCTTGACGGCCCATGGCGATGAACAAGTCTTCATAGCTTGTTGTTTTATTTCGTAGAGTAGATTAAGAAGGCGGACGATCCCATAAGCCGTGCTTGTACGCCTTCCAAGAAAAGGGAAATCATCGCAACGGTTCAAACGGCAAGCAAATAAAGAGATAAGTTTTCCTTTCTTTTCTTTTATTTTCTTTTCGTAGATTAAATCCACATCTCTCCAATATTCTTTCCCACAACTCATTGTAAATACCACGTTTCTTTGTAAATACCATAGTGACAATTAACTAAAAAAGATAAATTTTAGAGATTAACTTGCTTAACGCTTCTATCGCAGTCCCTCCTTGAGGATCACGACCCGCATAGCCCTGCTACCGCGGATTAGAACTGAGACTTGCACATCTATTCTTAAAACTAACATATAATATTTTGTGTGCAGGAAATCTCAGTCAACACGTCCCTTCCATCAAGGCGCAATAAATGCCTTGAATGCGCTCGTGCTTCCACGCTTGGGGTGAGAGTGCTCAGGCCATGGGGCCTATAAATAGGACACTTGAGGTCCTCTGAAGAGAAATGTTTTGCCTTCCTTCTCTTCTCTTGGTTGTGAGAGATACTCAGATCTCTGAATTAGTGGGAAAGCCCACTTTGGTTGTCTAACCGGCCAAGGACCAGTAAGTCTTGATCGTTCAACGACTTCACCGATTTTAGGGAATTCATCTCCCTTTGACAGCTGCTTCAGGGATTAACTTCCCTTGATCTTCATCTTGCACTTGGCTGATCCGCAGAGAAGAATTTTGGCATAGCTTCCCAGTGAAGCTATCATTCTGACTTGATCACAGAAAGATCATTGCAAGTTGAGTCCGCTACACAGGCAGAACTTAGGACTTGGTCTCTTCAAAGGTTGAGCCAGTCTTGCCATAATGGTGAATGTTGAGACTGTATCTGACTTTGCCATAGAGGTGAGGCTAGGACTTGGCGTTTGCTGAGCTAGTCCATTAGTTGCTGTGCAGGCGGGGCTTGTCCTCTGCTGAAGTCGGATTGCTTTGCCGCCCAAGAATCTGACTTAATATCTTTGCAGCTTTTTCTTTACTTGACTGTTAACTTGCTCCAATTTGCCTTGCAGTGAGCTATGTTTGCCAGTCTGGTAACTTGATGGAAGAAACCATGAAATTGCCTTATGCTTCCCCGGTTGAAGCTTTACTTTTAAGCAGGAGGAACAATTCGGGGCAGCGGATGCGCGTCCCAGGGGCTGTTGGCAGCCTCTTATCCGAGATGATTCATTCTGAGGTGAGGCTGGCCGTCGCCTTTATCGGAGAGGATCCGCTTCAAGATAATGCGCGTCGCCTGTGGGATCGCCGGCATCATCGCCGACTTTCAACTTTGGTGGCCTTTGGGGGTGATCCACTTCAGGAAAACGGATATCGCGCCTGTTAGATTACTGGTACCACTGCCAATTCCCATTATACGTGATCTATCGTGTTGGCGGCGATAGGTTTTTATTGCCAGGCTTCAACAAAAATGGCCTGGCAAGATCTGCCATTTTTGTGGAGAAAAATGACCATGTCCTTGCGGCACCACTGATTATGGTCTTATGCAGGAGGAAGGCCCTTCCTGTCCCGTTGGTCTGGCCTGGGAGCAGATAAAACCGCTTGTATGCCTTTTATGCAAATGACCTTGTTAGGCAACTTGGTGTGTTATATAAAACACAACTTTGATGTAATATCAAATGTACCCTTTCTATCAATGAAAGTTCATCTCTTGTTCATTTGATTTTTGCTTGCTTTCATTGGGAGTTCGGCCATTGCTGGGCTGGACTGTGTGCGGAGCTAAGAACATAGTCTTTCCCTCGAATGATCTTCGCGAGACTGGTGTGTACCGCGAGCAGCACGCTTTTTAGAGGGCTAAGGTAGGCCTCTCGGCGAAGCCCTTGAAGGACTGTGCGAAGTCCGCACTTTTGCACTAGTGCGAAGTTTAACTCTTAGTAGAGTTGAACCGGCGCTTCTCGGGAAGGCGCTTCGGGCGCTGTTTCGAATTAATTCGAAACGGCGGCATGGGCCCTTTTTCGAGGCCTCGTTTCAGGCGCTGATTGGCCTATAAAAGCCCGATCGGGCTGAACATGGAAAAGATCTCCTTTTTTCAGAGAAATTTCTGTCTTTTCCTCTCCTTCTTCCTCCTTTACTTCGGAGTACTTTGAGAACTTTTGCAGTTCTTAATGGCGCCCAAAAGACGAGCGGGCAAGGAAGCAGCGACTTCTGCGGCGGAGGGCCTTCCTCCTCCGGTCATTGAGCGACCAGTCACCGGTAAGGAATTTCCTGTCTGATTGGAGACCGAGGTCTCTTTTCCTTTGGAGCCAGCCATTTGGCTATTTAGGACGATCGAATGGGATCTATCCTCATTAGGGAACTCATTTCCCTGAACTTCCCTATTTTCCTTGCACCAGGGAAATAAGAACTGAACAGTTCTTTTAGGCTTCCGTAGGAAGCCATTGCTTGGGCAGTCTCCATCTTGTTGAGGAACAGGATATGGGTCTGTTCCTTCAGTCGTGGCCACGAAGGACGACTGTCGACCATGATGTCCTTTTGATGACGTCAGCCCTTAGGGCTATGCCACTTCCTGCTTTAAGCGAAGTTGGCGCTTTGGATATTTTCTGCAACGATGCAGTCTTATCCATGAAGCGAAGCTTTTTTAAAGCTATCGCCTTGCAGGGCCTGCTTGCTGGGCGAGGCTATGCCTTAGTGAATTTTTATGCTTTCGCATCCACTTGATTGGTGAACTAATCATAGTTCACTTCTGTTTTTGCAGTACATTACGCCTCCGGCCTCCAGAACAGTCTGTTCGGTCTAGCCAGTCGAGCAGGCGGAAACATCAGCTTGCAGTTCTATGGGTAGGCTTCATTGTTCAGCGAGCCGAGCTCCCTTGTACGGGATACGCTCATCCAGGACGGTCGTCCGCAGGTCATGCGGAGCATCTTGACTACGGCTCCGCTTGAAGATATCGACCGTCAGGCTTACAGAAAGCCTGACTTCATGTTCGGGGATGCTGCACCTGATCCCGATCACCAGCTGCAGGCCGGTGAAGGCCAGTGGATCTTCCAGTTTGACGGCGAGAGATTCTATCTCCCGTCCACTAAGCGGCATTTTGCTTTGTCTTCCTTCGCGAGCGTGACTCAGGCTCGGAAGATGGCGTGGGGCGTGAGCCTAAATGCCGAGTCTGTAAGTGTCGGGAGGTTGACATTCCAGTCCGGCTATTCGAGGGCGGGCCATCCTCGTAGCATAATGGGGCTATACCCTGGGAAGGTATCGCGGGACCTTCCAGTAGGAGAGAACCCAGCTGCGGCGCCGACCTTTGGCGCTCAGTTCTGCGAAGTTAACGGGAACTACCCTGCCACCGATTTCAGGACTCCCGGTTGGGTCCACCCTCCTAGGTCGTGGTGGGCGGAGTTGACCAACTATATCCTCACTCATTTTGAGGGGGACTTAGGGAGGTTAAACCTCCATGAGGCCGTCAGGGCGACCTGCTACGGTATCGAGATGAAGGTGGCGTGCTTCTACGCCATCCTTGAGTTGTACTGCCCAGCCTCGGGGACTTTCTTCACCCCAGTTGGTGAGTTGGGCATGGCCCTGCACGAGATGCGGGAGATCTCTGCTTTGCCCTTCGGGTCTCTTCCGTATGAAGAGTACTTTCCCTGTGAGGCGGAGTTGGCTATTCTGGAGAAGCAGGAGCCTGCTCTGCTCGAGACATATCGGGAATTGATGTGCCATTTGCATATTTGCTCCAGCATTCACACTGGTGGCAAAGGTAGCTCGAAGAGCTTGAAGAGCTGGGGGAATTACTTGTTCCCGGATATGACTAGTGCGCCTGAGGCAGCTCATTGCGGAGTTGCTGAAGAAGACATCTTGGCAAGGATGGAGGTGCATGCTGAAAAGGACATCGTCGTGGCAGAAGATGATGGTCCTTTCGGGAAGGGTGATGTTCTTCGGAGCTTTCACCATCAGGCCCGTCGGCCTATGTCTCGCAAGGCGTTGCTGGCCGGCTTCTTGACCATCTGGTTAAAGAAGTGTGTCGTGCCTTCTTCTTCGGGTGACATCGTCCACCCGAATGTGCTGCTGCCTGCCGTCCGCTTGGTCCATGGCCACCGTCTGGGTCTTCTCCCGGCCATGGTGTGTTGTATTCAGAGGGGCCTTCGTGCACTGACGGAGGCTTTCTGCAGGCCAATGGCGTCAAGGCGAGGGAAGGGTGCCGTCCTGCCTTGTGACGGACCCAATCCTAGGGTAGGTTTACCGTACACCTACTTGATGGCGTGGTTCGCCTTGCACTGCCCCAGTTTGATTGGAGCTGGGGAAGACCCTCCGCAGGGTGTTCAAACGGCGCTTCTCCGTCGCTTTGAAGGCCGTTCGTGGCAGAAAACTTATGTGGCCGAGGCCCGTAAGTTAGTGCGTCGTTATGACGCTTATAGCCTGTTCCGTTGTTTTCCTCGCCTGCGGGGTGCAGGATACAACGAGGAATTCCATGATGTGGAGTCAGGTCGGTCTCCCATGAGTCGGGGTGTTTTCGAGTGGCTGGTCTGTATCCGGCCCTCGCATTTGCTGTACAGGAGTGGGGATACCTGCTACCTGGAGCCCTACGTCCCGAGCCGGTTTGCCCGCCAATTTGGGTATGACCAGTTGTACGTGGGCAACCCCAATCCGGACCTGGCTTTCATGGGGAGCCTCATTGATGGGGCTCGTGCTTGGCGGTTCTTTACCGCGGATGGCACTGGAGCGTGGCTACGCACGCCGCTGAGGGATCCCGGCCTTTGGACGACCCTGTGTTTCTGCCAATGGTATGCGGCTTCGAACTCCACACCTGCTGGGTTTAATGCCAACCGTTCGGGTGTGAAGTTAATTTCTCATCGGATAAGGCAGAAGGCTTCTGATAAAATGGAGGGCAAACGAGTCCGTGTTCCTGGCATAGAGGAGTTCATCGCTGTAGAGGACAGCGGGGCTTCTGATGCAGGGAGCCCTCGCTTTGAGGTAGGGACGAGGGCTGATGCCCATGAAGCTGATACTCGTGAAGCCGGGTCTGGTGTAGTAGGGACAGCTCCCTCACAACATGTGGAGGAAGTGGAAGAAGAGGACTCTGATGTCCACTTCAAAAGGAAGCGTGGGAGTGGATCCCGTAGGAAGTCGTCGGCGAAGAGGCTCCGTCGCCAGACTCCTACCATCGTGGTAGAGGGTGAGCCCTCTGCTGCGCCTCCTTCTGCTGCTCCATTAGTGGCTGAGCTGTCGGTTGCTAAACCTACTACTGGTAAGATTGGCCCCCCATCTAATATGCCTTCAGCGCACTTTAAATAACCCATCATTTGCTTTTTGTTGCAGGAGCTGAGGAGCATGGGGAGCAAGGGGACCAGTATGATCCTCTATTCGCTTATGGAACTGCAGCTGGTTCCTTTGCTCGCTCGGAGGAGTCTGGAGGTGATGCGGCCGACATTGGCCTCTCGGGTGCCGGGACTTCTAAAGGAAGTCCTATGGCATCCGGCTCTATCGGGTGGTCTGCAGAGGAATCGGCGAGCAGGCTGGCTATCCGCGTTGATTCTGGCAAGAACTTCGCGATGGAACCCCTAGAGACTGATGAGGCTGACGAAGTAACATCAGCCTTCGGTAAAATGACGACCTTTTGATCTCCTCTTGTTTACTGCATCTGCTTTTTGACCGCGGATGCAGTAAACAAGAGGATGGGGAGCCTCATTGATGGGGCTCGTGCTTGGCGGTTCTTCACCGCGGATGGCACTGGAGCGTGGCTACGCACGCCGCTGAGGGATCCCGGCCTTTGGACGATCCTGTGTTTCTGCCAATGGTATGCGGCTTCGAACTCCACACCTGCAGGGTTTAATGCCAACCGTTCGGGTGTGAAGTTAATTTCTCATCGGATGAGGCAGAAGGCTTCTGATAAGAAGGAGGGCAAACGAGTCCGTGTTCCTGGCATAGAGGAGTTCATTGCTGTAGATGACAGCGAGACTTCTGCTGCGGGGAGCCCTCGCTTTGAGGCAGAGACGAGGGCTGATGCCCATGAAGCCGATACTCGTGAAGCCGGTTCTGGTGTAGTGGGGACAGCTCCCCCACGACATGTGGAAGAAGTGGAAGAAGAGGATTCTGATGTCCACTTCAAGAGGAAACGTGGGAGTGGATCCCGTAGGAAGTCGTTAGCGAAGAAGCCCCGTCGCCATGCTCCTACAATTGTGGTAGAGGGCGAACCCTCTACTGCGCTTCTTTCTGCTGCTCCAATAGTGGCTGAGCCGTCGGTTGCTGAACCGACTACTGGTAAGATTGGCCCCATCTAATATGCCTTCAGCGCACTTTAAATAACTCATCATTTGCTTTTTGTTGCAGGAGCTGAGGCCGTTGGGGAGCAAGGGGAACACTACGATCCCCTGTTCACCTATAGGGCTGCAGCCAGCTCTTCCGCTCACTCGGAAGAGTCTGGGAGTGGCGCAGCTGACGTCGGTCCTTCGGGTGTTGGGACCTCCAAAGGAAGTCCTGTGGAATCAAACTTTGTTGAGTGGTCTGCAGGGGACTCGGCGGGCGAGAGCGGGCCGGCCATTTACGTCGAGTCTGGTAAGAACTTTCCGATGGGACCCTTGGATTCCGATGTGGCTGACGAGGTGACATCGGCCTTCGGTATGACTACGATCTCTTGGTCTTCGCCTGTTTGCTGCGTCTCTTTTTTGACCTTGGTTTTGTTGCAGGTATTCGTCCCCAAGGTGCATCAGCTTCGAAGGGAGCGGAGGGTCCTCCTAAGAGGTTAGAGGGCGAGTCGAGTGCTTCGACCGCGGCGGATGCTACTGTGTTGGACGCGCTGTATGGCGGCCTCCCCTCTTATCAGCCCATGACAACTGAGAGGTCGGTGGTTGTGGAGACGACAGTCCCACAGATGCCTTTACTCCCGAGTGAGATGCCGGCGAGTATGGAGTTGAGGGTGATCACTAGCCCTACCTCCCCAACTCAGGTGGTTGAGCCTGTTGTTCCAGAGGTGGTTGCCAGTCCTACCTCTGCGGTGGCTGACGTGCTGGTGTCGCTGGGGACTCCGCCGAGGTCACCTTGGGCTTGCCCTGCTACTGCCGATGTTCCCGCTTCTTCTTCTGCGGCGGTGTCGACTAGGATGGTAGATTGCTCCGAGGTTGTCTCAAGGGTTGATGAAGCTGAGAATGACTTCATCGGTAATCTGGTCGACAGCTTCTATAACAGTTTGGAGCAGACTATCAGTCTAGTCTTGAAGGGCTCGCCTGTGCCATTCTCGAAGCTGAAGATGGTCCTCTCTCGTGGCATTGAGTGTATCCGGGACTTTGAGGGGTATCACCAGGCTTCTGCTCTGGAACTCCTGGTGGATAACCTTGAGAAGGACGTAGAGGAGTGGCGCCATCTCCATCGTTCCGACCCGGTGTCTTTAGCTAATGAGCGGCTCACATATCTTGTCGCGCAAAGGCGCGAAGCTCGGCTTGCTGCTCAAGAGGCCGCTAAGGCTATCTCCTCTGACTTGAAGTCCTTGGAGACAGAGCAAGTAGAGGTTGGGAGTGCAATTGACGCTTCCACCAGTGCCCTTCTTGATGCCGAAGATAAGATTAGGATGGCCGAGGAGATGATCAGGAAAGCAAATCTCCTCTTATCCAAGGCTACACCGGTGCGTCTTGAAGAGACTGCGCGGCTTGAGCAGCTTAGGGCTCAAAGCGAAGAATTAGCACGGCGGGAGTCGTCACAGAGGGCGACTTTGGCGGAGGTTGAAGCTCGTCTGGCTCAAGCGGTGGATTTCAATGAGGCTGAGCTGAGATCACAGGCGCTGACCCAGGCTGCTAATGACAGGAGGACGAGGCTAGCTTCGCTCGGAGATCGGAACCGATCTTATCATGTACGCCTATAGGCTCCTCCATGTATCCATCCTTTTGGAATTTAATAAAAATTCTTTCTTTTGTCGTCTTTGTTTGTTTGGATAATGAGGTATGGCTGTCTGTTGGTTCAGAGGTCGCAATGACATAACCGAATGGGACGTCGCCAGTCTCGAGGTCAGCCCTTTGCGGGGCTGAAGATACTTGCCTTTTGTAAATGTCAGCAAGTATGAGGCCTGTCTTTTGTAAATGTCAACAGGGCTCGAGATTGAGACTTAGCTGTCTGTTGGTTCAGAGGTCGCAATGACATAACCAATTGAGACGCCGCCAGTCTCGAGGTCAGCCCTTTGCGGGCTGAAGATACTTGCCTTTTGTAAATGCCAGCAAGTATGAGGCCTGTCTTTTGTAAATGTCAACAGGGCTCGAGATTGAGACTTAGCTGTCTGTTGGTTCAGAGGTCGCAATGACATAACCAATTGAGACGCCACTAAGCTCAATGGTAGATGAAACTTGACTATCTGCCAGTTCAGATGTCGCAATGACATAACTGGTTGAGAAGCCACCAAGCTCAAAATAGGTGATACTTGTCTTTTGTAGATGTCAACAAGTATCGAGACCTATCTTTTGTAAATGTCAACAGGACTCAAGATTGAGACTTAGTTGTCTGCTAGTTCAGAGGTCGCAATGACATAACCAATTGAGACGCCGCTAAGCTCAATGGTAGATGAAACTTGGCTATCTGCCAGTTCAGAGGTCGCAATGACATAACTGGTTGAGAAGCCACCAAGCTCAAAAGTCGGGTTGGATTTGGAAAAGGTCTCGTCTTCTCGGGGAGAAACGAGGAAATCACTGTCATAGGTTTAATGTTAACGTAACAGCGGAATATGTGTAGTCCTACCATTCTATGGATGAGAATTGGTAGGTGATTTTGGAGGTCTCGTTCTCACGAGGAGAAATGAGGGGACTGCTGTCATAGGTTTAATGTTAACGTAACAGCGGAATATGTGGTCTTACCATTCTATGGATGAGAATTGGTAAGTGATTCTGGAGAGGGAATCAAGTGGGAACAGGCCCCTTAGGATTTTTAGCAAACCCTCAGCTATCAACGGGTTTGATATGCCTTTACTAACTACCGTTTGAGTTGGGCTAGCCATGCTATTCCCCTCAGCATGATGAGTTGTCGAAGACTCATGTTGGGCTTAAAGGCCAACATTTTCCTCTATCCTTAATCGTTAAGGATGTCGGATTATCAGGTTGATGTCTGCACAACCTCGATTGTCTTTTAGGATAACTGGTGCACGGCCAGGTCCCAGTTGGTTTTCGGCTGTATGACCTCACTTGGAGGAAGAGAAAGGCTCTCTTTGTGCGTGCTTCGGACACGGAGACCTCGATCAGAGGTGTAATGTTAACTTGATCGAGAGAAGGATCCTCGATTAAGGATAGTAATTCTTTAAGAATTTGCCATTGATCGGCATCATGAGTAGGTCGCCCTCTGCAGTCATAAGGCGGTATGCCCCGTTTGAATAGACTGTTTCTATCACAAACGGTCCTTCCCATTTAGGCTGAAATTTACCTTTGGTCTTGTGCGTCATAATCATCGGTCGTCTGACGGCTAAGACCAGGTCTCCTTTCTGGAAGTCTCTCTGCTTGACCTTCTTATTGAAGGCTTTTGACATCCGAGCCTGATATAGCTCGATGTGTTGCTGAGCTTGGAGCCGCTTCTCGTCTAGGGCTTCGAGCTCTTGAAGACGCAGGCGATCATTGTCTTCTGATGTCATCTTAGTAGTCAAGGCTACCCGCAATGATGGCACCTGGATTTCCAATGGGATGACCGCTTCGCACCCATATACCAGTGAGAAAGGTGTATTGCCTGTCGGTGTCCGAACCGTAGTCCGGTAAGCCCAGAGACATTCACCCAGCTTTTCGTCCCAATCTCGCTTATTCGAGGAGACGAACTTCTTGAGCAGCTTGATGATTGTTTTGTTGAATGCTTCTGCTAAGCCATTGGCGGCAGGATTGTAGGCGGTTGAAGCCACATTCTGAATTCGGTATTTATCGCAGAACCGATAGAATCCTTGGCTTATGAATTGAGGACCATTGTCGTGGATGATTCGCCTAGGGACACCAAATCGATGGATGACATGGTGTTTGATGAAGCTAACCAGATTGGAGGTTTTGACTTCGGCCAACGGTATGGCCTCTGCCCATTTTGAGAAGTAATCGGTTATTACTAGGATAAACCGATGACCTCTTGCCGAAGAGGGACTGATTGGCCCTACGACATCGACTCCCCATGCTTCAAATGGCCATGAAGCAACAATAGGGTGGAGCAACTCCGAAGGTTGGTGTATGAAGTCTGCATGGACCTGGCACGCCTTACACCTTCATGCATATTGGGTGGCATCGGCCATCATGGTCGGCCAGTAGTACCCAAGTCTGTGCAGCCTGTCTTTAAGGTTTGGACCCGGCTGGTGAGCTCCGCAAATGCCATCATGTGCTTCTTTAAGCACTTCCTGTGCCTCTGAATGGGAAAGGCAACGGAGGAGGACACCATCATATGAGCGACGGTAGAGTGTCTTCAAAGTGGGATCATAGTAGAAACGGAGCGACCTTCGTCTGATGGACGCCGCTTCTTTGGGATCGTCTGGAAGCAGACCGTGCAGAGCGTAGTCAATGAGAGGGAAGCGCCAATCCCTGGGCTCAGGATCCATGGAGATATTATGGACCTCTTGGATCCTTAGCATATGCTTGGAGCATACGAGATGCCGGGTTGCGACTGTGAGGTGATACTCGGTGTCGGCCGGTAAGGCTAGCGTCGTCGCTAATGCAGCGAGGGCATCCGCCTTGATATTTTGAGATCGGGACACATGCCCGATGTAGAAGCCTTCAAATAAGCTAGCCAATTTGATGACTGTATGATAGTAAGGCACCAAGTCCTCATGGCGGACTTCATATTCGCCTTTGACTTGACTGGTGACCAGCTTTGAATCGCCGTAAGCTTCGAGGTAGCGTACCCCCATTCCATGGGCAAGCTGGAGACCGATAAGCAGAGCATTGTATTCTGCTACATTGTTGGAGCATGATTCTGTCAAAGAAAATGCTCTGGGAAGGATATGATCCTGTGGGGAGATGAACACAACCCCCACTCCGGCAATAATCTTTCCTTTGGGGCCCATCCGCGATGCTCCGTCGAAGAACATCTGCCACACTTCCTCTGCTGAGGTTGCATTAGACTCGAAGACTTCATCAGGGATGTCTTCGTGAAGTTTTGAATGCTCCGGAACTGGATGAGCAGCCAAGAATTCCGCAAGGGCTTGGCCTTTGACCGCCTTCTGAGGAATAAAGGTCATGTCGTATTGAGACAGCAGAAGTGCCCATTTAGCCAATCTTGAATTTAGTGACCCTGGCTTCGTCATAAGAAGACGTAAAGGATTCACCCTGGAGATGACATGTATGGTCTGGCCAACCAAATAATGCCGTGTCTTCTGAACAGCAAAGACGAGAGCTAAACACTCTTTCTCAACAGGATTGTAGCGAGATTCCGCTCCTATGAGAGTCCTGCTCAGATAATAAATGGCCTGCTCGTGGCCATTGTCGTCCTTCTGAGCGAGGAGGGCGCCGAGGGAATAGTCCAGAGCTTTTACATAAAACAAGAATGGTTTCCCTGATATAGGGGCCACTAAGACCGGAGGGTTTGTGAGATACCTCTTGATGTCTTCATAAGCTTCTTGACAAGCTTGGTCCCATATGAAGGCAGTATCCTTTTTCATGAGCTGGGTGAACGGCTGACAGCGGCCTGAGAGATTTGCAATGAATCTTCTGATGTAGGCCAACCTGCCTTGCAAGCCTCTGAGCTCTTTGAGGTTCCTCGGTGGATGCATGTCTTGGATGGCTTTGACTTTGTCTGGGTCCAGATGGATCCCTTTTGATGTGACAATGAACCCAAGGAATTTGCCGCTGGATACTCCTAAGAAGGATTTCGTCGGGTTCATTTTCAGCTGATGAGCCCGCATTATGTTGAACATCGTTCTTAGATCGCGGAGATGCTCATCCTTGTTGCGACTTTTGACAGCAATGTCGTCAACATAGCACTCTACTGTCTTCCGGAGGTGATCGCGGAAGATCGTGCTCATTGCGCGCTGGTAGGTTGCTCCGGCGTTCTTCAGTCCGAAGGGCATCACAGTGTAGCAGTATACCCCAATGGCGTTCGAAAAGAAGTATGCTTCTCGTCATCAGGATACATCTTGATCTGGTTGTACCCTGAGAAGCCGTCCATGAAAGACATCCTCTCGAACCCGCATGTGTTGTCAATCATGACATCAGTGATGGGCAGCGGAAATTCATCCTTGGGACAGGCCGTATTGAGGTCACGGTAGTCGATGCAGATCCGTATTTTGCCATTCTTCTTGAGGACGGGGACTATATTAGCCACCCAATCTGGATGTTGCTCCTCCCGAATGAAGCCACATGCAATGAGCTTGTGAACTTCGGCCTCAATAGCTTCCATAATGTTCGGGCGAAACCGACGCTGTTGCTGCTTGACTGGCTTGACGTCAGGCTTGATGTTTAGACGGTGCATAGCGACCTGTGGATCGAGTCCGGGCATGTCTTCATAGCTCCACGCGAAGACGTCTATATACTCTTTTACGAGCATTATCAATTCCTCCTTTTCTATAAGTGATAGGCTTTCACTTATAAAGATGGGTTTGGGATGATCTTGACTTCCCAGATTGACCTGCGTCACCTTGTCTTCAGTAGGCGGCTCACGCAGTTCGAACCGTTTTTCCCATTGGAGATTTAATTGCTGGGCCCAAGGTTCCTCATCAGCAACCTCTGCGGGTTCCAACTGACTGCTTGAAGTCATAAGGCTTTCGAATATCCCTCCTATGCTGACATCAGAGTCCCATTCGGAGGATGAGGCCGACTGTGATGGGATCGATCCATCGGCTTTGACCTGAACTGTTGTTGATGATGTGGACATGACATACCCTAACCCCCTGCGTGTACTATCATAGTAATTTGCAGGCTTCCCTTTCGGGACAAAATTACGCATTAGACTGCGCCTCCCTTTTCCAAAGTTTAGGCCGCCTCCCTGCTTCAGTTTGTAACCCATCTTCTTCATAATATGGCGCGCTGATGGCGCGTAATGAAAGAACTGTGGAGCATCCGACTCTGAGCTTGAGTCTGTGGTTGAGAATCTCCCTGGCCGGGCTCTGCCGAAGATTATCGGCGACTGACCTTGTTTGGAAGGAGGGACCACCAGCGTAGCCCCTTCTATGACCTCCATAGATGTACTGGCCGCATTTGGCTTATGTACGGGCATGTGCAGAGAGCCATCCATAATGGATTTGATTGACCGCATACTCACAGGATAATTAAAAGAAATATTGTCATTAATTACCCATTCACCTTCTTCATCAGAAGGAGTATTACATTGAGGGTCATTGAGGAAACATGCTGTAATTGGTTCGCCAATCAAAATGGCTGGCATGCCTGTTTCGGATTCTGAATCCGCCTCATTGCCACTTTCATCATCGTCTGGCAATGGCTCTGCAGGCGTTCCGTCGGCCTCTTGATACAGGAGGGCATCGGTAAAGTAGTTTTCCACCCCCTTGAAGGGTTGCTTTTCAGCGAAGACAGTTCGTACTGTCACATCATCTTCAACATACTTGAAGCATTGGTGGAGAGTGGAAGGAACGATCCAGTTGGCATGGGTCCAAGGTCTTCCTAGCAGTAAGTTATATGATGTGTCAGCATCAATGACATAGCACGTCACTTCTGACTTCAAGCTTCCGATTCTGCAGCGGAGCCGAATCTTTCCAAGCGGATGGCTGCTCCCGGCGTTAAAACCGTATATTGTAGTGGTGGTTGCAGACAACCTGTACAGTGGTATGCCGAGGAAGTAGAGGAGCCTTTTGGGGATGATGCTGAGTGCAGACCCCGGATCGACTTGTACTCTTTCAATGCACGTTGAACCGATATATCCGGTATAGTACAGAGGTCGATCATGCTTGTTGTCTTTGAGAAGCATATCTTCCGCCGTGAAGGTAACAGCGGGCACCTTTGACAGTACATGATGGCATTCTGGCAAGAAGACTGGGCGTCATGATTAGAGACCTCTGGTATGCATGTCAGAAGAGTCTCTGAGTTGGCCAAAGCATCTCTGAGCGCTTCTCGTGTCTCTTTGGAGAGACGCAGGAGCTCGTGTATTGTGATACGAGCCGGGATATTGGCTAAGTGGGCCAATATATCAAAGCGGAAGGGCGTGTCTAGCCCTTGGCTTGGCGGTTTCTTCAACACACGGTCGAACCACACCTCCTTAGGCTTTTCTCTCCCTTTGGTCGGGACTGGAGTGGATGTCGGCATTAGTACTGACGTCGTTTGCTGTTGTATCTCGTCAGTAGACTTGTCATACTGCCTTAAGTATAATTTTCCAGACCGGGTACCCGTCTGTTGAGGCGCATCTGCCTGCGCTGTGCAAGCACGCTTTTCTCCTTCTGAGTCACTGAGGGAAGCCGAAGTAAGGTTGTCATCATCTGGCAGGACAGAGATGACATTGCAGGGCTTGCCCTTTTTGCTGGAGTCCTTCGATGTCCGCTGTACGTCTTGGACGAGGTCAGGGTGTATCCACATAACTTCCCCTGTCTCCAATGTCAAGGGAACGGACCCTTGTCATTTTTAGCTATGGCTGAAGAATGTTTGATTTCCAACCGCGGTGTGGGGGCTGGATAGGTCCCGTCAGGAACCATGACCTTTTTGGCTGTGCCGAATTCAAGGGCCACCATATTGGCAGTGACTTCTTCTGCTCCGTCTTCAGTGTGAGGACGCCGGCGTCAATCAGGGCTTGTATCCTGTCCTTGAGGACATAACATTTGTCAGTAGGATGGTGAATCATCCTATGATAGAGGCAATATTTGGGGTCGTTTGTGCGCCCTATCTCATCAGGACGTCGAGCATCCGGCAGCTTCAGCTTGTTCCCTTTGTGGAGCAGGTGGAATATCGTGACCACCTGATCATCTCTGAAGGAGTACTGTTTTGGGGGGAACTTGGGCTCCTGATTGTTGAAGCCGCTCTTCTTAGCCTTCGACTGCACGTCTCCGGATAACTCTACGGACATAATCTCTTTCCCCTTAGCTTGGGAAGGCTGAGGCGGGTCGCCGCGTCCCTTGCTGTTCGTACCCCATTTGCCTCTGGGGGCGGATGGCTCGAACTTTTTAGCCGACTTCTCAGCTATTTCAGCTTGTTCGACCAATTCCTTCCAAGTGTGGGCTTTGACAGCCCCCATGCGAACTTCTACTTGATCCAAGAAGTGTGCCTGCATGTCTGTAAGAGCATGGGTAACGACATCCCTGCTGGACACATCAAGGATAAGTTTCTGAACCGCTCAATGTAGTCACGGACAGATTCGCCCTTCTTCTGCACGGTGGAGAGGAGCTTGTCCATGGTCACTTCAGTGTCGTCCTCATAGAAGCGAGAGAGGAACCGAGTTTCTAGGTCAATCCAGGAATTGATAGAACCTAGAGGGAGGCTTCGGAACCAGTCGAATGCCACGCCTTTTAGAGTGCCAATAAACAGCCTAGCCATGATGGCGTTGTTGCTTATGACATTACCAGTCTGAGACCGGAAATAGTAGATGTGCTGATTGGGTGAGCTCTTACCATCATACGTATGCAACGTTGGTGGTTTGAACTTTGGCGGATATGGCACCGAATCCCATTCCAGTGGGTAAGGACGGACTACCCCCACTTTCTTCAATTCATCCTTCTGAGCCAGGGATGAAATTTGAGCTTGAAGGCCTTTAAGGACTTCGGCATCCAGGGAAGAGCCTCCCTTGGATCTCTCCGTCTTGGGCGGATCATTGCTGAGATGTCCCTCCTCGTCATGATTACTCCCGGTATCGTCATTCCGGTTGCTGAGGAGTTGAGCGAGCATCTGCTGAATATTGTCCAGGGTCTCTTGCTGAGTTCTAGAGGTCTGCTCCTGAGCTTCCAAACTCCGGCGAAGGTCGTCATTGGCGTTATCGGTCATATTGACCGATGCTTTGTCTGTCTGCATAGAACTGACTGTTGCTGAAGAGACATACCCGCTGTCTTCATCTTCTCCATCAGATGATTGGGGTGATCGCCTGGGTGATGGCGGGATCAGGGCCGTCGAGAAAGAAGGTTGCTCGTAATTGTAGGGTATCGCCACCCTGGATCTGGTGTTTCAGAAAACACCTTCTTCTTGTACCGAGACCTCGCCTAGGCCTGGATTATAATCAGGATCTGGAGAACTGTAAGGGGGACCATCAGATGTCTGACTCCCCTTGCGTCGCTCTCGGCCTCTTCCGGTCATATTGACGGAGGCGGAGATTGGATCTGGTGGGGCGCCCCTTCCGCGATGCCTCGTAGGAGCATGTGCGGACACCGATCAAACACCGATTGCCGGTGCAGAGATACAGCCATGGTTGGATGTAGCCGGCAGCGGGTTGAATGGATTGTCACAAGTCGGCATCCTCTTTGACAACAGGGAAAAGTAATTCGGAGGGGCTCCGGCTTCCGCTTGCTTACCAGGAATTCTCGTAGGTCAGGCCCAACAGAGCCTGGATAACTTCGCAGAGAAGCTTTTTCAAAGTGTATATGGGACGATACTCCGTTCTTCTTATCCCAGCAAAAGGGATTAGCACTGAATAGTGCTTCAGATCTAGATTCGCCAGCAGGTGCGAACCTAGTGCTTGATGAACTAGAGAGCGGAGCACGCCGAGGTGCTTTATCCGCTATTCCGCCGCGAAGGGGATTAGCCTTAGATGACTCTTTGGCCTTAGCCTCGCGGCCTTGGATCCAATGAGTATGCTTTGGTATGGTGGCCCCGTTTGTGAAAGCGAGGCTGTCAGAAGGCTTTGTTGCCTTTGATTTGAGCGACGGTATGATCGCCGTCGGGACTTCATGATTGGCAGCATCGTTAGGGTAGATAGGCATCTTACCCTTTTCTTCGCGGGAGAGGCACAGTTTCGGCGTGACTACACCGGAAACCTCGGTTGGAGACTTGTGCTTGGGCTTCCATATCCGCCTTGACGGAAGATGCTTAGGTTCACGAGGAACCTGAATAGCCACACGAGGGGCTGTGGGGTGTTGGCAAAATTCTGCCTCTGGTTTCTGATTTGAAACCTTGGTCGTGAAGACCTTCCTGTGCTTCCGTGCTCGAAGCGTCAGGTCACCCCCAGAGAGGACTTCTTCAAATCTTCCTTGGTCGATCTGGATGACCAAGTTCTCAAGAGTGCAGGGCTCGGTCTGCGGGCATGCTTCTTGTTGCGCCAGAGCACCACAGCAGGTTTGCAGGGAACCTTTTCAGTCTCCGCAGAGACTTTCCTTGAAGATTTAGCCAGAGAAGCTCTGGCTGCACCGACTTTGTTGAATTCAGAGATAGACCCGAAGGTCTGATCGTCGCATTGCGACACTTGATCCTCAGCAGTGGAGAGATCTTTCCCCAGCAGAGTCGCCATCTTGTTTTCCATTATGTTTGCAAAGGGAAAAACTTACAAAAAAGAGTTTGAGGAGCTAAATTACAAGTATTCTTAAAAAAGATTACAAGTAGATCTCCTCAGAGATTCTGGGAAAATGTGCCGATAGGAGTCTGGTCAGCGCGCGACCACTTTGTCCCTTTGATGATGCGAGCGATGAGATTCCCTTCTCGCCTGGTTCCGGGAATCAGAGAACAGAGGATTGGTAGAACCCTCTTGCTACTTCTCAAAACCGCCTTCTGTGAGGAATTCCTTCTCGCCTGGTTCCGGAGATTCCTTGAGGAAAAGAGGTTGCTAGGGTATCGCCACCCTGAAAGGAGAAGTATTTCTCTTGAACGGTCTCTGAATTAGGGAACGCACGGTGCGTTATGAAGAAGTCCGATTCTCCTGATCAGCAGAGGATCGATTTGGGAGCAGAAGCCCACTTTGATTGATCGCCGATCTCTGGAAGCCTTCTCCCCTTGTGCCCCTGGCGGGCTATTTATAGGGAGAGCAAGGGCATAGTCATCCCCTTGAAGATATGGAAACAGATTGAACCGAATCTGTTTGAATCTGGAAAGTAGCCTTGCTGCGAGGCTAGGATAGCTTCTGCGGAGCTAGAAAATGGCAAGTCGGTTGATCTTCCCGATTTGTTTCGATCCTTTCCATATCGTTGGAGGATTTTCTCTGATCCTCTTACTCGTTTCAAGAGAGTCAAGAGATTGCGGCAATCACCTGCCATATTTGAATCCTAATCGGATTTGATCAAATTTGGATCCGATCTCATCAGGAGATTTAATTGGTCAAAGGTTGACAACGGAGCTGCCCGCTTTGAAGCTCATAGCGGAGCTAGAGGTAACTCTTGGCGAGGTCCGAAAAGAGGCTTTTCGGCGAAGCTATCAGTTAGCTTCCTGGCGATGCTCTGGATGATGCTAGCCTCTCAAACGAGGCTATCTCCTTGGGCTAATGTAATGCTAAATGCTAGCATCTTAGACCTGCTGAGGTCTGTTTAGAAATAATCCGGGTTCACTGTTCTGCTTGCTGGATCAGTGGAGTCCGAGCTGCTTCCTTGTCCCTTAGAGGTGGGTGAAAACTGGTCTTCAGCTTGTCTGTCCCTTGTCTTTTGTAAATGTCAACAAGTTTAGACATCGTTCAGACCAATGAGAATCTTGTCTTTTTTAAGTGTCAACAACTATGATCCTCTATTTGCTTACAACGAAGGTCCTGAGGCCGGCTATTTTTCCGTCCCAGAAGAATCCGGAGGTGATGTAGCTGACGTTGGTCCTTTGGGCACTGGGACTTTCAAAGGAAGTCCTGTAGCGTCAAGCTCTTTTGGGTGGTCCACGGAAGATTCGGCAAGCGAAAGCGGGCTGGCCATTCGTGTTGACTCCGCAAAGGACTTTCCAATGGAGCCCGTGGAGACTGCTGCGGCTGCCAAGATGTTTGAGGCGACATCATCCTTTGGTATTGTTCCGACTCTCGGCTTTTATTGTTTATTGTGTCTTGCCTAAACACAATTTTGTTACAGGTGTTCCGCCTCAAGGTGCGTCAACTTCAAGGGAACCAGAAGGTCTTCCCGAGGGGTCAAGGGGTGACATGAGCACTTCGATCGCGGCAGATGCTGCTGTGTTGGAAGCTTTGTACGGTGACTTGCCCCTTATCGGCCTGAGCCAGCCAGAGGAACAGAGGTTGAAGAAGCGGTAGTCACGGAGGCAACTTCATTCCCAATTATATCAACGAGTGAGGTGCCATCAGTTTTGCCAGGTGCAGAGCTGAGAGTGATTACAAGTCCAACTTCCCCAACGCAGGTGGTTGAGCCTGTCGTCCAGGAGATAGTCACTAGTCCTACCTCAGTTGTGGTTAGTGTACTGGTCTCAAAGAGGACTCCGCCAAGGTCACCGATGCCCTATCATGCTGCTGCAGCCGGTGTTCCCGTCGTTCCTTCCACAGTAGTGTCAACCAGTCTGGTGGATTTTTCTGAGGCTGTCCGTCTACCAGAAGTGGCCGAGATTGAAAATGATTTTATAGGTGATATAGTCGATAGCTTTTATAAAGTCTTGAAGCGATGCATTGATCTAGTCTTGAAAGGCTCGACTATGCCATTCTCAACTTTAAAGGTGGTCCTCTCCCGCAGTATTGAAAGTATTCAGGACCTTGAAGGGTATAACCAGGCCACTGCCTTGGAACTCCTGGTGGATCAATTTGAGAGGGACGTGGAGGAATAGCGCCGTCTTAGCCGCTCAGACCTGGGGTCTTCGGCTAACGAGCAGCTTGCACATCTTATCACTCAAATGCATGAAGCCCGTCTTGCTGCTCAGGAAGTTGCTAAGGCTATTTCTTTTGACTTGAAATCCTTGGAAACAAGGCAAGCAGAGGTTGGGAATGCCATTGATGCCTCCACCAGTGCTCTTCTCGACGCTGAAGATAAAATTAGGAAGGCCAAGGAGAGGATCAGGAAGGCAAATCTTCTTTTATCCAAGACTGAACCAGTGCGTCTTGAAGAGACTGCCCGGCTTGAGCAGCTCAGGGTTCAAAGTGATGAGCTTTCGCGGCAAGAGTTGGCTCAAAGGGCAACTTTGGCTGAGGTCGAAGCTCGTTTGGCGCAGGCGACGAACTTTAATGAGGCTGAGCTGAGGTCACAGGCGCTTGTCGGGCTGCTGATGATAGGAGGACGATGCTGGCTTCCCTTGAAGAGCGATTCAGATCTTATGATGCTCGCCCGTAGGTCGTAATATATATGCCTCCATGTATCCCTTCTTTTTGGAATCAATAAAGAAAATAATTTTGTTTTGACTCCTTGCTGAGTTGTCGTTTTCAAGTTGTATTGCAGCCATTTAAGAACATAGTCTTTGTTGGATCGAATAATGAGACTTGGCTATCTGCTGGTTCAGAGGTCGCAATGACATAACCGATTGAGACGCCACCAAGCTCAAGGTTGGTGATACTTGTCTTTTATAAATGTCAACAAGTATCGAGACCTGTCTTTTGTAAATGTCAACAGGGCTCGGGGTTGAGACTTGTCTTTTGTAAATGTCAACAAGCTCAAAATTGAGACTTGGCTGTCTGCTGGTTCAGAGGTCGCAATGACATAACCGACTGAGACGCCACCAAGCTCAAGGTTGGTGATACTTATCTTTTGTAAATGTCAACAAGTATCGAGACCTGTCTTTTGTAAATGTCAACAGGGCTCGGAGTTGAGACTTGTCTTTTGTAAATGTCAACAAGCTCAAAATTGAGACTTGGCTGTCTGCTGGTTCAGAGGTCGCAATGACATAATCGACTGAGACACCACCGAGCTCAAGGTTGGTGATACTTATCTTTTATAAATGTCAATAAGTATCGAGACCTGTCTTTTGTAAATGTCAACAGGGCTCGGGGTTGAGACTTGTCTTTTGTAAATGTCAACAAGCTCAAAATTGAGACTTGGTTGTCTGCTGGTTCAGAGGTCGCAATGACATAACCGACTGAGACGCCACCAAGCTCAAGGTTGGTGATACTTATCTTTTGTAAATGTCAATAAGTATCGGGACCTGTCTTTTGTAAATGTCAATAGGGCTCGGGGTTGAGACTTGTCTTTTGTAAATGTCAACAAGCTCAAAATTGAGACTTGGCTGTCTGCTGGTTCAGAGGTCGCAATGATATAACCGACTGAGACGCCACCAAGCTCAAGGTTGGTGATACTTATCTTTTGTAAATGTCAACAAGTATCGAGACCTGTCTTTTGTAAATGTCAACAGGGCTCGGAGTTGAGACTTGTCTTTTGTAAATGTCAACAAGCTTAAAATTGAGACTTGGCTGTCTGCTGGTTCAGAGGTCGCAATGACATAACCGACTGAGACGCCACCAAGCTCAAGGTTGTAATGGAGTTTGGGAGAAGGTCTCGTTTTCATGGGGAGAAACGAGGAATCACTGTCATAGGTTTAATGTTAACGTAACAGCGAGGTGCATGTGTGGTCTTACCATTCTATGGATGAGAATTGGTAAGTGATTTTGGAGAGCTCGTTTTCACAGGGAGAAACGAGGGAATCGCTGTCATAGGTTTAATGTTAACGTAACAACGAAATGTATATGGGGCCCTACCATTCTATGGATGAGAATTGGTAAGTGATTTTGGAGAGGGAATCAAATGGGAACAGGTCCCTTAGGATTTTTAGCAAACCCTCAGCTATCAACGGGTTTGATATGCCTTTACCAACTACCGTTTGAATTGGGCTAGCCATGCTATTCCCCTCAGCATGATGAGTTGTCGAGGACTTATGTTGGGCTTAAAGGCCAACATTTTCCTCTGTCCTTAATCGTTAAGGATGTTAGATCATCTGGTTAGCGTATGTGTAACCTTGATTTTCCTTTGAGAAAACCAGTGTACGGGCAGGCTCCCACTGGTTTATAGTTGTATGATCTCGCTTGGAGGAAGAGAAAGGCTCTCTTTGCATGTACCTTGGACATAAAGGTCTTGATCAGAGGTGTAATGTTAACTTGATCATGAGAAGGATCCTTAATTAAGGATAATACTTCTTAAGAACTTGCCATTGATCGGCATCATGAGTAAATCGCCATCTGAAGTCATAAGACGGTATGCTCCGTTCGAATAGACTGTTTCTATTACGAACGGTCCTTCCCATTTAGGCTGAAATTTGCCTTTGGTTTTGTGCGTCATAATCATCGGTCGTCTGACGGCTAAAACCAAATCTCCTTTCTGGAAGACTCTTTGTTTGACCTTCTTATTGAAGACTTTTGAAATTCGAGCTTGATACAGCTCGATATGTTGCTGAGCTTGTAGCCGCTTCTCATATAGGGCTTCGAGCTCTTGAAGACGCAATCGACCATTGTCTTCTGATGTGATCTTAGTGGTCAGAGCGACTCGCAATGACGGCATCTGGATTTCCAATGGGATGATTGCTTCGCACCCATATACCAAGAAAAAAGGCGTATTGCCTGTCGGTGTTCGAACCGTGGTCCGGTAGGCCCAAAGACATTCACCAAGCTTTTCATCCCAATCTCGCTTATTCGAGGAGACGAACTTCTTGAGTAACTTGATGATTGTTTTGTTGAATGCTTCCGCCAAGCCATTAGCGGCGGGGCTATAGGCGGTTGAAGCAACATTCTGAATTCGGTATTTGTCACAGAACCGGTAGAATACTTGGCTTATGAATCGTGGACCGTTGTCGTGGATGATCCGTCTAGGGATACCAAATAGATGAATGACATGGTGTTTGATGAAATTAACCACATTAGAGGTTTTGACTTCAACCAGTGGTATGGCTTCCGCCCATTTTGAAAAGTAATCGGTTATTGCCAGGATAAACCGGTGACCTCTTGTCGAAGAGGGGCTAATCGGCCCTACGACGTCTATTCCCCATGCTTCAAATGGCCATGAAGCAACAGTCGGGTGGAGCAAGTCCGAGGGCTGGTGTATGAAGTCCGCATGAATCTGACATGCTTTACACCTTCGTGCATATTGGATGGCATCGGCTATCATGGTCGACCAATAGTATCCAAGCCTATGCAATCTGTCTTTAAGTTTCGGACCTGGCTGATGAGCGCCGCAAATGCCGTCGTGTGCTTCTTTAAGCACTTCTTGTGCCTCTGAATTGGAAAGGCAACGGAGGAGGACACCGTCGTATGAACGACGGTAAAGTGTCTTCAGAGATGGATCGTAGTAGAAACGGAGAGACCTTCGTCTGATAGATGTCACTTCTTTAGGATCGTCTGGCAGCAGACCATGTAGAACATAGTCGATGAGAGAAAATTGTCAATCTCTCGGTTCAAGATCCGTGGAGACATTATAGACTTCTCGGGTTCTTAGCATATGCTTAGAGCATACAAGATGTCGAGTTGCGACTGTGAGGTGGTACTCGGTGTCGGCTGGCAAGGCTAGTGTTGTTGCTAATGCAGCAAGAGCGTCCGCCTTGGTATTCTGAGATCGAGATACGTGCCCGATGTAGAAGCCTTCAAATAGATTACCCAATTCGATGGCTGTGTGGCAATAAGGTACCAAATCTTCGTGGCGGACTTCATATTCGCCTTTAACCTGATTGATGATCAATTTTGAATCGTCGTAGGCTTCAAGGTAGCGTACCCCCATTCCATGGGCGAGCTGAAGACCAATGAGCAGAGCATTATATTCTGCTACATTGTTGGAGCATGATTCTGTCAGAGAAAATGCTCTGGGCAGGACATGATTCTGTGGGAGATAAACACAACCCCCACTCTGGCGATAATCTTGCCTTTAGGGCCCATTCGCGATGCTCCATCGAAGAACATTTGCCACACTTCCTCCTCTGAGGTTACATTGGAGTCGAAGACTTCATCTGAAATATCTTCATGAAGTTTTGAATGTTTCGGAACTGGATGAGAAGCCAAGAACTCTGCAAGGGCCTGACCTTTAACCGCCTTCTGAGGGGTAAAGATCATGTCGTATTGAGACAGAAGAAGTGCCCATTTAGCCAATCTTGAATTCAGTGATCCTGGCTTTGTCATGAGAAGACGCAATGGGTTTACTCTGGAGATGACATGTATGGTTTGGCCGACCAAATAATGTCGCGTCTTCTGAACGGCAAAGACGAGAGCTAAACACTCTTTCTCGATAGGGTTATAGCGAGATTCCGCCCCTATCAGAGTCCTGCTTAGATAATAAATGGCTTGCTCGTGACCACTGTCGTCTTTTTGAGCGAGGAGGGCACCAAGAGAATGGTCCATAGCTTTCACATAGAGCAAGAATGGTTTCCCTGATGTGGGGGCCACTAAGACTGGAGGGTTTGTGAGATACCTCTTGATGTCTTCATAAGCTTCCTGACAAGCTTAATCCCATACGAAGGAAGCACCCTTTTTCATGAGCCGGGTGAACGGCTGACTGCGACCTGAGAGATTTGCAATGAATCTTCTAATATAAGCCAGTCTGCCTTGCAAGGCTCTAAGCTCTTTGAGGTTTCTCGGTGGATGCATGCTCTGAATAGCTTTGACTTTGTCTGGGTCAAGATGAATCCCTTTTGATGTAACAATAAACCCAAGGAACTTGCCACTTGACACTGTAAGTTCACCTAGGGGGGTGAATAGGTGATGGCTAATCTAATGGTCACTTAATGCCAAATGATGCAAATAATGCGGAAGCTAAAAACAATTATGACCTAATTAAAACTTTTACACTAAACACTATGTATAACACAAGAGTGTTGCCGAATTCCCCGTGAAGGGCTCTGGACAAACTCCTCTAGATTCCCCTTGAATGGGTTGAGGTGTCGCGTTGGCTCTTTTCGTTGAATACAAGTGTTAGCAACAAACCCACGCAAGTATATATCAATTATGCACACAAGTATATCATGCAAGTAAAGATGAACACAATAAAGTAATGCAAGATATAAAAGAGACAAGAGAGAGTGTGAGCAATCGCAAACACAAGGGTATGTTTCAAGGTTCGAGCACACTTGCTCTACATCCCCGCCTTCGACACACGAAGGATTTCCACTATGCAAGATCCCAATGGATCTCTCCTCGGTGCCGCAACACCTACAAGCCCTCGGACTCCCTAGTCCCGTACACACGCAAGCTCACTAGCTTGCCGAGGCCGCACCTCAAACCACCGAGTCCGCACCCGAACTCAAAACAACCACGAGCACACTTGCCCGTCTCCTCAAAGTACAAGAAATGAAATCTTGGTGATCTAAACACTTTGATCACCAATGAAAGCTCTCACTACAACACTCCTATAAGATGAATAGCTCAATGGATGCTCAAGTGTTTGTGTGAGAAAACAAGGAAAGAATCTTTGGTGAAAACTCAAGAAAATCTCTTTTATACTCTTGATAAACTCTCCTTTTAATTGGAAGTATTGGCTCTAATTTTGTGGAGAAAAACCTCTGGAATGAATGGGAAAAACTGGCTCTAAGAGCCTCCAAAATCTTCTATAAAACAGTCCACAAACCCCCAAATATATAGGCTGTCAAAAACTAGCCGTTGGGGTCTGTCAGGCCTGCCAGTCGACCGGGTCGGTCGACCGCCAACGGTCAGAAATCCGACCGTTGGAGCCACGGTCGACCGTCCGGGTCGACCGAGCCACTGGAGCAGAGAGTCGAACTCTCTGTCGGTCGACCCGTACGGTCGGCCGAACTTTCCAGAGAGCAGAGCTCTCTGGAGCGGTCGATCCGTACTGTCGGCCGTCCTCCAGTGCACAAAGGCGTGCACATCTGTGCATGTCGGTCGACCGGTCCGGTCGGCCGACTCCAGGATTAGTCGACTATAAAGGTAGTAAGTCGACTTATCCGAAGCCTGAAACAGTTTTCTGGGATTAAAAAGTTAGTCTTTTTGGCTCAAATAAAATCCCATAAAATACATAAAAATCTACAAAAATAGTTTTACCAATATAATTTGATCTACAAACATGCTTGCACAAAATCAAGACATGTTATAAAAGATTGGACTATTTTTGTAACTTGAAAATATTTGGCTCATGATAAAAACTGTATTTTCCAAAACATGTTTTCTAAACTTTGTTTTTCCAAAACATCTTCAAATAAAAACTAGATATTTTGAACTCATTAAAGCATAGTGTGTATGGAAATGATCCACTACACAAATAAGATGAAATATCTAAGTTTTTGACATTAAGCTCTAAACTTGGTTTTGGATTAAAAGATATGTAAACATGAAAACCAAAATCCAAACATGTATTTTCCAAAATAAAAATTCTTTTGTAAAAACAAAACTAAATCAAGAGTGTGTGTGTATATGTACTTGAGCAATCCACCAACTACTCTATCCTTTACATTTTATCTAAAACAAAACAAAATCTTATACCTAGACACAAGTCTTGATCTTGAAGTCTTCCCTTGAAGTCTTCTCATCTTCTTGACTTGGTCCAAGCTTGATCCAAAAGCTCCTTGGATCACACCGTGCTAGCTCCAAATCTTGACATTTTATCCTTTGTTTAGCTATGCACCTACTAAGATCTTGATAATGAATCTGTCACTAATTAAACACAAGATCATTAGTAAACATAACTTCATGAGTTGATCATCATCAAAACTAGGGTGATAGGCCTTTGGGCCAACAATCTCCCCCTTTTGATGATGACAAAACTCATGGAGTTATATATGCATGGATTAAAGTAAAGCTTCAAAGAAGCTCCCCCTTAACTCATGCATACCAAATAAATAAAATAAATATGCAATGAGGCACATAAACATGTATGCAAGTATGGAGATAAAACATGCAACAAGCATAAATCAAAATCTTTTTCTCCTATTTGCAATACAAAAATATATATGCATAAACATAAATCTTACTCAACATGCATATAACTCTCAAATTCTCTCCCCCTTTTTGTCAATCATCAACAAAGGGGTCAAAGTAAAGTCAAATCAAACAAATTTTTCTCCCCTTTTTGTCAAAAACAAAGAGATCAAGAAGGGGTAATACAAATCAATCAATAAAAATTTATATGTGATATACATTCATGAAGAGGAAGACGCTAAGTTAGCTTCCCTACACATATGCATTACATGAAGAAGGGATGACAAGCCCTAACTCACATAACACATATTATGTAATGCATAAGAGGAGATGTGAAGCTCCCCCTATACACGTATATCATATAAAGAAGAGTTGCCAAGCTCCTCAATTTATAATATACTCAACATGAATCTATATGTAGAAGAGATGTTAAGCTCTCCTTGCATATAGGAAATACATATCAAAACATTTTTTTTTTAATTTTTCTTAAACAAAAATTTTAAAGGTATCAGAGCTCTTGTAAAGCAAACAAATTTTTAAGATACCAAATTGAAAATAATCATTATTGTAAAACATATTGATACCAATTGAAATTTAACAAATATGAAGTTGAAGCATTTTGATATCAATGGTAAACATAATGATCAAAAAAATTTATTTTTCATCATAAACTTTGTGCTTTTTAAAAATGTGAGCCAATTGAAAGTTAAGCACATGAAAATTATATATATGTATGAGAAATAAGTATACCAAGTGAAATTGATACATACATATATAAGAAACAAAATATGAGTATATACAAAATAAGTTCAAAGATATTGATACCAATTGAAACGATTCAATGATACCAATTGACATAACAATAAGATCAAGTGTATATCTCATAACCTACCACCCTTTATATGCTCAAGATAGAAGATTTTTAATGAAACATACAAGGCATAATCGCCCATCCATCCTCCCATGGATGGTAGGGGTTTTCAAAAATAGATTTGAAAAATAAGCTTTGTTTGAAAAACTCTACCAAATGAAGAACAATTAACTAGTTAAAATAATTTTTTTTGAAAAACTAGTTAAAGATCCTTCAAAAACATGAAATCAAAGCATATGTATTTCATGAATCATACTAAATACATAAAGGTTCAAGCACTCATAGTCCATAAAACTCAAAATTATCTTGAAAAGTAAAAGATGAGTGTTCAAAGGTTATGTAAATGGCATTTTCATGAAAATGGTCATTGAAGCTCAAAAAGATGAATAACATTTTATAAAACATGAAAATTTATTTTTCTTAAAAAAATAATACACTTCTAGGCATATGTATAATTTATCCAATCCTAACAATACACATACATATCCCAAACATAAAAGAGTCTATCAAATGTATTTGCATGAAGGCAAGAGACTCACGGGTATACATGTATGTTTATTAGATTTGAATAAAAATACATATACATGAAGTAAAACATGAAATAGGCAAAACATGTATAAAAGAGAATCATCAAAACTAGTCTATACATATACATATAGTGGATACAAATGAGCATAAAGTTCAAATATATATGAGTCAATTGTAGTTCACTATTCATATATGTATAAATACAAGTTTGACACATTCTACATCTAAGCATGTAAATACCATATGAAGCACACAAATCATAAAACATGAACATGCTATGAATATTATAAATGAACAAGCATGAACATAAAAAGTAGGAGTTTAGAGATTGTTACTAATACCAAAACTCCTAACATGGTGGTTGTCCCACCAAAGCTTCCTTGATAGCGATGCATCCATATAGGTGTCCATCAAGTCCATTGCATCCACTACCAAGGCACCAAATCTCTTACGTCTTGAGAGATCCCTCACCTACATCAAAAGCAAATAGTGGGGTTTTGGTACCCATATTTTCTTGGGTCCTTGGGGGTTAGTCTTGTAAGGAATCCAAAATCTTTTATTAGCAAAATTGAAAGCATTAATCTTATCATAACAAAATTTTGCTAAATGGCCTTTGCGGCCACAATGTGTACATACGTACACCTTAGGATGCTTATGTGAATGTTTGTGATCGTGATGTGCAACATAAGCATATGCATGGTGATGATGTGCATGAGAGGGTGGAGTTTGTTTCTTTGCAAACATGGACTCCAATCTAGAATGGTTGAATGCACACGAGCTCAAAGTAGAGCTCAAACTATTAATTTTATTTTTCAAATTTTTATCTCACTATCATCAATGGTGGCATGTAAAGACATGTGAGATATATGATCATTTTTCTTTTTCTTTTGAGAAACAAAATCTTTTTCTTTTTCACAAATTTTTCTTTTCAAACAATTATTTTCTTGAAAAATAATTTCTTTTTGTTTTTTCACCAAAATAATTTTATCTTTCAAAATAGTGTTCCCTTCACATAAATCATTTAATTTAGACATCAAGGAAACATTCTCATTTTTCAAATCATCTTTTTCTTTTTCTAAACATGCAATCTTAGATTTAAATGAATCTTGTTCTATATGCATGCAATCAATGTTCTTTTTCAAATTTTTATTATCTTTCTTAATCATGTCATATTTTTCAAGCAATAATTGACAAAATGTAGAAAGCTCTTCATATGACATGTTATTATCCTCATCCTCGGATTCGGAAGTTACCTCAAGGGGGTTATCCCCTTGGACCATATAGCACAAGTTGGAGGTGTTGCTTCCAACGTCCGAATCGCTCCCCGCATAGTATTGATCATTTTCGCCAAGGGAGAGGAGGGTGTTCCAAACTACAAAAACCAAATCAAAGTTAGAAACTCTAGATAAATAAACATCATCTAGGGTAGACTTTAAAGCATTAAGGGCTTTTATATTAGCCTCAAAATTCTTACCATCTATACAATATGCATTATTAGTAGTGGCAAGATATACATGAAAACCTAGGGCTTTGAGGTACAAGGACATCTTCACCTTCCATATATGGATGTTAAGCATGTTGATAATGATATATTAATTGTGCAAATTTATGTAGATGATATAATTTTTGGTTCTACTAATGAGCTTTTATGCAAGGATTTTGAAAAGGTCATGCAACTTGAATTTGAAATGTCTTCAATGGGTGAGCTCAATTTCTTCCTTGGACTCCAAATCAAGCAATTGCAAAACGGGACGTTCATAAGTCAAGCCAAGTACGCAAAGGAACTCGTAAAGAAGTTTGGACTTGAAGGCTCAAAGACTTGCAACACTCCCATGGCAACTACAACCAAGCTTGATAAAGATGACCAAGGTAAAAATGTTGATATTAAATTATATAGAAGCATGATAGGAAGTCTTTTATATTTAACGGCAAGTAGGCCGGATATCATGTTTAGTGTGTGTCTTTGTGCTAGATTTCAATCGTGTCCTAAAGAGTCCCATCTTATTGCGGTAAAACGCATTATTCGTTATATTAAGGGCACTATTGGGATGGGTCTTTGGTATCCGAAAACCGGAGATTTCTCAATGACGAGTTATTCGGATGCCGACTATGCGGGTTGTAGAGTAGATAGAAAGAGTACTAGTAGGACATGTCAATTTCTTGGTAGTTGTCTTGTTTCATGGTCCTCTAGGAAACAAAATTCCGTAGCACTCTCAACCGCCGAGGCGGAGTATGTTGCCGCGGGGGCTTGTTGTGCACAAGTCCTTTGGATGAAACATACTCTCCTTGATTTTGATTTGCATTTTGATCATATAAAAATATTTTGTGATAATACTAGTACTATACACATGACTAAGAATGCAAATCAACATAGTAAGACCAAGCACATTGAGATTAGATATCACTTTCTTAGAGATCATTTTGAGAAAGGAGATATAGATATTGATTATGTTTCCACGGATTTACAACTAGCCGATATTTTCACTAAACCACTTGATTTTGCTAGATTCTCGTTTATTTGTGGAGAACTTAATGTTTGTGTTATTGAATAGACATGTTTTTCATAACCCTTTTTGATGTATGACAAAAAGGGGGAGAATAAGTTTACATGGACAAAAATAAATTTATATGGTCTTGGTTCCATATGAGTTTATATGAGTTTATATATGTTTTTGTTGTCTTGTTTTGTTTTCATGCGCTTGTTTTGTTTTCATGCGTTTTTGAGAATTCTTTTTTTTGTTAGTATGTGATTTTCATTATTGTTTCAATTGGTTTCAATTAGTATCAAGAGCATTTTTTTTGTTTTCAATAAATTCTTGTGTTTTTCATATAGCATAATTTGAGGGGGAGTTTTCTCCTCCCCTATATTTTTGTTTATAGCCTGTTTGTTTTGTCATCATCAAAAAGGGGGAGATTGTTGGCCCAAGAGGTTACACTCTCCAATTGTTTTGTGTTTTGATGATGACAAACCAAATAAGAGCTATTTGGTCCTAATGAATTTGCTTAAGATAAGTTTCAGAATAAGTACCATGTTTGGAGGGCATTGCTTGCTATTGCAACAACTTCTAGGTTCATAAAGCTATGAAGGCATATTGCACATCAAGGAAGGATCATAGAAGAAGAAGGCTCTAGCAAGGATAGCATGGCTCAAAGACTTGAAGATTGCTCAAGAAGTCTTTAATTCTTTTGTTTTTAGATTTATATTTTGTTAAAGAATAGTGGATAGGTTTGAAGCTCTATCACACACGTTTTTGCGCACATTCTTAATCCAAAATAATTTCTTATAATTTATACAAAAATATTTCGCATACAAGATTTTGCCTACAGATATATATTTATGTTTTATGCTAATCCCTGTTCAAAAGTATTTTTGTCAAAATCAAAATCTCTTTTATTTTTCTGTCCAAAACCTGGTTTTTGTCCTGAGCCAGTCGACCGGACAGTCGACCGGACCTATGTCAGGTTTGGCCGGTCGACCGGCCCAGTCGACTGTAGTTCTGGGTGTATATGTATCAGTGTGCACGTTTTTGCGGTCGACCGAACGGTCGACCGACTGTAACTCAGTCTGCTCTCGGATAGATTGGGTCGACCGGGCGGTCGACCGCTGGCCTGCAACGGTCATAATTTTGAACGTGCGATCGACCGGCCAGTCGACCGAACTATCCGTTGAACAGTAACGGGCAGTTTTTAATGAGCTGTTTTATTTTGTCTTCTTGTGTTTAAAATTTGATTTAGGGATATATTTCAAACCTAATATGACTTAATTAACCTTAAGTTTGTATTATCCCTTAACCCTAGCCCTCTCCTTTAAATAGGGGTGTTTGGGGAGAGATTGGTTACAACAATTTTTGCAAGAAAAATTCAAAAGTTTAAGGCTTTCAAAAGAGATTTGTTTCTTGATTTTTGTGCTAAAATTCTCTCTCATTTTCTGAAGTGGTTTTTGAAATACTCTCTGATTTAATTTTCTTTCTTCACTTACAACAAGAGCTTCATTCCTACTCATTGTTCTCTAAGGACCTTTTGTAAGGGAAGAGACATTTGAAAGAGAGAGTTTGTGGTCTTTTGACTACTCAGAAATTGCTTGTAATCGAGATTGTGGAGTTGGGTACTCCGGTGTAATTGTGATTTCTTTGTGATAGTGGAAGTAGCTAGAATCCTTCTGGGGAAGGCGGGGAGTAGAGCTGGGTGCTCGAACCTCGATAACATATCCTTGTGTTTGCGATTGTTTTACATTCTTGCACTTATTACTTGCTTATCATCATCATTGCTATATTTACTTGCTTTCATTCATCTTGTGAATCTTGTGTGGTGATTGTTACATCTTAATTTTTAATTTGTCCATTGATTAACATTATCACCTATTCACCCCCCCTCTAGGTGATTTTCAATTGGTATCAGAGCTTGAACTCTAGGTTTTGGCTTAACATCCATAGAGAGATCCTTAAAATTTGCTAATCAACACTCTCATTCAACATTCATACACTAGTAAACTTGGCCGATAACATTAAAACCCCTCCTAAATTTGATGGACTTAATTTCCCTATTTGGAAGGTTAGGATGACTATATTTTTGCAATCTTTGGGTAGCTTAGTGGCCAAGTCCTTGACCAAACCCTATGTAGCACCCGATGGTGATGAGAGCACTTGGACCGACTTCAACTTTAGAGAATACGAGGCTAACTCCAAGGCCCAAAACTCCCTATTAACCGCCTTGAATGAGGATGACCTTACACGGGTACTTCATTGCCAATCCGCCTATGAGATTTGGCAACACTTATTGGTCACACACGAAGGGACTTCACAAGTCAAGATAGCTAAGATAGATCTCTTGAGGTCCCAATATGGTCATTTAAAATGATTGATGATGAGTCTATTGATAGTATGATTACAAGGTTTACTAAAATCACTAATGGTCTTTCTTCCTTAGGTGATAACATCTCCAACGATCAAAAGGTGCGGAAAGTGATTCGGGCTCTTCCGTCTTCATGGGAGATAAAGGCCACTACCTTAAAAGAATTGAACGACAAGGACGAGATGGACCTCATTAGTCTCATTGGGAACCTAAAGACCATTGAGATGGAGAAGAAGGTAAGAGAAGAGGCCACTACTTCAAAGAAGAAATCCATAGCCTTCAAGACTTCATCCACCAATGATGACGATGAAGAAGACGAAGAAGATGATGAGGAGCTAACTCTACTTGTGCGGAATGTCAAAAGGTTGTACCGGAAGAACAAGCTCAACTTCCGGAAGAAATTTGAAGGCAAAGAGGAGAGAAGGATCATTTGCTACAATTGCCGCAAACCCGGACATATAATGGCGGATTGCCCGGAGTTTAAGAAGAAGATGACTTCCTCCTTCAAGCCAAAGAAGCCGGAGGAAAAGAAAGCATACAAGGCAACGTGGGATTCGGAGAGCGAGTCCGAAGAAGAGGTGGATACGGCGAACATGTGTTTCATGGCAAACACACCTAAGGTAACCCCTCAATCTCATGATGATGAAGATGATGAATTAAGTAAGGAAGTTCTTGTACATGCTTTTGTTGAACTTTCCAAAACTTATGATAACAAGAAACTTGAATGCTTAAAATTGCAAAAGAAGTTGCTTTTCTCAAAAATCAACTTGCTATGGTTTCTAAAGAAAAAGATGATATTTCTTCTAATCTTATTTCTCTTCAAAATGAGTTTAATGCCTACAAGGTTTCTTGTAAGGGAAAATCTCCTATTATTGATGAAAAAGAAATTTCTTCTTTTAAATCTAAAATAAATGATTTTGAAAAAGTTTTAAATGATTGTGCTTTTAATACAAAGAAACTTGAGAACATGATTTCTAAAAAGCTCACCTCACATGTTAAGTTTACTCATGCTCACACTACACATGCTAAATCTTTTCATGCTCACAACTCTCATGCTCACAAATCACACACTCATTATGCTTTCAAATATGGTAGAGTATATAGATGCACATATTGTGGTAAGAATGGACATTTAGCTAAATTTTGCTATAACCAAGTTAATAGATCAAATAATCTTGTTTGGGTTAATGAAACTAACCCCCTAGGACCCAAGAAAATGTGGGTACCAAAATCAAGTCCTAAATTATTTGATGTAGGTACACACCAAGGCTCCAAGACGTAGGGAGCGGTGGTACCTTGATAGTGGTTGTTCAAGACATATGACGTGGGATATCAACAACTTTACAACGCTATCAAGGTACATGGAAGGTGGCTCCGTCACCTTCGGGGATGACTCCAAAGGAACTATCATCGGTATAGGTAACATTCAAATTGGTGCATCTCCTATTATAGATAATGTTGTTTTAGTAGATGGTTTAAAACATAATTTGCTTAGCATTAGTCAACTTTGTGACCGTAGACTTAAAGTTGTTTTTGATGATTCTTCTTGCAAGATTTTTGATGTTAAATCCGATGGTTGTATTCTTACCGGTTTTCGTGACAATAATGTTTATATCATTGACATGCTTAATTTAGATTGTTCTACTAAATGCTTGAATGCTTTTGATGAAAATTCTTGGCTTTGGCATAGAAGATTAGGACATGCATCTTTTGACCATCTTGCTAGAATTAATTCTAAGGATTTAGTAAAGGGTATACCTTACTTGAAGTTTGAGAAAGACCGCATTTGTGGTGCGTGCCAACTTGGGAAACAAACCAAGTCTTCCTTCAAACTAATTAAGGATATCATGACTACTAGGCCCTTAGAACTAATTCATATGGATCTTTTTGGACCAACACAAACTAAAAGTTTAAATGGTAGTAGATTTGCATTTGTTTTAGTTGATGATTTTTCCCGTTTCACTTGGGTTTTCTTCTTGCAAAGTAAAGATCAAACATTTTCATATTTCAAAATCTTTCGAAAAAGGGTTGAAAAAGAAAAAGGTTTTTCGATTTTGAGAATAAGGAGTGATAGAGGTGGTGAGTTTGTTAACCAACTCTTCATGACTTATTGTGATGAAAAGGGAATCAAGCATGAAATGTCTTGTCCTAGGACTCCACAACAAAATGGAGTTGTAGAAAGGAAAAATAGAACACTTCAAGAGATGGCTAGGACAATGATAAGTGAATATGACCTCCCTCAATATTTATGGGCCGAGGCCGTAAACACCGCATGCTATATTTCAAATCGTATTTATGTGTGTAAGAATTCTTCCAAAACATCTTTTGAAATGTATCATTCTAGAAAACCTAATGTTGCATATTTTAAAGTTTTTGGATGCAAGTGTTTTGTTTTAAATACTAAAGAGAATTTGGGTAAATTTGATGCTAAGGCTTATGAAGCTATCTTTGTTGGATATTCTTCTACTAGCAAAGCATATAGAGTTTTTAATAGATCTTCACTTACTATTGAAGAAACCATGCATGTTAAGTTTGAAGAATCTAATGTGGTTGTTGAGAATGTTGTAGAGATTGAACCATTAGGTGAAGACATGGAGAGACTATCCTTGAAGGACTCACCCGCTCAAGAAGAAAAACAAGAATCAATTGGTGATGTTCAAGAGGATAAAGAGGAAAGCTCTCAACCGCTTTCTAAAGCTTGGAGATACGCTTCAAATCATCCTAAGGAGCTCATCTTGGGTGATGCATCTAAAGGAGTCACAACACGCTCCAAACTCCATGACCTATGTGGTAACTTTGCTTTCATTTCTCATTTTGAACCCAAAGGCATTCTCGAAGTCGAGACGGACCCATATTGGTTGCTTGCCATGCAAGAGGAACTCAATCAATTTGAGCGCAACCAAGTTTGGCACCTTGTTCCTAAGCCCCACGATAGACCAATAATTGGTACTAAGTGGATCTTTAGAAACAAGATGGATGAGTCCAGAAATGTCATTAGGAATAAAGCTAGGTTAGTGGCCCAAGGTTACACTCAAGTTGAAGGAATTGACTTTGAGGAGACCTTTGCACCCGTAGCACGGCTTGAAGCCATACGGATGACACTAGCTTTTGCATCTTTCAAAAATTTTAAACTTTTTTAAATGGATGTGAAAAGTGCATTTTTGAATGGTTTTATTAATGAAGAAGTTTATGTTTCTCAACCTCCCAGTTTTGTTGATCATGTTCATCCCGATTTTGTTTTTAAACTTGATAAAGCTTTATATGGATTGAAACAAGCTCCTAGAGCTTGGTATGAAAGACTTTCTAGTTTTCTAATTTCAAATGATTTTGTTAAAGGCAAAGTAGACACAACTCTATTTACTAAGCATGTTGATAATGATATATTAATTGTGCAAATTTATGTAGATGATATAATTTTTGGTTCTACTAATGAGCTTTTATGCAAGGATTTTGAAAAGGTCATGCAACTTGAATTTGAAATGTCTTCAATGGGTGAGCTCAATTTCTTCCTTGGACTCCAAATCAAGCAATTGCAAAACGGGACGTTCATAAGTCAAGCCAAGTACGCAAAGGAACTCGTAAAGAAGTTTGGACTTGAAGGCTCAAAGACTTGCAACACTCCCATGGCAACTACAACCAAGCTTGATAAAGATGACCAAGGTAAAAATGTTGATATTAAATTATATAGAAGCATGATAGGAAGTCTTTTATATTTAACGGCAAGTAGGCCGGATATCATGTTTAGTGTGTGTCTTTGTGCTAGATATCAATCGTGTCCTAAAGAGTCCCATCTTATTGCGGTAAAACGCATTATTCGTTATATTAAGGGCACTATTGGGATGGGTCTTTGGTATCCGAAAATCGGAGATTTCTCAATGACGAGTTATTCGGATGCCGACTATGCGGGTTGTAGAGTAGATAGAAAGAGTACTAGTAGGACATGTCAATTTCTTGGTAGTTGTCTTGTTTCATGGTCCTCTAGGAAACAAAATTCCGTAGCACTCTCAACCGCCGAGGCGGAGTATGTTGCCGCGGGGGCTTGTTGTGCACAAGTCCTTTGGATGAAACATACTCTCCTTGATTTTGATTTGCATTTTGATCATATAAAAATATTTTGTGATAATACTAGTACTATACACATGACTAAGAATGCAAATCAACATAGTAAGACCAAGCACATTGAGATTAGATATCACTTTCTTAGAGATCATTTTGAGAAAGGAGATATAGATATTGATTATGTTTCCACGGATTTACAACTAGCCGATATTTTCACTAAACCACTTGATTTTGCTAGATTCTCGTTTATTTGTGGAGAACTTAATGTTTGTGTTATTGAATAGACATGTTTTTCATAACCCTTTTTGATGTATGACAAAAGGGGGAGAATAAGTTTACATGGACAAAAATAAATTTATATGGTCTTGGTTCCATATGAGTTTATATGAGTTTATATATGTTTTTGTTGTCTTGTTTTGTTTTCATGCGCTTGTTTTGTTTTCATGCGTTTTTTGAGAATTCTTTTTTTTGTTAGTATGTGATTTTCATTATTGTTTCAATTGGTTTCAATTAGTATCAAGAGCATTTTTTTTGTTTTCAATAAATTCTTGTGTTTTTCATATAGCATAATTTGAGGGGGAGTTTTCTCCTCCCCTATATTTTTGTTTATAGCCTATTTGTTTTGTCATCATCAAAAAGGGGGAGATTGTTGGCCCAAGAGGTTACACTCTCCAATTGTTTTGTGTTTTGATGATGACAAACCAAATAAGAGCTATTTGGTCCTAATGAATTTGCTTAAGATAAGTTTCAGGATAAGTACCATGTTTGGAGGGCATTGCTTGCTATTGCAACAACTTCTAGGTTCATAAAGCTATGAAGGCATATTGCACATCAAGGAAGGATCATAGAAGAAGAAGGCTCTAGCAAGGATAGCATGGCTCAAAGACTTGAAGATTGCTCAAGAAGTCTTTAATTCTTTTGTTTTTAGATTTATTGTTTGTTAAAGAATAGTGGATAGGTTTGAAGCTCTGTCACACACGTTTTTGCGCACATACTTAATCCAAAATAATTTCTTATAATTTATACAAAAATATTTTGCATACAAGATTTTGCCTACAGATATATATTTATGTTTTATGCTAATCCCTGTTCAAAAGTATTTTTGTCAAAATCAAAATCCCTTTATTTTTCTGTCCAAAACCTGGTTTTTGTCCTGAGCCAGTCGACCGGACAGTCGACCAGACCTATGTCAGGTTTGGCCGGTCGACCGGCCCAGTCGACTGTAGTTCTTGGTGTACATGTATCAGGGTGCACGTTTTTGCGGTCGACCGACTGTAACTCAGTCTGCTCTCGGATAGATTGGGTCGACCGGGCGGTCGACCGCTGGCCTGCAACGGTCATAATTTTGAACGTGCGGTCGACCGGCCAGTCGACCGAACTATCCGTTGAACAGTAACGGGCAGTTTTTAATGAGCTGTTTTATTTTGTCTTCTTGTGTTTAAAATTTGATTTAGGGATATATTTAAAACCTAATATGACTTAATTAATCTTAAGTTTGTATTATCCCTTAACCCTAGCCCTCTCCTATAAATAGGGGTGTTTGGGGAGAGATTGGTTACAACAATTTTTGTAAGAAAAATTCAAAAGTTTAAGGCTTTCAAAAGAGATTTGTTTCTTGATTTTTGTGCTGAAATTCTCTCTCATTTTCTGAAGTGGTTTTTGAAATACTCTCTGATTTAATTTTCTTTCTTCACTTACAACAAGAGCTTCATTCCTACTCATTGTTCTCTAAGGACCTTTTGTAAGGGAAGAGACATTTGAAAGAGAGAGTTTGTGGTCTTTTGACTACTCAGAAATTGCTTGTAATCGAGATTGTGGAGTTGGGTACTCCGGTGTATTGTGATTTCTTTGTGATAGTGGAAGTAGCTAGAATCCTTCTGGGGAAGGCGGGGAGTAGAGCTGGGTGCTCGAACCTCGATAACATATCCTTGTGTTTGCGATTGGTTTACATTCTTACACTTATTACTTGCTTATCATCATCATTGCTATATTTACTTGCTTTCATTCATCTTGTGAATCTTGTGTGGTGATTGTTACATCTTAATTTTTAATATGTCCATTGATTAGCATTATCACCTATTCACCCCCCCCCTCTAGGTGATTTTCAATACAAACATGCTTGCACAAAATCAAGACATGTTACAAAAGATTGGACTATTTTTGTAACTTGGAAATATTTGGCTCATGATAAAAACTGTATTTTCCAAAACATGTTTTCTAAACTTTATTTTTCCAAAACATCTTCAAATAAAAACTAGATATTTTGAACTCATTAAAGCATAGTGTGTATGGATATGATCCACTACACAAATAAGATGAAATATCTAAGTTTTTGACATTAAGCTCTAAACTTGGTTTTGGATTAAAAGATATGTAAACATGAAAACCAAAATCCAAACATGTATTTTCTAAAATAAAAATTCTTTTGTAAAAACAAAACTAAATCAAGAGTGTATGTGTATAGGTACTTGAGCAATCCACCAACTACTCTATCCTTTACATTTTATCTAAAACAAAACAAAATCTTATACCTAGACACAAGTCTTGATCTTGAAGTCTTCCCTTGAAGTCTTCTCATCTTCTTGACTTGGTCCAAGCTTGATCCAAAAGCTCCTTGGACCATACCGTGTTAGCTCCAAATCTTGACATTTTATCCTTTGTTTAGCTATGCACCTACTAAGATCTTGATAATGAATCTGTCACTAATTAAACACAAGATCATTAGTAAACATAACTTCATGAGTTGATCATCATCAAAACTAGGGTGATAGGCCTTTGGGCCAACAGACACTCCCAAGAAGGATTTTGTCGGATTCATTTTCAGCTGATGAGTCCGCATTATGTTGAACATCGTTCTTAAATCGCGGTGATGTTCATCCTTGCTGCGGCTTTTGACAGCAATGTCGTCAACATAGCATTCTACCGTTTTTCGGAGATGATTGCGGAAGATTGTACTCATTGCCCGCTGATAGGTTGCTCCTGCGTTCTTTAGTCCGAAGGGCATTACGGTGTAGCAATATATCCCAAGGGTGTTCGAAACGAAGTATGCTTTTCGTCGTCGGGATACATCTTAATCTGGTTGTACCCTGAAAAGCCGTCCATGAAAGACATCCTTTCGAATCCACAAGTGTTGTCGATCATAACGTCGGTGATGGCAGCGGGAATTCGTCTCTAGGACAGGCCGTATTGAGATCCCGGTAGTCAATGCAGATCCGTATTTTCCCGTTCTTCTTGAGGACGGGGACGATGTTAGCTACCCACTCTAGATTTTGTTCCTCCCAGATGAAACCACATGCAATGAGCTTGTGAACTTTGGCTTCAATAACTTCCATAATGTTCGGGGAAAACCGACGTTGTTGCTGCTTGACTGGCTTAACATCGGGCTTGATATTCAGACGGTGCATGGAGACTTGGGATCAAGTCCGGGCATGTCTTCGTAGCTCCATGCGAAGACGTCTATATACTCCTTTACGAGTATTATCAATTCTTCCTTTTCTGTAAGTGATAGGCTCCCACTTATAAAGATGGGCTTAGGGTGGTCTTGACTACCCAAGTTGACCTGCACCACCTTATCTTCAGTAGGTGGCACGCGCAGTTCGAATCGCTTTTTCCCATTGGAGGTGTAATTGCTGGGCCCATGGTTCCTCATTAGTAGCTTCTGCGGGCTCCAATTGACTGCTCGAAGTCATATTAACAGTGAGATTCTCGAACATCATTCCCACGCTGATGTCTGAGTCCTACTCGGAGGATGAGGCTGAGTGTGATGGAATTAGTTCATCGTCTGTGAATTGAACCGTTGCTGACGATGTGGGTGTAACGTATCCCAACCCCCTACGTGTACTATCATAGTAATTTACAGGCTTCTCTTTTGGTACAAAGTTACGCAGCAAGCTCCGCCTTCCTTTTCCAAAATTCAGGCCTTCTCCATGCTTTAGGTCATATCCCATTTTCTTCATAATATGGCGCGTTGGCCGCGCGTAATGAAAGAATTATGGAGTGTCTGAATCTGAACTTGAATCTGCGGTTATGGGTTCCCGTGGTTGGGTTCTACCGAAAATTATCGGTAACTGACCTTCTTTGGATGGCGGGATCACCAAAACGGCTCCTTTTACGGATTCCATGAGCGTATTGGACGCACTTGGCTTATGTAAAGGCATGTGCAGAGAGCTATCCGTAATGGATTCGAATAGCCCAACACTCGCAGGATAATCAAAAGAAATATTATCATTAATTACCCATTCACCTTCATTCTCTGAAGGAGTATTACATAGGGGATTATTGAGACATGCTATAATTGGTTCACCAATCAGAATGGCTGGCATGCCTGCTTCGGATTCTGAATCCGCCTCGTTGCCACTTTCATCGTCGTCCGGCAATGGTTCTTTAGGTGTTCCACCGGCTTCTTGATACAGGAGAGCGTCAGTGAAGTAATTTTCCACCCCTTTTAATGGTTGCTTTCAGCAAAGACAGTTCGTACTGTCGCGTCATCTTCAACATATTTGAAGCATTGGTGCAGAGTAGAGGGAACGATCCAGTTGGCATGGATCCATGGTCGTCCTAAGCACAAGCTTAGCGCCTGACGAATTGGAGAGCGGGGCACGCTGCGGTGCTTTACCCGCTATGCTGCTGCGAAGGCGATTAGCCTTGGATAGTACTTGGCCTCTAGCTTCGGTGTTATGAACCCTGTGTGTACGCCGTGGTATAGTAGCTTCGCTCATAAGAACGAGGCCGGCGCGAGGCGTTGCTGCTCTTGAATTGGGCGACGGTATGATTGCCGTCGTGACTTCGCGATTAGCAGTATTGCTGGAGCAGATAGGCATCTTGCCTTTTTCTTCGCGAGAGAGGCGCGATTTTGGCGTAGCTACGCCTGAGGCTTCGGCCGGAGACTACTGTTTAGGCCTCCATATCCGCTTTGGCAGAGGATACTTAGGTTTACAAGGAATCTGATTAGTCACACGCGAGGCTGAAGGGAGTTGGCAGAATTCTGCTTCTGGTTCCTGCTTCGAAACCTTGGTCATGGAGACCTTTCTATGCTTCCGTGCTTGAAGCATTAGACCACCCTCAGAGAGGACTTCTTCAAATCTTCCTTGGTCGAATTGAACGATCAGATTCTCGAAAGTGAAGGACTTGGACTGCGGGCGTGCTTCCTTGTTGCGCCAGAGAACCGCAGTAGGTTCACAGAGAACCTTTTCCGTCTCCGCAGAGACTTTCCTTGAAGATTTAGCCAGAGAGGCTCTGGCTGCACCGGCTTTTCTGAATTCAGAGTTAGACCCGAAGGTCTGTTCGTCGCATTGCGACATCTGATTCTCGGCAGTGGAGAATTTAGTCCCCAGCGGAGTCGCCATCTTGTTTTCATTGATTTGCAAAGGGGGAAAACTTACAATAAAAAGGGTTGAGGAGCTAAATTACAAGTATTCTAAAAAGATTACAAGTAGATCTCCTTAGAGATTCTGGAGAAGTGTGCCGATAGGAGTCTGGTCAGCACGCGACCACTTTGTCCCTTTGACGATGCGAGCGATGAGATTCCCTTCTCGCCTGGTTCGGGGAATCAGAGAATAGAAGGTTGATAGAACCCTCTTGCTACTTCTCAAAATCGTCTTCAATTAGAAATTCCTTCTCGCCTGGTTCCAGAAATTTCCTTGAGAAGAAGGTATTAGGGTATCAGCACCCTGAATAGAGAAGCAATTCTCTAAAAGGTCTCTGAATTTAAGAACGCACGGTGCGTCGTGAAGAAGCATCTGCTTGTGAAGTCTTCTCTCTTGCGTATGTGCGTGGTCCGTCCTCCTTGTGCCCCTGGTGGGCTATTCATAAGGAGAGCAAGGGGTATAACCGTCCCTTGTAAGTATAGAAACAGATTGAATCAAATCTGTTTAAATCTGGAAAGTAACCTTGCTGCGAGGCTAGGATCAGCTTCTGCGAAGCTAGAAATGGTAGGTCGGTTGATCCTCTTGATATGTCTTGATCCTTTCCATATCGTTGGAGGATTTCCCCTGATCTTCTTACTCGTTTTAGAAGAGTCAAGAGATTGTGGCAATCAACTGCCGAATTTGATCACAGATTTGATCTTGATTGGATTTAATCTCAATCCTGATTAGATTTAATCTCGATTAGATCCGATCTTATCTGGAGATTTGATTGGTCAAAGGTTGAACATAGCAGACCAGCAGCGGCGATGCCCGCTTTGAACTCACAGCGGAGCTGGAGGCAGTATCTGGCGAAGTCCGAAGAAAGCTCTTCGGCGGAGCTAGATGTCGTCTGTGGCGAAGCTACCATATACCCTTTCTGCACAGTTGTGAATGGCTTCAGGGCGAAGCTGACTTCCTCTGGCGAAGTTACGCTTTGGCAGTTTAGGCGAAACTATAAGTTAGCTTCCTGGCGGAGCTTTGAATGGCTTCAAGGCGAAGCTGAATGATCTTAGCCTCTCAGGCGAGGCTATCCCTTTGGGCTCATGTGATGCTAAGTGCTAGCATCTTAGACCTGCTGAGGTCTGTTTAGAGGCAATCCGGGTTCACTGTCTGCTTGCTGGATCAGTGGAGTCCAAGTTGCTTCCCTGTCCCTCGGAGATGGGTGAAAACTGGTCATCAGCTCGTCTGTCACTTGTCTTTTGTAAATGTCGACAAGTTTAGACAATGTTCGGACCAACAAGAATCTTGTCTTTTTTAAGTGTCAACAGTATTATTATATCAATTTGTACAAACAATGTCCATATATAATTAAATTACAATAATTTTTAAAAATATATAATTTATACTCATAAGAATTTGCACTAAGCATCCTTGCAGCTCGAATGTAGTATGCCTGAAAATGTCCATGAATTTAAGAAGGAATTGCCACACAGTTGTACGGGGAGGAAAGTTGAAAGTATATTGCAAAATTTTCTTGAATGAATGAAAAATTATAACAACTCAAATTTCAACTACAAGAGAGAGAAGACACTCAAGCCTAGATCCCCTCTTTATTTAAGGTTGGGTTTTTTGTGTAGCGGTGGAAAGTGAATCTTGTTTTCTGTTGACCGGGTGAACATTAAGCTTCTTCAGAAATTTTTCCCTTGGATCACGGATGGAGTAGAACAGCTCCTATCCAATGAAATCTTAAAGAGACTTAGGTAAAAACTTGAACTCAGCAAGTTGGTAGAAGAGTTGAACTCTTTGTAAAGCTAATCTTCCTGAGCTCAAAATCCTGACCCCTTTTCAATAGCAAAATGAGCTATTTATAGGGGTTATAGGGGTAAAACTGTCCCCTAAAAATCCTCCACGGTGGGGATTAACTCCCCTCATTACGTGAAAAGTGCTCGACTTAATAATGGAGGTAGTTATAACTGAGACGCGTGGCTCCTTTCTAGTTGAAATACGGGCTTGAGTTCTGCGTTTAGCTGTTGAGGTAAGGCTGGGTGCGGGCTTAAGCTTCGCATTTTGGGCGTCACGGTGGTGTTGAAACACGAGCCTCCAACTCTGTGTTTCCTCATTAATATGATATCAAACGCGTGCCTCGAACTTTGCGTTTGAGATGCGGGCTTCAAGCTCTGCATCTTGGCATTGAAATGGTGCTGAGACGCGAGCTTCGAACCCTGCGTCCTAACATTAGAGGGATGCTGGGGCGTAAGCTTCGAGCCATGCATCTTGGTACTGCATAAGTGGCTTTGATTAGCCTCCCGTCTGGAGCTTAGACTCTGTCATCTGATGACTTATCTTCAGTATTTTTTAGACAGTCTACAAAATTTCCTCCAAAGTTTTTGAAACTCCATGATCAATTGGGGCAGGTTTCAAAACACTTTGTACTTTCTTCTTGGTAGTAAGCTCTCAAGACTGGGCTGGCAATCTTCTGAGATACCTTGAGCTTGATCTTATCTGAATTTTGGTCTTCATGAGTGTACTGTTGAACTCTTTGAAGCCGTCAGAGAAGCTGCCAGAGATTATCATTATGAGTGTCTAGATACGCAGTCCAGACTTCATCGGTACTCTAAGTTGGCTGTCGTTGTACTATTAAACTTAGGAAAATCGCCAATTGCTTTTGCCAGTATCCTGTTGAACTGATTGAAAAAGCAGAGACTTAATACAGATCTTGCAGACGCGAAGGTCATGTTGCCTTAGAGACGCGAACCTTGTCAAAAGTAGAAACGCGACGCTAATTTGTTGGGGAGACGCGAACATCAAAGTGAAAACGCAGCTCTCACTTTGTTGAAGTGACGCAGACTTCGAGGTGGAGATGCAGATTTCTCTTTGTTGAAGAGGCAGGACTCTACTGTTTTGCCAAGGCGTGAGTTTTTCTTCAAAGTTGTCATGCCCCGCTTCTTAAAATACATGAAAACGGAGTCGCAACGAGAGTCGGCGACGTATATACGCGAGAAAAATATCCCACGTATGCACACTAGGCCTAAAATAACCCGAATAAGCTATAAAAAAAATCTATTATGATAAATTAACATCACTGTAATAACATATAAAAATGTCCATACTAGATAACAGATGAATAAATGAGTAAAATAAGTAATGAGTCAAATATATCAAGAATCAAGGAAATGACAGAATAAAAGAAAGTAGGAATACCAGAATGGAAAAAAAGAGAACTCAAGGCTCCTCACAAAGCGTACGATCACACGAACACCTGAACAATATAAGAGAGTGTCCAAAATCCTAGACACACGAATCCAGGGTCGTCAGAAGTGACCTAATGAGAGAGAGAGTGTATGTGTATGTGTAAAGGGAAAAGTGTTTGTGCATAATAACAATATAAGTGAGAACAACATGATAAACTGAAATAAAAGATAACAGAATAATCAATATTAAGAACAAAGGTATGAACCGATATATAACTAGTATCATGATAAAAGGAAACCAAATGTCAAGATGTGTAACCTAACATATGTCACTAGTCTGGTGTACAATCTGGTCATATGTACAATTATATGTCTATCATAGTTATATATATGATACAGTCAGGTGATTACGGTCAGTCACAATACATTATAACAGTTTATCATTATTAATTATATCAGCGAACACCAACTGCCACCGGTAATAGACGCATCCCATACTACGCCTATCATACGTGTCAATTGAAGTCCTAAATTTATTAAAAATTGATCGGTTGGATACATTGTCTATGATTTAAGTGGGTTTCGTACATACCCGGAACTACGGCCCAATCACCTGGCACTGAACCAGGTCCTACCGCTAAGTAGTCAATAACAGTAACAATATGTCAATAACAAAAATAATATGAATAATACGGGATGTCAGTCATCCCCTAGAACCCTCAGTCGGCTATGCAATCTGTATGCTAGGTCCACCCAAATATAGACATTATCTCCTCCATCAATTTTTTCAATCCCAATGTAAGTTGTCAATTTACATTATTATTTAATTTTTAATCAGTAAATACCCATGTTACTTAGAACACTGGGACGATACAGTGAGAGTAACTGTACAGTATAGCAATCAATAATAATCGTATACACAGTGAACAATATTAGTAACAGTGAACGATAACAGTAACTGTGTATACGATGAACAATAGGACTGTACAGGGTGTTACGGTCAAACAATCCTTTCCCAGTAACTTTCAATAACATGAATTTATACAGTAACAGTAACCATGTATATGATGGATAAAGTTGTAGCGAGCGTTACGGCCTAACGATATTTTTCCTAGAAAATTTCAGTAACATGAACAATATGTTTATCAGGTAGGTATCATGTATAATCAGTGAAGTTACTTAAATGGTATCATGATGTCTAGGACAAAGAATATTATGCCAGGTTTATTATGAAAAAAATATTCATAAGGCAATTTATTTTTTATTTAATACATACAGACGTGAACTAGTAACTAACAAACATGAAACATAATTGAGTTTGAACAATTATTTAATGTAAAATAAAATTTATTGAAATAGATAGGATAAAATACTCACATCAAATAATACTAAAATACTCAATGAGAAAACAAAGAACACTCACCTCGGCTTATCACGTGTCCAAATACCAATTTGAAAAAAATCTTACATTAAATGTATTCGAATTAGAAATTTGTCGAATTTTACATAAGATGTCTTATTTGATGTTATTCAGTATTTTAAATTTAATACAGATGGTCCAGATCTTAAAATAAGGTTGTATGATGATGTGTTGAGTTTATAGGATTATTTAATTTTATTTCCTAATTTTTTTTGTGGGGTTTAAATAGTTAAAAACATGAAAATTTCTTAACGGGTCTGAAAGTTGAAATAGCGAGTTTTAACTTAGAAGGCAGTGGTTCAGTTCAATATGACATGCAAATAATCCCAAAATTTTTCAATAGATGCTAGGGGTTATCTAAATATTTATCCCTATTTTTATTTATTTTTTTTCAAAATTTTATCTACTCAATAAAATTGTTTTTAAATAAGTTAACGGGTCCATTTATATTTGGGTCGGATTACAATGAATTTGAACCCATATTATTTGGGCTGGACTGACATTAGGCTTTAGAATATACATATATACACACACACACATACACACACACATATACATATTTTTTTCTTTTCTTTACTGTTTTGGGCCAAGCCCATTTTTATTTTTCCCTTTCTTTTGTTTGGACTGTCCTGGGCCAGTGGCAGCCCAAGCCACTGGCCTGGTCCAAAAATCCAGGGTCGGATGCTGTCTGCACCGGGCCGAGCGCCCACCCTGTTTTCCTTTTCTTTTCCTTTGGGCTCTTGCTTGGTCCAGTGGCGGCCCAGGCCACTGGGCCCGGGTGCGGGTCTGCAACGGGTCTGTGCAGCAGATTACTCTCGACTTTGGTCGAGAACAATCCCTATTTTTTTTCATTTTTTTTATTTTGTTTTACAACTTTGAAATTTCTTTTTTTTTTAAAAGATTTCCATACTTTAATTATTTGATATATTACCTTATATATATTTAGATTAATGGGTAAGGTTCTAAAATTTTCTCTTTTTTGGAAGGAAAGTTTTTAATATGCAATTTTTTTATTTCATACAATTTATTTTATTTATAATTTTTGATGAGATCTAAAATTCATGAAAATAAGAAATTAAACATTATATATCATTAATTTATATTTCATACAAATTTATCTAGATCTTAGGGGATATTTAAGTTTCATAAAAGAATTTTAATCATGCTATATCATTAAATTCTTATTATTGTAAATTAATTTTTATCTAGATCTTTAGATAAGAAATTTTTTTGATGAAAAATTCATAGAAAGATAATCTAATCATGACACTTCAAAACAAATTTTTAATTCATAAAATTTTGATTTTTATTTACCCCTCGGACACATTCCTCCATCACGATAGATTTCAAGGTGAGGTAAAGGGAGGAAGAAGAATGTTGGGTTGGGATTTCTTTCTGATTGTCGATCTTTATTTTTAGCGAAGCAGGAGAAGAGAGTTATATTAATATAAAAGGATAGGAACTTTTAGGTTAGGATTTTTAACAATCAGATTGTTAAGATAAGAATTTAGGTTGTTAAGATAAAGATCCCTAAGATCTTATGAGATCTTTCAGTTGAAAATTTGAAATTTAAATTTGAGTTTAGGTTTGTTTAAATAAATTAGATCTCCTACCTAACCACACGCCAATGTGGCAGTATAGTTTAGGTATTAGGATTTGGTAAAAAAGAACATTAGTTTGAAACTTGACATAAACAAATTATTAAGCACACAAATATATATTTATATTTTTTTATTACTATATATATTTTTGTTTAAAATTTATTTATTTATTTTATTTTATTTTACTTTATCTTGGGTATAAGTTAAATGGGTTATGGTTTATTAGATAATTAGATTATGGGTTGGAAAAGAAGATCAATTAGGAATAATACCAACAATAACATAATAATAATAATAGTAATGCTAATAATAATGTATAAAATATAATACATACATATACTGGTATAAATGTAAATCAAAGACATATACACTTAATATGTATGTACAAGTTTCTATACACATGTATAAAATAAATTAATCAATAAGTAAATCTAAATAAAATTAATAAAAATAGAAATACAGTATTATTAGTTAGGGGATATTACATTCTACCCACTTTATAAAAATTTTGTCCTCGAAATTTCAATAAAATATGGAATGATAAATGAATCACAATCTAAAGAGAAAATAAATAAGCTTCCACTCGCCTCACTGGGATACCACGATTCCACTGCGCCACTCTTATCTCTACTGTCGATCAGGTCCAAAAGCCAGTCCCAATAGTCAATATTGGGGAAAAGGAACCGAGATGAAAGATAGGAATCAACAGAAAAATACAGATCAATCCGGAAAGAATGTTAAAATCGGAGGCATCAACAGATTCAAGAGTTGGATTTATGTAACGCCACGATCCCACGGGTACGGAGACGTTACTACGACGTATATATGCAGGGCGAAAATATCCTCACGTATATACGGTAAGTGATTAGACGAGAAAGGTGTATGTAAATGTGTTTGATGTATCCTTTCCTATCTTCGTTATAGCATAAGGCTATACCGAGTCGATTCTCAGGGAGAGCTAGCGATAGAAGCGTTACGAATCGTAGTGAAGAAATGTAAACGAAGTGTCTTCTATGCTTAATAGAATAAAACAATCATGGAACAAGAAATGAAAGAATGGATGAATATGTTCATGATGGAAAGTGGAAAAGAAATCAAGATTGGATTTGGTATTAACACTAGAAAGAATGAAAACTTGAAGAATCAAACCATGACTAGCTTACCTTACTACCTTGCCAAAGCTTACCAAACTCCGTGATAATGATGCTTGCCTTTGAGTCATTGGCATAGATGTGTCTTGCGTGTTGATCTAATTACTTTCCCATTGCATGAAGGGTGGTTTAACCCATCGGAGAAGAGAAGACCATCCAACTTGCAAGATTAAAGATAGCAATCACCCATGAGTTAGTGAAGATGGCAAGGCTAGTGGTTAGCTAGTACATGGTAGAAAAATTAGCTACAAGCCATTAACAAATAAAAGCAAAGCATGAAGTAAAATTGCAAGGAAATAAAAAGCATGAATTAAAGAAAGCAAGTAAAGAAAGCAATTAAACTAGAACCAAGCTCAAGTAGAGGAGTAGAGAATGGATCAATCCTTGCATTGCTTCAAGTTGTCACTCCTTGATATACAAGCTCTCTCTCTTACAACTCTCTCTTGCAATGATTTCTAGGGAAGAAGAAGAGGGACTAAAGAACTAAAACCTAGAGAAAAACCTAAGAAAATTACAACATCAACTAATTTCTCCTCTCTTCTCCATTCAGTTTCTGCTCGCAGGTCCAAATGCAGTATTTATAGGCACAGAGAGAACTCTCCAGAAGATGAACAGGTGGCCAAATCTGGGATTGAATGGCCTAGATTTTGCGGTGGATCCGCGGCAAGGCGCGGCACTTTTGTGGCCGTTGGATCCCAAATTTTTGTTACAAGTTTGTTACGAGGTTGTTATCCACGTGGCCTTCTAGAATCTTCAGTTGTTACGCGGATCTCTCTGGATTCTGATTTCAAATTTGGGCTTTATCTTAATCTTGGATTTAATCCCTTTAATTATTGCTAATTAAAGTGATTATTGGGCTATCTCTCCATTAGAGTGTGAACCTGCAAATATATAGAGAAGATGAGTAAAAATCATATATTTATTTGCAATATGCATGGGGATTATGTGGTAAAATATGCAACATTGTGTACCAATCACTCCCCCACACTTATTCTTTTGCTCGTCCCGAGCAAAACAAAGAAAAAGAAAAGAAAATCCTAACTACCAATTTTATTACACCACTTTCGCAGGTGACGCGATTGCACTGAGCGTGTGCAACAAGCCGTTAAACCTCTAGGTTACCCTAGAGGAGGAGTGTTGTCTCCTGAGGGTTTTCAGCGGATTACACCACAAAATCCATAAAGAAAGAAGACAAATGTTAGTGTTTTGAAAACGCATTTTGAACAAGAGACATGTTTACGAACTATTTTTGCAAAAATATAAGTGATCCTAGGTCATAAGTCCACCTATAATCATTCTTCCTTAAACTTAGTCTCCATGCAAGATCTGTTTTCAATTAAGGTAAGAATTCAAAATTGGATTGAATATTTTATCTTTCATAAAACCTAGATAATATGCACACCGTGCTCGTGAAGATTTCTGAGATTTCAACTCCAACCATCAAGCCATTTATATATATATATATATATATATATATATATATATATATATATATAATTATTTATTTTTCTTCCCTTAGTCTAGGCTTTCTAGTTTACCCTTGTAGCGAGCCTTTAACCGATGACTCCCAAACCAGACGGTCTTAGGGCACCAGATGAGAAACATCCCTCGGGTTTAAGGTCTCGAGTAAAAAAGGTCACATAACTAAGGGGGATTATTTATTTCCTTTACCACCGTTAGGCGTGAATAATCATGCTTCTTGAGGCACAATTCTCCAGCTTAATAGGTGATGTTTTATTTATATTTTTTTTTCTTTTTTTTTTTATTTATATGGCATTTTTGGTCTTTGTCTCCATCCCAAGAAATGTGTAAGTGTAAAGTGCATATTATCTAAGGCAAAAAATTCAAGATAAAAATATCTCACCAATTTTTCTTACTTAGCCTATAATTTCAAACAAGATCTATTACTTCAACTAGGTTTAAGATGTCATAATTAAGGCTTTCTTAATTTCTAAGATACATCTTAATTTTCTTAAAAATAGATCTAAACTTTGTCTCTTATTTCAAAAAGTTTTTTTTTTATATATTTTTTATTTTTCTAAAAGAAATGTAAAAGAAAGAAAATCTAAAAACTCTATGTTAGTAAACCCTCCCCCACACTTATTTCATGCATTGTCCTCAATGCATCATGATATATGTATGCATGAAACAAAAATGAAGAGGGAAGGAAAAAATTACCTTAAGGTGGTGGTTCCGGTGGTGGTCTGATTGGTCCACGAAACATGGCCCAATCATTCTTATTTTGGGTTTTGAGGAACCCACCAAAAATATCATGAATATGACCCACTAAAAAGATAAATCCTTGGAAGATTTTTATTAAGTACATGACCCCATCTAATTTCCATTTTCCATAATAAATTTCAGAGTCAAATTTGTCAACCACCTTGTCCCAAAGTGGTGTATGAAATGATAGAACTGTTGACTTGGACTCAGGAATGACAGGAACTAATACCGACTCAGGAAGGTGACTGAAGTCAAGTGAAGGTGCAGGAGTCGAAGTGAGTTCAGGAATTTGGTCCAAGTCAAGAAAATGAAGCTCAAGTCCACAATCATTTTCCAACAATGGGATGTGACCTAATATGGGTGATATCTCTTTACTTCCAATATTAAGAAATTCTAGCTCATCACCATACAATTCTTCGAAACTTAAGTCAACATCTTCCGATAGAATTGTACAATCAGTTTCGGAAGTAAAGAGATAGTGAGAATCTAGGTCACATTCCATATGTAGTTCAATACATGAAGAACTTGCCAATTTGTCAATAGTATCTTCAGAAGTGTAGAATTGGTCAAGTTTAATATGATCCTCAAAGAGGGATGATTCAACTACATTATGAATTGGTACAGGATCCAATGTTGACTCCGGGAAAAGATTGAAGTCAGGTAAAGTTACCGGAGTCATTATTGAATCAGGAAAAAGGATTGAATCAAGAAGTTGGGGTTCAAGATCATATTCCTCATGTAGTTCAATTCCACAAAAATGTGAACTTGCCAATTTATCAATGGGACTTTCAAAAGTATGGAATTGGTCAAGTTCAGTATGATCATTAAAGATTGGTGATTCAATTTCAAAATGGACTGGCACTGGATCCAATACTGACTCGGGAAATGAAGTGAAATCATGTGAAGACACCGGAGTCATAATTGAATCAGGAAGGAAAATTGAATCATCAAGTGGAATTTCAGATCATATTCACACTCAAGTTCAATTTCAGGAAAAGGAAAACTTGCCAAAATGTCAATGGGATCTGAATTTTGGACAAGTTCAGGTGATTGTGCTGAAATTGAATCTGGATTTCCAAGACTACATGACTCATCTTTTTTTAATAGAGTGGCTAGTGACATTAGAAATAGGATGAGAATGAAGAGTTTGGAGCATCAACTCTATGTCACGATTTCTAGCATTTTGAGCATGAGTCATGTCTTCAAGCATCTTTCCATAATTGATGACTTCATTGTTTTGATGGAAAGATGAAGTATTGTCTTGGAAGTGATATTGAAATGGTGAGTCCATCAGATTTTGGGATTTGTGTTTGGACTCACGCATACTCATTTCCAAAATTGATGGTCTTTTATTTTGAACTGGTGGAACTGAGTATGTATCTTGAAAATATGGTAGAATTAGAGAGGCTAATTTGGTCTTAAGTTGTTGCTCTGCCTCTAGTAGATTGGCTTCTATCCTCTTTTGGAACTCAGATTTTTCTTCAATAGGAGGTCCAGAAAAAGGAATATATGAAGCAGAATCGAAGAATGAATATTGGGATATTGTGGACTAGGTGGATATTGTGGACAAGGAGGTTGATAATTAAACTCGGGGACTGGAATCCCCATTGACTCTGTGAAGAGTTGAAATCATTATGGAAATCATAGTTTATTAGATGGGGGTATGGGTCGTATTGATTCGGATAAGGCCAACCCGGTGTATGTGGTTGGTGCATATTGTAAAACACCGGGTTGGAATTATCCGAATATGAAGTTGGTGTGAAATATGGATTATTATTAGGATGGAAAGAATTGTTGAATGCCATATCACACAAAAAATCACAATCAAAAGAAAAATCAAACAACAAACAAAAAAGAAGAATAAATCAAAACCAAGCCAAAAGAAGGGTTGACCTAGACCTAGACGACTCCTAACTGATTAGATCGTCCACGGGAGGTTTAGTGTAGACGTAGACCACAAGTTAATCAGCCAGGGAAGGGCAAGGTTGGTGGGAGGTTTTCCGTCAGAGACGTTCCTTAATTAGTAACCAAACCTTCGGGCTTTCGGCCCTCAATCCCTTTCCTAGACACTGATTTTACAAGAGTCAATTTTCAACACTTTTCCCCCTTAGGATAATCTCCTAAGTGAGTCCGGATGTCCCTAGGGCCAACGTCTATTTTTTTATTAAATTAGGCTTGGGTTAGTGAGTGCTGGGATGTGGTTTTTGGGCTAAGGAAAGGGTAATGACATCCCCACCTTATCTTATTTATGGGTTATGTCCTTAAAAATGAATTGTGCAAGTGTACAAAAATATACTAGAATTCACTCAAAGTATGAAAATCAAGCAAGAGATGATTCCTAGTCTACATGCAATGCAAAACGTACCTTGCCTCCAGCACTCTTCAACAGTAAAAGTAAATGAATTGAAAGACACGTGCCTAGAATGCAAATGTCTAAACAATTTTTAACAATTTCAACCATTTTTTACTGTTGATTAAATTAGCAGGTAATAGGTGAAAAATACAGGAATTCAAGTATAGCAGCAGATGTATTTTGCAGAGCTGGAGACCCTGCAGAAATTTTGTGAGTAGTCAACTCAGGATTGCCGCAGATCCGCGGCAAAAACCAGGATTCCGTGGCAAAACTGAGGGATCCTGTTTTTTCTGCTTTCGAGAGTAGAGGCTCAGGTCCACTTATATGTATACTGCAATGCAAATTTTCCTGTTTTCTTCTCCTGTAACCTGCAACAGAGAAGAAGATTCGTTTAGTTCTTCACTTTAAAGAAAATCCGTTGCTCTCCCCGGCAACGGCGCCATTTTGATTAGACGGGAGAGGTGTATGTAAATGTGTTTGATGTATCCTTTCCTATCTTCGTTATAGCATAAGGCTATACCGAGTCGATTCTCAGGGAGAGCTAGCGATAGAAGCGTTACGAATCGTAGTGAAGAAATGTAAACGAAGTGTCTTCTATGCTTAATAGAATAAAACAATCATGGAACAAGAAATGAAAGAATGGATGAATATGTTCATGATGGAAAGTGGAAAAGAAATCAAGATTGGATTTGGTATTAACACTAGAAAGAATGAAAACTTGAAGAATCAAACCATGACTAGCTTACCTTACTACCTTGCCAAAGCTTACCAAACTCCGTGATAATGATGCTTGCCTTTGAGTCATTGGCATAGATGTGTCTTGCGTGTTGATCTAATTACTTTCCCATTGCATGAAGGTGGTTTAACCCATCGGAGAAGAGAAGACCATCCACTTGCAAGATTAAAGATAGCAATCACCATGAGTTAGTGAAGATGGCAAGGCTAGTGGTTAGCTAGTACATGGTAGAAAAATTAGCTACAAGCCATTAACAAATAAAAGCAAAGCATGAAGTAAAATTGCAAGGAAATAAAAAGCATGAATTAAAGAAAGCAAGTAAAGAAAGCAATTAAACTAGAACCAAGCTCAAGTAGAGGAGTAGAGAATGGATCAATCCTTGCATTGCTTCAAGTTGTCACTCCTTGATATACAAGCTCTCTCTCTTACAACTCTCTCTTGCAATGATTTCTAGGGAAGAGAAGAGGGACAAAGAACTAAAACCTAGAGAAAAACCTAAGAAAATTACAACATCAACTACTTTCTCCTCTCTTCTCCATTCAGTTTCTGCTCGCAGGTCCAAATGCAGTATTTATAGGCACAGAGAGAACTCTCCAGAAGATGAACAGTGGCCAAAATCTGGGATTGAATGGCCCCGATTTTGCGGTGGATCCGCGGCAAGGCGCGGCACTTTTGTGGCCGTTGGATCCCAAAGTTTTGTTACAAGTTTGTTACGAGTTTGTTATCCACGTGCCTTCTAGAATCTTCAGTTGTTACGCGGATCTCTCTGGATTCTGATTTCAAATTTGGGCTTTATCTTAATCTTAGATTTATCCCTTTAATTATTGCTAATTAAAGTGATTATTGGGCTATCTCTCCATTAGAGTGTGAACCTGCAAATATATAGAGAAGATGAGTAAAAATCATATATTTATTTGCAATATGCATGGGGATTATGTGGTAAAATATGCAACATTGTGTACCAATCAGTAAGCATCAGTACAGATAAGAATCAAAGTATGGAAGCACAGTACTAATATACATTCCAGCAATAAAAACATAAGTACACAGTCAATAATAATTAATAGACACGTGCCTATATGCAAGAGTCTAATTTTTTTATTTTTTTCAACAAATGGGTTACTGTTAATTAATTAGCAATATACACGTTTATCACAGAGCAAATTTTAACAGAGCAGTAAACAAATCTTTCAATTTACAGCAACCTGCAGAAACCTTAGTAAGTAGTTCACTACTAAGGCCGCGGAAACATGGCTATTGCCGCGTTTGCGCGGCACTATAGTAGGCTCTGCTGCTCTGCCTTCGAGGGCAGAGGCACAGAGTTGCTATATGTCCTTACTGTTGTTAGTTTTCCTGTTCTCCAAACCTGCAAACAGAAAGAATAAAAGAATTAGTTATTTATTTATATATTTTTTTTAGAGAATACTTACCGTCCCTCCCCGGCAACGGCGCCAAAATTTTAATTGAAATTTTCCTGCACACATAAATAAAGAATTTTGATTTAGAAAAAGGATGTGTGAGGTGCTCAATTCTAATCCGCTGTAGCAATGGCTATGCGGGTCGTGATTCTCAGGGAGGGACTAGCGATTGAAGCGTTTAAGTAAGTTCTCTAAAAATTTCTTCTTTTAGTTATTAAAAAGAAATTAAGAAAATAGTAGTTAAAGTTAGGTTAGGAAGAAAGCGGTAGGTTAAGAAGATGGAGAAATAGAAGCGGTATTTACAATGAGTTGGAAAACAAAGAGTTGGAAGATGAAGTGTTGGTGACTTAATCTACAGAAATAAAAGAAAGAAAAAATAAAAGAAACACTTAGCTTAGTTTTGGTTGATGAAATACGTGAAAACCTTACATGTTCTACCTGCTTCGGAGGCGTTCAACGCATAAATCATAGGATCGAGCTCAGTCCCCTATTCGCATTGTATCATCAAGCTGGGCAAGAATGAAGTGATACAGACCTTGAGGAGGAGAACATCTCCATGAAGTATCGTTGGCACTCACAAAGACTTGTTATACTTGTTCTTCGAAAATCACTTGCATGCTCATCAAAAAACACAGAGATAAAATGAAAAAGGAAAGAAAACGAAAAATGAAAGTAAATAATGAACATAAAAAATATTACCTTTATTGCTTTAATCAATGGAAGAAAAGAGGATGTACATCGGTGTCACTCTCAACATATGCCTCTCCCTCTTAAAAAAATAAAGATTACAAAGAAAAATCAAAACTAAGTTACAACCTAGCCTAAAACCCTAATTTTGGCCCTGTACTTTGCTGGACGCTCTTCTCTGTTGCTTTGCAGGGGTATTTATAGGTGCAGAAGGAAGTAGAGTCCCAGTACGATTCCTCCAAGAAAA